>CM032228.1:217002500-217555000 GCA_019009955.1 Riptortus pedestris | reverse complement strand
AAAAAAAAAAAACTCAAAGGACTTAATATAAATAATTATACAAAAACTATTCAAATATTTACCTTCAACAGAAGAACCAAAATCCCATCCTGGGCAGGTAGTTGACCCAATCCACATAGAACTTTCAATATCCATTATTTAATCATGGGTTCTGAAAAGAAAATTTATATATAACAGAACTCATTTATAAATTATTAATGGTTAATTCTTACAATTTCTTTTTCAGAAAAACAAACAAGGAACTTTTTATCTTTTTGTTTATAAATGGTTTGTTTTAAGGGTATTGAGCTATTGAAGTTGTACTCTTTAAATGATTATCAACATTTTTTATTTTTTTTATGTTGTAAGTAAAAAAAAAATATTTCCATGAGTACAACATGAGTTCAAAATGCCTCCACTCTTCACATAAAAACATTGCAGATCACTTTCTGTCGACATTCACTACTCTTTTGATTTCACGGTTTTATAGTACATATTATTGCAACAGGAATGAATTCTTGACACTAACTCTTCCTGTGAATCCATTCCTACTAGTACACCTTTAGTTTACAATTGGCCCTATAGATAAAAGTTGAATGTTGAATGGTGAAAATGAACCTTCATCAGACCAAAGATCTTTTCAATTCTGATTCTATTCCAGTTTCCATAGGTACAATGTCTAGAGGCCTGGAAGCCAGGAGGTACAAGGTAAAAGGTGTCGGTCTCGAGTGAAATGGGAAGATAATAAGTGTCAAGGTCAATATTTATGGGCAGTATTAGGGTAGAATTTCCTCCCTTAATTCAAGATGCCAAGTGCTCTTTATATGGGCCCCCAGCAGGGAAGAGTGTCAGAATGTAGGGCTACATTCTGACACTCTTCCCTTCTTCAATCCTCTGAAACAACTCGCTTTCTCAGGAATACTTCAAATAATAAACAAATGACTGCACAGCGTCACCAAAATCCCTATTGGTATAACCATACACATGTAACATATCACTGTATTCAATTTTAGATTGAGGTACGATTTTTCCATTGACAATGTTAACTGTGTATTGAAGAGACACAATGTATCAGTTATGACACTAACTGCTATAGTTGCATGGCACAACTAGATTCGATTCCTAAGAGCTAATTAACATGAAGGATTAGAGCTCAGGAGTACTATTCATGTATACTTTCTTTACTATAAGTCAAGAGATAACATCTTTTATTAACAATTTTAATAGTCCCATACCTGATTCCATACCCCCTTTGCCATTTGTTATACGAGGGCAAGGTCCGGGCTGTAAGGAGGGTGGTCGATGATATCCCAGCCGAATCCATTGAGTAGGGTGGACGCACATTGTCATGAAGCAAACACACTCCTTTGGAGAGCCTACCCCTTCACATCAAACGACCACCCTAATTACAGCCCGGACCTTGCCCCCAGCGACTACCACTTGTTTCCCGCTCTCAAGAAACACCTTGGGGGACAGAAATTCAAGTCAGATGAGGAAGTTCAAGAAGCAGTCGTCAGTTGGCTTCGTGACGCGGCGGGAGAGTGGTACGGCACCGGCATTAAAAAGCTGGTAAACAGAATGCAAAAAGTTATTGATCGTCAAGGCGAATATGTAGAAAAATAGGTAAATATTCAACCCTTCCAACGATGTAACCAAAGTAGTAAATAAATTAAATTTTCTGTGAAAAAAAAAATAGGAGACCTTACTTTTCAATACGCCCTTGTAGATACCATATAAATTAAAAGATGTAAAAATCAATTTCCCTCCAAAACCGTTAAAAGTATACCCATATTCTATAAAACATTATTTGTTCAGAAGGTGTAGAACCAGCTCATAGGCTTGCGGTTCTTATGCAGATCGCCCTATATATATATATATATATATATATATATATATATATATATATATAGGCAGTGAATTTACCCTAATGGCACTTAAACATGCCCACTTTCATTGACTCTAGACTCTATACAAAAAAAAATATGACTAATATCTAAATAACTTGAGTAAAACGACATGCATATTTATTCTCAAAAAATTAAAGGACATCTAGGAACATAAGGAAATGACTCAGCTGATAAAGTAGCCTTATCTCCTTCTCAATCAAAATATAATTCCATAATGCAATGATAATTCAAATTTTAATTAAAAGTGACAAATTAGGTATTATCAGCAAAGGGCTGCAATTAAAAGTTGTTCTGGCGATAATTTTGGATTTGTTGACCAATCTATCACATAAAGAAATGTTTAACAAGTAATAACTAGACAACAAACTTTTTTGGCATGAGACAAAAAATATTCCAAGTCCTTTTTACCTTTTTTTATAAAAATGAACATTTACCTTCTGGCAACACACATACATGCTATACACAAATACACTTTTGTGTAGGAACAAGTATAGATTTAATTTGTGTGTAGTAACTAACTTAAGCAGAAACCTAAAAGATCCTCTAAGTATTTCATATTGAAAGATGACATATACAACAAAAAATTATTTATACCCAAATGCTCATTTTTCAAATGGTTTACGCTATTAAAAACATACTAAACACATAAGATGATTTAAAAGGCCCAATTTTTTTTCGATTAGTCCATAACTGAATCAAAATTTGAAACTTACCAAGGTCAGTAATCCCTTACCACTTAAGTAAACAATTTAATTGGAAAAAATAGTAAGAAATCAATAAATCATTTATATGTAACATATAGTTTCAAGAGATTGGATTCAGATCATATCAGTCAGTAAGCTTTATTACCTGAAGTGCAAAGATTAAAATAACTATTTACACACAAAACCCTCCAAAAAGAACGACTCAAGAAATGGGTAAAACAACCTATTCTTTAAATAACCTTTCCTTCATTTAAGGCGGGAATTCATCCTTTCAAAGTTTTACGTTAAATATTGACCCCAAAATATAATCTCGTCATATTTTGGAGCGCAGACAATTAGTTCACATTCAGCGCGAATCCTAAACATTTTTCGAAGTGGACGATTTTCAGTTTTTCAAAAGCTTCGTTTTCACATCATACTTCTCTTTCAAAAATCAACGTTCGTTTCATATCCCAATGAAAGCTAATCCTCTTGAGCATGCACCTCATCGAGTTACAAAGCTGTTTTAGCAGATTTCCCCTAACGGAAATCTGCTTTTGAGGCCGCGCTCATCACGCGATTTTCGAGCTATTTCCTCAAATGTCCAGGTCCTACCCAGGAGATAACGATAACGTCCGTTCAAAACTGTAAATCTATATATATATATATATATATATATATATATAATTGTAACCTCAAAATCTGCTAAAACTGATTGATAAATACGGGATATAAGCTGAATCTATAGCGGGAGTCGACGATTTTATTAGTACTTATTTAAGTGCTTTTAATATAGGCATATTATGACAAATGATGTTATGTTTTAGTCTTATCTATTTCTATTATTTAGTTCTAAGTATGATTCGGATTAGTGAGGTTATAAATACCCCCCCCTTCTCCTCATTTATTTATTTTCCCTAGAAAATAACTTTGTTATTTATTTTCAATAGAAATTTAAACTATAAGAGCATTTCCATTATTTAATTTGTATAATGTATTATTTAAAAAAAACGTGCTGAATTTCCTCAAGGAGTAATAGCGGAAGTAGTAGGAAATGAAACTCTTTAATTTAGGTAATATATTATCTTATTTCCGATATCTTCATGTTATTGAAACAAATATGTACTATCATAACAATTAAACGTTAATGGTAATGCCATTATGACAAAAGACAATATGCGTTTAAACTCGATATGATTGCTTAAAGTATTACTTAGGTTGCACAATCTCTTCCCCTCGACTAGCTTTTTGAATATAAATGAAATTATTTTTAGGGTAACACTATTATTTAATTCCATCAGGTAGATAAATTATTACAATAATATTTTGAATCAACAATTTAAGGAGAAGAATGTTGATAGCTCTAATACAAGAGCGGAAATAGACGGGAGGAATATAAAGTTAATTGAGTTTACTTATTTCCTGTTTAATGCTGGTATTACGGGAAGTGATTTCCACTGAGATCTACTATTATGAATATAACCTTACGTGCTAAACTATGCTTAAACTATATGTGCACGGATTGGTTTTTGAACGGAAATATGTTCATTATAGATGATATTTAATTGTAATAAATGCTATTCATGATTATGGTTTGAATTATTCAAAAACGTGGAGGCAAAAATTAGAGAGGGATAGATTAGGAACACATTTTTATTTATTCTTCATAACTAAAATTTCTATTCTATTAATACCCAAAATTTGCCTTCATGATTGGCTATTTCGGAAAACTTGTACACATTGAAGTCTTGCTATAATAATACCATCATTAGTCAGTCAACAATGATTTCACCGGACATCACCGGGTACCTTAGTTAGTATATATGTATATATATATATATATATATATATATATATATATATATATATATATATATTTATATATATCCGCCCGGAAAATCATTGTTGACTGACTAATGATGGTATTATTATAGCAAGACTTCAATGTGTACAAATACACTTCACTCCACGACGTAATGTTTTTCCGAAATAGTCAATCCTAAAGGTTTTATATATATATATATATATATATATATATATATATATATCTATATATATCTGACTGCTAACTCTCTAGCGGCCGCTATATTTTTTTTTTCTGATCGATACCAAACTCGATATTTTAACGTACTATGTAAAAATGAAAATCAGGTTCGTTAACGGCTAAAATCGGAAAAGCGGGGGGGGGGGGTTAGAGGGGCAGAAATTGACATATCTCCGTTGTTATGAGTCGGTTCGAAAAATTGTTCAGAATAAATCTTATTGTAAAAATGATGTTCTATAAATGTTGTTATATACATGTTTTCTCTAAATTGAATATTAACCGAGATAATTACATATTTTAGTTTTCGGCCATCAAAAAACACCAACTCCTACTGCGATTCGGTTCCTTTCAATAATGCAATAACATCAAAATCTGTATTGCTGAACTGGGAGTGTTGGTAAGAGTTTATTAGAGGTAGGAGGGATCTACAGGACCCTGATATATGTATATGCTCTCCCGTGTATCTTGTTGAAGTTTAGGTGGCTCTGGTTCAAGTGAACTTCTACCATCTCATCGTTTCCCGGGAGTTAAGACGAAGAAAATAAAAAGTCTGTCATAAACTAAGCAGATTTCCCACGTGACGTTTTACAATACAGAAATCTGCATTCTAGTAACAGCAGTAGTAACGAGTCTCCAAGGAGTCCCTAAACCAATTTCACGAGAGCCGAACAGTTACAGGGAAGTGGCCAAACTAGCTTTCGGTGGAGTCGTAAATAGAACCTACATCAGCCCATCTCATCTCGCCCGTTATCCACACACATTTAATAAAAATCCAAATATCTTGGTTAAGGCTAAAGTGCAGTTTAGCCCCCCCCCCCCTACGCCGCCATCTTGTTTCGTTACAATCCCCGCCCTCGCTTAAAACCACCGATAGCGTATTTTGGAACTTTTAAAGTGTTAAAAAATATAAAGTTAGAACAACAAAACCCCCAACCTCGGGTTTAACCACCGACGGCGTATTTTGGAAATTTTAAAGCGTTAAAAAGATAAAGTTAGAAAAACAAAATGGCCGCCGTCGTCATCGTGCGCCACCAAGGGGGGGGGGGTTAAAATACACTTTCACCCTCGGTTAATATTCAAGATAGAGAATAAATTTACATAACAATATTTATAGTAAATTTAATGGTAGAAAAGACTTGTGTAGTTGAGAAATGATGGCCAACTGATAAGGAATACACCAGCCTTAGTCTGGGTAAAGTGGAGGAGATATTAGGTTATGTTAAATTATTAAGCAAAGAAAAGATGTTAAAAATAAAGAGTTAGTTTTGTGAGTTTCATTGCACTCGAAGCACTATTATTTCTAGATTTAGTTATGCCTAAAGCGGCCCTTACACGGTCATTAATAATGACATTACCAGTAATGACATTTTTTGAGAACGCACTTCATTCCAGATTATCATTACTGTAAAAACCTTACACAATCATTTTTAATGTCATTACTTTCCTTCAGTACAGTGGTGGTCTCTGTCAAAGCAAGACGTATAAAATAAAATGGATCCACACAAAACCGCTTGTATTACTATAATTTTGGCTTTAGCTACAAAACGGCGAGTAAAACATAAACGTTGGATGAAGGAGTGGTTAAAAAAACGTGAACAGTATTCTCATATTTTGTTATTGAATGAAATTAGAGACACCGAAAAATAAAACAACATAATTTAAAAGCATTTTACTTACTTTTGAGTTCCCAAGGTCAACAGGTTGCTCAAAATTGTTAATAAATTGCAATGCGTGTAAAACCCACGAGGACGGTGAATATACATCGTCGGCTCCAGCCCCTGATCTTGTTTGATCTTTACCAAACTCGGAATTTAATCGTTTTATGTAAAAAGGAAGATCAAGTTCGTTAATGGCTGAAATCGGACCAGTGGGAGGGGGGGATTTTTGAAAATTCAATATATCTCCGTTATTATGCATCAAATCGAAAAATTATATAGAATAAATCTTATTGCAAATTAAATGTACTATAAATATTGTTCTATACATTTATACTGTATCTTGGATATTAACCGAGATATTTGCATTTGTATTCTGCGTGTGGTCACCAGTAGGCTGTTCGGACTTTCCGCCGAGAGCTCTGGCGGCCGTTTCTATAACTATTCGTCCCTCGTGAATAGGTTTAGAGGTTAGGTTAACTGTTTTTTGGGGCTAGAAACTACTGGGTTATTACGCCCTAAATAATGTTTTAGGTTTAGAGGTTTCTTACTACTACAGTTGTTATTAGGCAGATTTCTCTATTGTAAAACTTGTGGGAAATCTGCTTAGTTTACGCAGCCCCTTGCGTGACGGACTTTTTTTTAACTCTTTTCGGTAGTTACATCTGAGAGAATTAATTTTACGTCTGACGTCAGATATCGTGGCTCTAGGTTTGCATTTTTCGTAGACTGACAGCAGTTTCACGAGTGCGGCATTCCTTTTATTTTTATAATTTAAATCTGAAGGATTCCATAATGCTGGTAATTCTTCGTACATTGATATAAAATATTGCAAAACATCACTGGTTTCTACACAATCACTCTCCGGAGCCGACATGTTGTCTTCACAATTTCGTGTGGCAGACTGAGTAATGATGCCGCACACCTTACACTATCATTATTAATGACAGTATCCCCTCCCGTTTACAGTAATGATGTGCCGAGATCAGAAAATCCGGATTCGCATCATTCCCCCTCGTCATTCCAACTTTGTCGACGTTACACGATCAGTATTAATGTCATTCTGATAAAGTAATGTCATTATTAATGACCGTGTAAGGGCCGCTTAAGAAAAGGGCCAACACATTACCAAACGGAGTCCTCAAACGAAGTTACATGATTCTCTAGCTTAATAATTGAAATTAAATATGGCATGAATAATGAATGTCCTCTTATCAGAAATGTTGATGTCCTTTAAAAACTTAACTTTACAATAGAAGACCTATTGTATTACTTCAGTTAATAGTGAATCACTAAAATTACTGTCAATTGAAAGCTTGACATTTCATTAAGATGACGCTTGAAATGACTAGTTCCTCCAATCGCGAGTATCTATTCACAAGAATACTTCTAGCCTCTTTGCTTAATGACGTTTAAGAGTTCTTTATCCAGAGGTTGCTATTTAAAATTTGAAATTGTTTTGCTACTTAATATGGAAATTTGTAATGATGCTGAAGGTAATTTTCTATTCTAATACTAAAACAGATATTTTGAAAGTGCAAAGTTTTCGGTAAATGAGGGTTGTTTCCTTGACGGTAAATTATATGGCTTAGAATCTGCATAAATCACCAAGAAATGGTCCCTTGACACACCCACCTCTAGAAGTTATATTCTGCCTTACTTTTTTTTAAGCCAGCAACTATGGCTTTATGAAGGTACTGCTATAAAGTGGATTGCTTCTCCGAAATAAATGTTAAGTTTTTGATAACATCCATACTCTGAGATTGGTATATTATTCCTGACCCCTCTGCTGAAATTAAAGTAGTCTGAGTTACAAGTCCTAGTTCTTTATTTTTTGGCCTTTTCTTTGTAAGTATTCCTACACATATTTACAGTAAAAGAATCAAGCAACCCACCTTTTATTATTGTTCAACCCCATGAAATATCTACTTAAAAACATTTCTTAGAAATTCCATATTTGTCATTTAAGTAGTTGGTATGAATATTATTTATATTTCATTCCTATTCTCTGAAGTATTTTATAGTCTGTTTAATAGAATAATATAACCATTATTAAAAAGTATTTAAAATTTTGAGGCAAATAATAATGATTGAAAAGAAAAAAGTAAATAAAATAGAGGATAAAAAAATTAAATTAATATGAAAACATAGAAATAAATAATGAAACACCTATTGCGGTTCAGAATAGTTAAACTGTTCAGCAGTTATTATTATTTATTTATTTTTTCCCAAAACTTTTGTTTTCTTTTATTTCAACTAAAGTGTTGGCCAGATTAATATTTTCAATAGTCCTAATCTCTTATTACCTAATTAATATTAAAATGAATTATTTACTCATGCGTGAACTAACTTTTGTTTATATTATTTCATTCCTTCAGATTCAGAGCATTCTCTATTTGATACTTCAAAGAAGCTTCTATTTTTTAATCTTCATTGAATGGCTTCATTCAATTTTTTTTGCTTATGCGGCAACATACCAATTTAATATAACACTTATTTTAATTAATTGATTATGTTTTGCTGATTTCTCAAAAGGCCTAGTTCGAGTTCTGGTTCTACTAATTTGGTTATTTTAAAACCTTGATATATGTTAAGAAATAAAAAGTGTTGTGTTAAAAATCCATTTATTTAATTACTTAATGAAGAATGTTAACATTTATTTTCTACATTCCAAGAATTTGTGTTGCTTTTTTAAACGTGATTTATTGCTTGTTCAGGGCTTTAGCACCTGTTTTTATCCAGTATTCCTGCACTTAATTTAATAACCAATGCACTCATATTTAGTAACCTAAAGTAGGAAGTAAACCACTTTAGAGGGAAGAAAGAAGGCATTACTTTTGGGGCGACCCACAACTTAGCTATCATAATTGATATTTTATATTAAATTATCCAATTACGAGTTTGGAGGGGATTACTGAACCTATAAATATTCAAAAATAAATTAAACATCACAAAGTATTAAATTAATGTCCACTTTAGCCAGTATTTGGGCTGACACCTGAATCAGATTCAAACAATATTCTTAATAGTCTATACTTAGTTAAACAATGTATAAATAAAGGTTGTGCCATTTAGTTTGAGTTTGGTGTTGATAACCTTAATTATATTAAAATTAATGCCCACATTATGCATCTGACCCTATTCGAGACTAAATAAGTGGTTATTCCCCAATTCCAACCATGGCAGAACTTGTGATTTTATTTAATATCCAATACCTCCATGAGAATCAAATTCATAATCTAAGGTTGGGGAAGAGTATTAAATCTAACACTTCAGCACACATGGATAAACATGAATGAAACAAGCTCCTGAAGTGGGTAAATGTTTAAAGAAATATTTCTCCTGAATTCAAAGCCCATGATGGTCTAATGTTATATTATTTGTTGTGTTTTAGTTTAATAGTTAAACATACCCAGTTGGCAATATCTGTAACTGATTGACTCAGTGCTTCACTGACTGTGTCATAACTAGAGTTGTCTGGGAATTTTGTGTAAGATCAATCACCTTTTTGATTTCTTTGAAGTTTAGTACTAAGTATGTGCTACTGGCTATGTGTACTAAGCAGATTTTCCAGGTGCTGGAATGGTACTCTGTACTGATCTCATCTCAACAAATAATCTCTATTTTTAATTAAAATTATGATGAGCAAAAGTTGGGGTATACTGGACAAGATTGGTTCTATAACATTCATAATAATGGAGATTCTTTTAATTACCCCTCTATTCTAGGTCCAATTTCAGCCAATCTATATATATATATATATATATATATATATATATATATATATATATATATATATAAAATTGTAACCTCTGTCTGTACATTGATTTTTTTTGCGAAATTTCACGATAACTTTTCGTTTCACATGTCATAGACACCATAACTACATTTTGTTTCTTTCGTGTCTGTTTGTTTGTTACCTTTTCACGCATAAACGGCTGAACCGAATTTTATGAAACATGGTATGTATATTACTACTAGCCCAACTTAGACTTTAGGCTATACTAATATTCTCTAAGACGAACAGGAGTGGGGGTTATAAGGGAGGCCTGAAATTAAAAATAGGGATATTTCGTTTCCTATTGCTTTTTCAGCAAATATGCTCATAACAAAAGTTGTTTATTTTGTAATTTAGAGTAACTTTTGTTATATGCACTTTTGCGGTATACGGAAGTATAAATAAGTTATATGCTATAAACTAAAGCGGGAGTCCACAATTTTATTTGGCACTAAAGACTCAACCGAATTAAACCAAACTCGGTATGTGAATTAGTACTAACGCTTTCATTATTATAAGCTATACTAACATTTCTAGGGACGGGCAGGACTGGGGGTTATAAGGGAGGCCTGAAATTAAAAATAGCGATATTTCGTTTCCTATTGCTTTTTCAGCAAATATGCCCATAACAAAAGATGTTTATTTTGTAATTTAGAGTAACTTTTGTCTTATTCATTTTTATCTTTTAACAAAGTGGAAACGAGATGTACACTATAAACTAAAGCGGGAGTCAACTATTTTATTGGGCTCTTAACGATTGAACCGAACTTAGCAGACCTTGGTGTTTGAATTAGCATTAATTTTTCCATGATTATAAGCTATATTAAAAATATTAGGTTCAAAGGGGAGTGGGGATTATAAGAGAGGCTGAAATGAAAAACTTGCTTTTTTTATTTTCTATTTGTTTTTCGGCAGACGTGCACATAACAAAAGTTGTTTACTTTGTTATTTAGAGTAACTTTCGTGTGCATTAACGTTTGTCGTAAAATGAAGTAAACATGGGATATACGCTAAACGGGAGTCAATAATCTTATTAGTACTTATTTAAGGGGTTTAATAAATGAATACTATGACAAATGATGTTATGTTTTCGTCTTATATGATAGTTCAAAGTATGATTCGGATTAGTGAGGTTATAAATCTTCGTCACCCCCTACTCATTTATTTATTTTTCCTAGAAAATAACTTTGTTATTTATTTCCAATAGAAATATAAACTATAAGAGCATTTCCATTATTTAATTTGTATAATGTTCCTTAATGATATTGAAACAAATATGTAATATCATAACAATTAAACGTTAATGGTAATGTCATTGTGACAAAAAACAATATACGTTTAAAAGTCGATATGATATTTTCAGGGTACCACTATTATTTAATTCCATCGGGTAGATAAATTATTAAAATAATGCTTTGAATCAATAATTTAAGTAGAAGAATGTTGAGAAGCCTCATGCGGGAGCAGAGATGTCAGGAGCCTTACTAGATAATTGAGTTTACTTATTTCCCGTCTGACATTACTGGAAGTGAATTTCATTGAGATTCACTATTACAAATATAATCTTACGTGCAAAACTTTGCCTAAACTATGTGAGCTCGGATTGGCTTTTGAAAGGAAATATGTTTATTATAGATGATATTTAATTGTAATAAATGCTACCCATGATTATGGTTTGAATTATTGAAAAACGGTGAGTCAAAAAGTGTAGAGGGATAGATTAGGAACACATTTTCATTTATCCTTCAAAAATAAAATTTCTATTATATTAATTCCTAAACGGTACACTTCAGGGTTGGCTATTTCGGAAAATCATTACGTCGTGGAGGGAAGTGTAATTGTACACATGAAGTCTTGCTATCAATATACCATCATTAGTCAGTTAAGAATGATTTCCCGGGCATCGCCGGGTACCTTAGCTAGTAACTTTTTTTTTTTTTATATATTTATTCGTTTATTTGCAACAACATAATTAAATATTACAAGCAAATGATATGTTAGAAAAAAAAAAAAGTGACTTGACTATTGACTTGAGGTGGGAAGTTGTCCATTGACAATACCCACAATGGAGGGAACAATGGGTTGTTTATGGAGTTAAACTGAAACACTACACGAGAAGATCTCTTGGCCACTTACGCTTCAGACGCCGTCTTGGGTTTTCTGGAATATGGGTAGATGAAAGTGATTCGACTAAAGGATTAGGATGTGCGGGAAGGAGAGAGTGGAATTTCTGATATCGAGATTTGGCGAGGGTATGGACAAAAGGAATGTTGAGGTCATTATGGAGAGTTAAATTGGATACGTAAAATGGGGAATCTGTAATTTTGCGGAGTATTCTGGATTGGAGGGTTTGGATTTTGTAGGAATTTGAAGGTTTGGTGGAACCCCAAATTTCAAGTCCGTACGTACATATTGGTCGGAGTACTGTCGTATAAATCAGTCGTTTGTTGTGTAGTGATAGTTTAGATCTGTTGTCAAGCAGTCTAAGTAGAAGTCTGTACCGTTGGTTCACTTCTTGTCTTTTTAGTGTGATGTGGGGTTTCCAAGTTAGTCGCTTGTCTAATGTGAGTCCTAGATACCTAATTTGTGATTTTTGAGGAATTAGTACGTTATTGAGTGTAACTGGAGGGCAAATGGAACGTCGGAGGGTAAATGTTACATGGCTTGATTTGCTGCTGTTGACCTTGATCCTCCATTGTGTCAGCCAGGATTCTAGCAGAGTTAGGTGTTCTTGTAGAGCTGCGGATGCCATATTTGGGTCTGAGTTGGAAGTCAAGATTGCAGTATCATCTGCATACGTGAGAAGGAGAGTTTCGGGATGTGATGGGATGTCGGCAGTATAGGTAAGGAATAAGAAAGGACTTAGGATGCCCCTCTGTGGTACGCCTGCCAACTGGGGGAATAAGGATGAGACTGAGGAACTAAATGAAACTTGGAAATATCTGTCGGCAAGATACGATTTAAGGATGAGGTAGTATGTGAAAGGGAGTGTATTTTTTAGTTTGAACAATAAACCTTTGTGCCACACCTTATCAAAAGCTTGGGATATGTCAAGGAAGACTCCACTGCAGTACTTCTTGTTTTCGAATGAGGAAGCGATAATATCAACTATTCTGTGGCATTGCTGGACTGTGGAGTGGGATTGTCGGAAACCAAATTGATGGGGAGGAAGTATGGGGTCAAAGAGGGGATATAGACGTTTAAGGATGAGTTTTTCAAGGATTTTTCCCATTATGGGAAGGAGTGCAATGGGACGATAGGAAGAAGGGAGTTGTGACGGTTTTCTAGGTTTAGGGATCATATGGATGACGGAGAATTTCCAGAGTAGAGGGAAGTAGGTGGTTCTGAGGACAGCATTATAGATATAAGTGAGAAAGAGGACAGCTTTTTTCGGGAGATTTTTGAGGATGCGAGAGGTAATAAGGTCATAACCTGGTGCCTTGTTGGAAGGGAGTTTTTTAATGATATTAATAACTTCAGAGGGATTGAATGCAGGAGGAGGAATCGATAAGGGAAGAGGAATGTCCAGTTGATTGGCGACAAAGGAAGAATGGTGGGGGTCTTGGATATCGTCGTGAGGAGTAAACACCCTGGCCAAAGTGTTGACCAAACGTTGTTGCTACATCGTAGTCAGACTTGGCCCAGGTGCCGTCCTCACGACGTATGGGAAGACGGGAGGATTTATAGGAGAGAAGGCGTTTGGTGGCTGTCCATAAGGAGTTATCTGTAGTGTTAAGGTTCTTGGTGTATGAGTTAAAACAATCATTGTAGTACTTTGTTAGTTCTGTTTTGAGTTTTCTGGTTAGTTGGTTCAGCTTTGTCTTGTTAGAAGGATACCTAGTGTTTTGCCATATTCGTCGTGCTTGTCTTTTTTCTTGGAGTAGAGTTCGTAAATGTGATGGAAGGTATGTCTCTTTTGGTATTGCGTTTGAGCGTGGTTTTGTTTGAGTCGAGTAGTAAAGGGATTTTTGAATTGTAACTGTTATATATTGTACTGCATCGTCTATCTCTGTTTCCGTTTTTAGAGAGATGTTTAAGTCAAGATTCTTGTCAATGTACGTTTGAAAGGATTCCCAATCAACTGGTCCAGGTGTGAGGGACGGTTTTTCGGGAAATCGGAATAAATGGGAGTTTGAGTTGAACAGAAGAAGGACAGGACTATGATCGGATGACAGGTCATCTAGTGTGAACACTGATGTAGGGATTCGGGAAAGGCCTGAGGTAATGAAATAATCTAATGTATCAGGGAGTTTAGAACGGGAAGTGGGCCAGTAGGTGCAAGAAGAAGGAGTAAGGACGTTCGAAGAAAAGGTCGAGAGGGCTTGGAGAAGAGCATGTCCACGTGTGTTCGATGTTCTGCAGCCCCATTGACAATGAGCTAGTAACTAATATAATTTTAATTTAATTGAAAGTGCAGTTTAACCCCACCCTTGGCGGCGCACATTTGAGAATGGCGACCGTGGCCATTTTTTTTTTTAATTTTATATTTTTTAACACACTTAATTTGGTGGATCCTTAGACTGTGGAGGATAGACTTTAGTGACCGCATTCAAAAACTTCCAAAATATGTCATTGGTCATTTCCACCAAGGGTGGTGTTAAACTGTATTCCACCCATAATTTTTACTGTTGAATAAAACAATAAAATATTGAGTATGAAATAGATCAAATAAAAATTGTCAGGACAAGAACGTAAATTTTTTTGTATCTCACAAAGTAAAAGTTCAATTAAAATAATGTGTTATTTAAGCTTCCAATAAAGTGTTTGATGACATAACAGCTAATTGTTAATACGGCATGACTTAAGTTCTGCATTGGAGAAAAATTCACTGCCCGAAATAACAGTATACCAAGATAATATTTGGTGAGTAAAGAACTTTCTTCATCTTATAATTAGTAATTCTTTCTTCTTTGTTCTTAACTTGAAAATGTTATTTGTTCTACACCATACTCAATATTTAACTGTTTCATTCAACAATAAAGATCATATTTGTTAATGTTTGAAATTGTATCCAGATTGGGGGGGGGGTGTCATATAGAAAGGAATTACAAAATTAAAAATATCTCTGTTATTATGCACCAAATTAAAAATTGTTATAGAACCAATCCTTGTTAAACTATTAATACTCTACAATTGTTGTTTTACACATTTTCTCTTAGCTCAAATATTAAGCAAAGTATTAGCACTCCCTTGTTTTCAGCCTTCAGCAAACCACTTTTTCTATCCACTCGTTCTTCTCTTAGAAATAGAGGATATTTGGTGAGATATTTTGTGACTAGTGTCATACCAACACATGACAAAACTGCTTAGTTTATGCTGCCCCGTGCGACAGACTTTTTAGTTTTTAACAAAGAATCAAGTTCGTTAATGGATTAAATAGGTCCAGAAGGAAGGGATTTAAAGGTGGGAGAATCTTGAAAAGTCCAAATATCTCCTTTATTATAGTCATATTGAAAAATTGAATAGATTCAATCTTATTCCAGTTTTAATTTTGTTGCCAATATTGGCATTTTTTTAGTTTTCAGCCTTGAGTAAACCTCCGATTTTAGTCATTGTACTTTAAAAATAAGGGAATATATCATGAAATGCAAACATAGATATCAAAAATTGTTTTCGACAGACTTTTATTGAGATACATGCAAATAATTGTGTGATGACATCATCAATTAAGATTTTATTGACTACCCATTTCAACTCATCAGATTGATTTTTTTTTTTGGAAACAGAGAATATATGGTGAAATGAAATCAGTAGTGTGTTATACAAACATTTGGGAAATCTGCTTAGTTTACTCAGCCTCTGCATGACATACTTTATTTCTCAGTTAAAGTTATTGGGGGGGGGGGGAGGTTGAAAATAATTATTGATTTCCTGATTTTCTAGAAGAAATTTATTTTTTACACTTCCCCCCCCCCCCAAGTATACTAGTTTTTACATCCCCTATGGTCATTAAAAAGGTAAAAGTACTGTAAAAGGTCTATAAAATAATAATTACTGAAGTATTTAAAAAATATATGAAAACAGCCTAGTTTTGGGTAATTCATTAAAATAATCAATTTGATTTATATTTGCTTAAAGTTTTATCCCACATTTAATTTTTTTTATTTTCAGAATGTGAAAATGATTGTGTTGGGGTAGCACAACTGCTGTTGGATCTGAAGGCAGATGTAGATGCATTGGATAAGCAAGGCTATACTCCTCTGTGTGTTGCAGCCACATCTGGTAACACTAAAGTTTTTGATGTTCTGCAAAGAAATGGCGCAGATATACACCATATTGCTTATACTGATGATTCAGCCCTCTACATCGCTGCTGAGATGGGAAGCAAGGAAATAGTGAAAAAATTGTTTTCACTTGGTGCCAGACCTAGTTTGGAAGATATGGAAAAAACTGCTAAGTTCGGCTCAACTCATATGCTCGATATCCTTAAGTATGCTGGTATAGATTTCACAATTCGAGATTGTCAAAATGCAACCCTGCTACATATTGCTGCGCGGGCTACTAATACTCCAGCTGTTGCTTGGTTTCTTAAAAACGTGACTTACGCCATTAATTTTACAAATTATTCAGACAGTACTCCTTTGCATTATGCGGTTGGTACAGGTTCTGTTCTTATAGTCCGACTGCTTGTTGAACATGGTGCTAATGTTAATGCAAAAGATAAAGATGGTGCGACACCCCTTTATTTGGCTTTGTATTGGAATCATTTAAATGTAGCTAAGTATTTAGTGTCAAAAGGAGCACAGATATGATAATATTTTTTTGTTAATATATTTTTGCATTTAAAGACGGGCTCCAATGTGTGACTGGAGCTGTGAAATTAGGTTGTTCCTGGTAGATATTACTACTACTGATTTATTTTATGCTGACTAAAATATATTAGTTTTTTTTATTTTAAACTGTAAAAAAAGTAATTCGTTATTATTTAATATTTGGACATGCAATTGTCTTTATGGCTCATGAAGTATTAGTTTTTATAGGAATTAATTTTTATAAATGAATAAAAGAGAGGCAGTAAATGAACGAATACTTTTAACTGATATTGTATTTGCAGCACTGATTATGTGGAGAATCCCAAAATTACTTTCCTGATTAAAGTTTTAAAATGGAGGTCCTGCCTTTTTTTTTTCATACCCTGTAAATTAATTTGGGCCTCGAATAGCCAAGTTTAACTTAGATATGTTGTAATATTCTGTTTTGGAATTTAGCAGAAAATATCTAAATCATTTACATTTAAAATATTGAGTAATGTCTTACCAAAATTTTTAATTTTAGGAGAGATTCCTGAAGTTATTGCCTGTTTTCAGGTGTTTAAATGGCTAGTTTTTATTGCAATGAATAAAGACTTTCACTTTTAAATTAGTTTCTACACCTGGAATAATGTTGACTACACAACTTTTTCAGATTGTATCAGTCATTTGTGAAACCAAATTTCAGTATGATTGGCATTTTTATTTTACTAATAGCATATTTTCCTTATTTAGAACATATAAATGTATTAAAATATTTCTTTCACTGTAATTAGTAGCTATGTATATTGTATATATGTTCATTATAAACCCCAATTCAAAAAAAAAAAATTTGTTAGTAAAATATATTTATGGTTTTCTTTTTATTAAGATATACTGTCTGTATATACTTATTTCAAGTTTAAATTGTTTTCATAATCAAGGAGTCCCTGAGTTAAGAGACATATAAGACTGTGGTGGCGCACATCTTTTCTAATAATAATATAGACAAGTCCACTGTAATGGAGAGCTCATAAGAAGGATTCCTGAGTAGTGACCTCTCTTGTGGAGGGCTTAAATAAACAGAGCTGTAGGATATGCGGATAATGCAGCTAGGTCCAGAGGAAGTCTGGTAGGAGTTGTAGATGTACTAGCCTCGGCGGTCTGTATCATGAAGACTGGTTTGGCCCTGTCCAGAGATACAGGCTTTGGTCCAGAGGGCAGTTGTAGGACTATCATTTTATCACCTCTCTTGAGAACCAAGTGGGGTCCAGAATAAGGTGGTGTGAGAGGCTTTCTCACAGAGTCCTCTCTGAGGAATACATGAGTGCAGGTCTTCAGGTCCTTTGGCACAAAAGGCTGGAACATGCCCTGTGAAGTGTTTCCCTCGATTATGGGCCGGAAATGTTTGACTGATAGGTAGATGGCTAGAAGTCCCCGATCTTAGGTGGCGTATCGCTGCTGAGCTTTTGACAAGGATTTGAAAAGAATCCTTGTGGTCTCTTCTTCTCTGCTATAGCACTGCACCTACTGCTGTGTTCGAGGCATCGCAAGCAAGACTGAGATTTCGGAGTCTGTGATTTCTATGAGATGTCTTCCTGCAAAACCGGAGATGACAGTGTGACATTAGGAAACTTGCGCAGTAGGTCGAAGTACCATTTACCTTGAAGAACAGCGTGAAATGAAGGAATATTCTGAGTAGTAACAGCGCCTTTGGAGCTAAGGCCAGTCTTTGCATCCAATAAACAATATTCTTTCATGTCCGACTAGAATGTGGTGGAAAATTAGGAAGTCAGCACCGAGAATAGGATGACTTACGTGGGCTATATAAAGTCCCATGACAGTGGTTTTCGCAGGTCTATGTCGAGTATACGCCTAACCTCACAATATGTCTTTATAGGTGTCCAGTTTGCAGCATAGAGAGTCATGATCGACATATTCTTGCGGTCGAGTCGTCTCGACGGGTACGACAGATACGGAGGCTCCTGTGTCAACCAAGAATATGTCTGACGTGGATTTATCTTTAATAAAGAGACGGCGGTTCAGGGTGTAAGTGACTGACTCCTCCTTATCAGCGATCCTCCAGCGATCAGTTTCCCTGGTTCATCGTTTTGTTCCAATCGCAGGGTTCCTGGCATTTGCACGCCTTGTCCTTGAAGAAATGATGGTAGTAGCACAGTTTGCGCTCTCTGCTTCGAAAATGTTCCGTTGAGTACCCTTGGATGATTCACCTAAGCGGCTTCTAAATCTCTGTTGTTTGAGTGAATTCTTGAGGTCACTAATCTCCAACGTGAGTTTCTGAATAGCCTCTTCTAAATGTGAGGTGGATACAGTTGTGCGTGTCCCCCGTTGATACCTGGCAGATACTAGGCAAATTTCTGCTATCCTATCGGCGATTTCAGCTGTTTTGTCTGTCAGGCTCTGCAGTAGCAGCAAGTGTAGCCTGCATCCAGTCAAGGAGTACTCGTAACCATACAGATCTCAAAAGATCCAGCGGTACTGTGGCACGCCGCCTCTGTTCGTTAAGGAAGTGGGATGGCCGTTCTCCATCGTTCAACTTCCAATCTTCTAATATCCTCCTGATCCTAAAATTTTCCCATTCAGCAAAAATTTTAATGAGACGAGCTTTTAAACTCTCATAAGGAGTGTCTGCAGTAGGCTGTTTGACTATATGCGTCACTTGTTTGAGCACTTCATAATCCATATTTTGAACCACTATTTTAAGTTTTAATTTACTTGCAACAACCTTACTTGTGGCAAAAGCTGCCTCCGCTGTGCAGAACCAAAGTTCAGGATCTGCTCTCCAAAAGCTAGGTATCCTGGCTGAAAATGATATACCTGTTTCTACAAAAAGTGTGTGAAGGCTGGATTTAGTTTCAACTTTCTCTTCATTAGTCATTGTCCCACAATTGTTTTAAAACAAACCGAACGTTACTCATTTTCGGGGTCACCACTTTATTGTGGGTAATGTGTAGAATAATAAGAGAGAAGTAAACAAAACAATTTAATAAATGTATCAACAATTTACAACGTTTTTTGGGGCACGAGGCACTGACTCGTTCTTTTGTCCTTCTTCTAACCTCGATGAACAGGCCACTAGCCCGCACTCGCTCCTGACTCTATTAAATTTTAAAGCAGGGGGGCCCAGGTGACAGCTAGACGCAAGTTTATATAACTGTTATACCATCATTAGTACAACCTCCTAAAAAGGTTTAAGGTGTACATATATGGAATCCGCCAATTAAACACGGATGGCTCCAAAGCCGAAGAGCTGACAGGGGCAGGAGTGTGGTGTAAGACAGGCAGAAATGAATGGATCTCTTTTGGCCCCACTCCAACAGATTTTCAGGTCGATATTTCTGCAATTTTGGCCGAAGCCCATTTAAATATACGTTTAGACTAAGTTTCGATTAGATTTTTACTTATTTATTAATTTAAAATTGTTATATTATACGTAAATAAATATTTTTATTATTACTCATTAACGTACACTTTTTGCAACTCAGGCTAATTGGGACGGGTTATCTACAGGTTACCGCCCTTTTCTAGCCAGGGTGGGAGTTTAGGATGTTATTTAATGAATTTCGTCACTAAATAATTTCCTTTGCCCAGGCAAGAATCGAACCCACCATTACCGTGAGATAAAGGTCAACGCTTAAACTCAAATGGCTAACCTGAGCCCCAAAATAGTTATTTTCATCACTAGTACCAAAAGTGGGTCTTTTCGGTGCGAGGTCTAGTTTTACGAGCGAGGCGAAGCCGAGCTTGGAAATTGGACCTAGTACCGAAAGGACAATTTTGGTACGTGTTATGAACAATACTTTTCATTATACTGCTCATACTTGAGTGCATTAAAACCCTTTTATATTTCATTAATAACTTAAAGATACAATATAAGAAATTAAAGTGACACATTATTTTATTTGAAATAAAAACTATGTTTATTAACCTATAATAGAAGAAAAGTACTTATATAAGAAATTAAATTGACACATTATTTTATTTGGAAAAAACCTCTGTTTATTAACCCATAATAGAAGAAATATTACAGATTTACATTAATATTTATAGTAGAATTTTGATTATTATTTATGTTAAAACCTTTGTTTGGCATTGCCTTTTGAAATACAGTTAACTTTTGATTAAAGGAATTATTTTCCAGTTCGGGCTCATCTCTAAAAAGGTCGTCAACAGTCCAAACATCTTCTTCCTCTGCAGACGTTGACTGTTTTACTGATAAATCAGAAGACCCTCCAGAACTTTTTTTCGGGAGACCCCCAAACAGCTTCCGGGACACTTCAATTTTTCGGGCAGTTGATTCTTCTATATAACCTTCGGCTGGAAGACTGCCATCCCCCATGTCTTCTTAACGTGAGGTCTCCACCACCCTCCACTAACATAGTTGACGAAGATCTTCTAAAAGAGTGCCCAGTATAGCTGTCAGGGTTATCTAGATTAAGAAATTTTGCTACCTTTTTTGGCACAGAAGAAATAGTATGGCGACCCACATTCTGAGCAATACACTTGCCATGACGGTAGCCGATGAAAAACCTTCCACTTTCCTTGCGAGAAGGACCTAATGCTTTATACTTTCGATATAATCCACATGGGTCAAATGAACAGTCATCATTTGAAATAATAAATGTTCTGGATTTATGATTTTTTCCCGCTTTAAGAAACACAAGTAAAAATTTCCCATTGTCATTTATGTCGCCTGTTTTCAATCTCAATAGTTCATCTCTCCAACATGTCCCGAATATCCCAAATGTTAAAATCAATTTTGTTAACAACCACTCTTTGTCAGGAGCTTCAAGCATAAACTTGTTTACTTCATCTGCCGTCAAAACTTTGGACTTCTTCGCCGTGTAGCCAACACAATTACGTTTCAAAAATGCAACAGGGGCTCAGGTTAGCCATGCGAGTTAAAGCGCTGAGCTTTATCTCACATGGTAAACCTAGAGTGGCGAGTTCGATTCCCGCCTGGGCAAAAGAAATTATTTAGTGACGAAATTCATTAAATAACGTCCTAAAATCCCACCCTGGCTAGAAAAGGGTGGTAACCTGTAGATAACCCGTCCCGATTAGCCTAAGTTGCAAAAAGTGGACGTTAATAAATAATAATAATAATAAATGCAACAGACTTTTGGAAAGTATTTGCATTTATATTTTCTTTAAGAGATAAACAACTTTTTATCATAGAATATTTTGACCATAAAGTAGGTGGCTTTAAGATTTTTGCCATTTCTGAGAGATAAACAAGCATAACTCAAACCTAGTATTGAAAAAACATGTTTTTTGACGCAGTATAATGAAAAATAAATATTTTCATCACTCGGATTGGAAAGTAGATACTTTCGATACCAGCTGGGAGATAGGAAAGTAGGCCTTTACAGATCTCAAAATTTAGCGGGAGGTTAAGTGACAAAAGTATGACTTTACACGCCTAGGGACGAAAGTAGTGATAAACATATGACTTTACACGCCTAGGGATGAAAGTTTTCGACTCTCGCAGTATTTACTACTATCAACACTAGGTTCGCTATCGTTTCTTTTTAATTTTACGTTGTAATTGTGATAAAGATTCACGAGTTAAAACCCGCCTTAATATGCGTTTTTGCCTCGTGATAAAAAGTATTGTACATTACTCGTACAAAAAGTGACTTAACGATGGTCGATCGAATTAACAGGCTCGGCTTCGCCTCGCCAGTCAAACACGATCTCGCAACGTAAAGTGCCACTTTCGGCACTAGTAAAGTAATATACTATTACTATAATATTACGCAAAGCATGGAACTGTAGACCAAATATAACCTACAATTTTGTTTTTCTATTTTTAGGTAATTAAGGCTCATAATGTCATTGTTTTGTTTCATAATGTTCATGCTTCTTTACTGGGAGATCTCAATAAAATGAGCAATTAAGTGTGCTTTCTCCGGGCACCAGAACTCTTAAATTATACATTGTCCACAACGACAATTGATCCGATTGGAGGAAAATTTCTTCTTACGATTACAGTATAATGAAGCAAGCACATGTAGAAGTAAGTATACTTATTACGCTCCGCAGGCAGTCTCTCCCTAATTATTGCCCTGCTATAATAATGTATCATTACCGTGATTATACCTCTTTGGTATCCGAAGGAGTAAACAAAAGGGAGAAATTGGCATGGTCCTTATCTTATCACTGCCCTTAAAAATTTGACTGCCGTTTTTCGCGGGTGTGAATTTCTATTTTTAATTTTTCATTAATTAACAATGGACTTCTTCACAATTATAGGCTTAGCATTTGTGTTATACTTATTTGTCTATGTTGGTTTCCTGACTTTTGTGGACTGTGACTTAAGACTATTGTGGAATATTTACTTTGGAAATGGCTTAGGTAAGTGTTTTTGGCCAAAATATAGTTTTCATTTAATGTTTTGCTTGAATAATGCATTACTATACAGGGTAAAGTGTCCTAACTAAAAATATGAATTAAGGGTCTCGGTACTAAAAAAAAATTTCATATGAAACTGTGTCCTTACAAACAATTAGGTATGTTAAGGAGTTATTCATGACTAACAATTTTCTTTGTTGTGAATTATTTAGGTTGTAATAAATAATTAACATTTGTTTCAACTATATTAGTAATGAAATGTTAACATTCATATTGATGTGGTTTAATTTATTGTCTTGACTATTGAGACAGAAATCATTCTCCCACAGTGATGGAATGGCACTGGATATGTGTTATTGTTTCACAAGTTACAATTATCCTTCTTCCTAAAGAAACACACACTGTAAAAAAGGACTAATTTTCTGGGGAAATGAAGCTACTTGCACAAGAAGAGGCTTCTTGACAGGCTGTGTAAAAACTATTTTTTTAATATTATCTCAAAAAAAAAATGTAGACGTATCAGGTTTGGAGAGTGTGCAGGCCAAGCTACTGGCAATGTACAACCAATCCATTATGGAATAGTAAAAGTTTAGCCATTATTATGGATCTCTTTTGTTATAGCAGGACAGCTATGCAATTTGAATATTTTCAACTAAATTATAATAAGCATTATTGAGAAATATGCCCACATTGAGGGGTCATTCCATCTCACATCATCCAGGCCATGTCACCAATGGTCTCAGATTTTAATGAAACTTTTTACCTTCCTTATGAAGAACATTAAATTTTACTTTGATATCTCCAGTAGTTTTTGTGAAAAAAAAAATGCTGAAATATTGAGAAAGTTTGTGTAACTGACATTTCAAAGGTTGCTTATTTGACACACATTGTATTAGAGAAAAAATCGGTGAAAGTGTATTTTAGTCCCCCCCCCCCCTTGGTGCAGCAGGATGAGGACAGCGGCCATTTTGTTTTTCTAACCCTATCTTTTTTAACACTTTAATACGTGTGTCATCTGTCAGATGACTGTTCACTTATTTGTCAAAAGTGAATAATTTAATTGTTTTTTCGCAAGTTTGCAGGAATAATGGTGCATAGATAATTGAAAAAATCCATAAATTTGAATTTGAAAAAAATTATCTGTATATAAATCTTGAAAAATGTTAAATTTTTGTAACACAGTTGCCAAGGTAGCTTAGTTTCAATTTTATTCCTTATTGCTGGCTTGCAAAAGGTAAATCAACTATTAAACCTAGGAACACAACTCTTATCAGTCTCGTAAGATAATTTCAGAGAACATAATAATAATGTAAAATGTATGAACACTTTGACAATTGAGCCTCATTTCTAGAACTTGGAAAGTTTCTCAAGCAAATGGAAATGACCAATAAAAGAAAATACTAAAAAAACCAAGAACCATTGCTTTTAAAAAATTAAACTTAAATTTCAATCTGAATCACTTTCATTACCCCCACCCACGTTACATCCATCAGCACAATAAATTGGAATTTTGGAGGGGGCTTATATTTTAATATGATCATGAAATTATTTTTTCCTGTATCTCCATGCTTTTGTGAACACTTTAGAGAAAATTTTATCTTGATATGTTGAAAATAACTAATAAGTTATGATTTTTTTTCTAATACAATGTGTGTCAAATAAGCAATCTTTGAAATGTCAGTTACACAAACTTTCTCAATATTTCAGCATTTTTTTTCACAAAAACTACTGGAGATATCAAAGTAAAATTTAATATTCATCATAAGGAAGGTTAAAAGTGTTGTTAAAATAATTTTCATTAAAATCTGAGACCATGGGCAACCAGAGACAATTATTTCTCTGGCTTAGAAGATGTCTCTTTTTGTGAATGTAGCTTCTTTTTTTTAAAAAATTAGTTCTTTTTTATAGCTTTTTTGTTACTTTTTGAAGAAGGTAGAAAAAAAGTACACATCCATGTGCCATTCGCATACTGTTCCTGAGGAATAAAGATGCCAATCCTGCCTTAATGCTGACACCTTTCAACCAAGATTAATAAGATTGTTAACATTTACATTTCACTAATTAAGTAGTTGGAACACCTATTAATTTATTTATTAAAACTTAAATAATTTAAATGAGTCTTTAGATACAAATATCTTCTAAACAATCATTAACAAAAAAAACCTTCATATGGAATTTATTTCTTGTTTTGAGTTCCTTAATTTATATTTTCAGTTAGTGCACTTAACTCTGAAGCATCCTATAAACTCCACCCATTTACTTTGCACAAATGACATCTTAATAATTTCTATCCTCATGAAAAATAATGAATAAATAGGAATTTACTTCCAGGCATATTAATTAATATGATAAATAGGGGGGGGGGCACAAAGTTACAAATTCTAGAGGACATATTTTTAAGGAAATGGACAACTTATTCATTTACTTCTCAAACATTTTAACTATAAACATTGATTGATGTGAATGTCAAATACTAAGAATTGTTACTAAGAGGAATTTTCTGGACTATCATGGTATATTTAAAATTTTACTCTTCCCCAAATATATGGAAATGAAAACTCAGTTCGCCCTACGAGTATAAAGTGCTTTTCAACTACAAGCACACCTTCTGGCAAAAAATAAAAAATCGTCATGTCAAGACTTTCATTTGGGATGTGGTACCTTAACACATATATACAAATTATAGTTTCCTAATCCAAGATGTATGTGAACTTTCAATGTATAGTTCAAAGAGAATTCATGTATGTTCCTACAATATCTGTGCACCACATTTTGTATATTGAAATCATCTTCAGCAAGACCAAAAATAACTAGGATTTCAGAATGGACCTAGTTTTCCTTGTGATATATGTGAGTATGAAGTTTCTATTTTTGCTATAAATCTGCTACCACCTGTTATAGATCATCAACCACCTCAGCTAAATTTTTACCGAATTCAACTTACATACAGCAGAAGTATGACTATGGTGGCTCTTTCTGAATTCATCCATACATTACAACTGCTAGTATCACCATCATTGAGGTCCATATCAAATTTCTGTGTAATGAAACCTTGTACAGGGTTCTTCCTTAGATATTGAAATATGCAATTTTTCCATTGTTAGTATGCCAGTTTTCCAGAAAGAACTTGTGGATCATGCTCACATATGCATCACTGTGATGTTTTCTCGCCTACAGGTATGCACCACTTTAGGCACTAACAGGAATTTAGGAAACATAACATTGCATAATTCTCTCACCTGTTTAGAGTTCAGACATCCTGGTCAACCGCATATATTTTAGAAATAATTTTTCAAGGAATGTGCATGGTTTTATGTTCTAATTTCCTGAAATGTTCAATGTGAAGATGGTATATGTAAGTTAAGCCATTTACCTTGGCAGATTTCCCATGTACATGTAGCAGTTATTTAAGATTTTGGTTTGTGGGCTATGGTTAGCCACACTTATTAAGGCGTTAGTTTAATATCCTATGGTGACAAAGGGAATTTATTAAGACCCCAGTCCTCTGCTGACTTGCAAAGGGTAGTAATATTTTGATAACTCATCCCTATGAGCCTTAGTTATATTAAGTGGATTATAACACCTACAAGCAGAGGTTTGATATGAACAAACCTCTCTTCCTTTTGTTGCTTGTTTAGCTCCACCTAACAGACAGTAGTTAATATTTGGAATAATATTTAGTATCGAATAATAAGGAGTATGCTGATAGGATTATCTCTAGCTAATTTAAATTGCATAGATCAGTCAGCGAGTTTCATTAATCAAGTTTCTCTGGCAAAATGAATTGCAATATAATTAGCGTTAGATTTTTTTTAAGCAATCCTTATACTTATCATTTGAATGTGATTGAGACCAATTGGGTTTAACCTAGTATTTATCTCTTAGTTCTGGAAAAGCAAACTAGTGATTCATGGAAACTTTCTTTTATTTATATTGAAAACATTTTTCTTTTTTTTTCTTTATATTGTTTTGCTTGTGTTTTAAAAGGGTATCATTCACCATGTGTATTTATTTGGTTCTATTCTATTATTAATCTGTAAAATGTATCTTATTATACTGTTTTAATTTTCTATAAGCTTTGTCTTTAAGATAGGAGTAAATTGTATATGTTAATAGAAAGCCATTTAAATGAAATTTTCTTTATTGATGATCATTTGAAAGTGATTTAAATTTGTAGTATGTGCTTGTAATATTTAAATTGAAGTATTTATAAATTGTGTTGTTCAAATAGAAATTTGATAATGTTGTCTTGACCAAGAATATTTGCTTATATGATGCTTCTGACTGTATCTTGGATGTATATAAGAATTTTGTTTGAAGTAAAGTTGCTTATTATAGCCTCAATATTTTATTTTAATTTACCTCTCTCCAATGTTGTTTTGATGTAAAAAAAAAAGAAGGGAGGTGCTGAATAAACTAAGCAGATTTCTCTGCCTGAGATAAAATACGGATGGCGTGAGTATATCACATTAGATGTTATCTGCACATTCTATTCTCTGTTTATTCCTTTCTGTGAACATGACTAGAGATTTAAACTGGTCATGTGATTTCTTATAAATGTATATCTTGAGTCAATGATTCTATTGAACTGAATGTAATTCAGAGATGTAATTTCAAGAGGCATGTATAAAACCAATGATATGTACCAAAATCACTTTAGTTTGATTCTACAGATACTGTCACAGATTCAGTAGTATTCCAAAGGGGCATGCCTGAAACATTTGTTAATTTTGAATCCATACTTTGTTCATTTTGACAAGTACAACTATTTATTTAAGGCCCAACCAAATGGGTCATTTCAGAAACTAAATTTGTATAGCATCCACTATTCTTTCATTGTATAATCTGTCATACCAGCTGATTAGAAGCACAGATATATTTTTAGAGAGGTGAGGGTGTTATTTCTCACACTCACCTATCCTCTTACATCCAGGCTTGGGACTGGAAGCTAGTGTGTAATACTAGGATCAGCACCACTAACTCCTGGCCGGGGCCCTAATAACAGTTGCCTCTTACAATAAGTAAGGCATACGTACTTTTGGCAAATTCTACCTTCCAATTAAGATAGTATAAAAAAGTTATGTTAACTTATTAATTAAGTTTTTAATTATATAAATTTTGTTAATTTTATATTTGTGTTAACTTTTATTTAAGATATGATTAAATTTAGATTGTAGGGTAATTAAATCATATTTGTGTATCGGTTTGCTCAAAATTAATTAAACTTCAGGTTTTCTTGAAGTACAAGTTCATTGAGAATAATCTATGCAGTGTTTATAAATCCGATTATTATGATTTGAATTTACAATTCAATGTAGGTGGGGGGGGGTGTTGTAAGTTCTAAAGTCGTGTGATATTGTGTAAAATGTAAAGGAGTTTCTATCAGCAATTGTATGTATTTTGCACTTAGGAAAACTAACTTCTTTAGTTTATTGTGAATAACAACTAGATTTTGCCTTGTCTTGCATTGAATGGTCAGCGATTGAAATGTTAAAAGGCTAAAAAGAAGACAGTGAACTGTTATATTTTTGAGAGAAGTTTGTGATTGTTTAAAAGTATATAAATGTAAGTAAAATACTTATATTATAACACAAAGTACAACTCTGAATTACTATCTGATATTTGTAAGTTGAACCTTGATTTTTAATATTAATAATAATAAAATTCTATTACATAAAACCTGTACATTCTTTAATATAATTCCTCTTTCTTCCCTCCTCCTCCGGAATTACAGATACAAGGGACTAGCAATATTGGGTTTCATTCGTAATTTAAGTTATTGGGCCTCCATAAAATAACACAATACATGGAGTTATCATCACACACACACACACATTGGAAAGTATCCATTAATTTCACCAACCGATTAAGTTAAGTAAAGACCATATTTATTTGTATATTTTTATTTCACATAAAATTTTATTATACCTTCACTTTACTAAAGGTAATATGTTTCAGCTTTAAATAATGAAGCACTCATTTTTAAACATTATTAACACACACCGTTTTTGTAATTGATTCATTTGTTTTTTAGACGCTCCCAAAAACATTTTACAACATTATGCCTCGAAAATTTCCCCTTCCCTTCTTCTTATGCACAATTGCATCTGTAGTCCTAAATTAATTACAGTATTGGAAACCATTTGGGGAATGCATTAAAAATGAACTTAAAAAGTCTACCAAACAGGGGATTTCACAGATGATGGCTTCTGAAATTCGAGTATCTAATCTATATATATATATATATATATATATAAAATTGTAACCTCTGTCTGTACATTGATTTTTTTCGCGAAATTTCACGATAACTTTTCGTTTCACATGTCATAGACACCATATCTGCATTTTGTTTCTTTCGTGTATGTTTGTTTGTTTGTTACCTTTTCACGCATAAACGGCTGAATCGAATTTTATGAAACTTGGTATGTATATTACTACTAACCCAACTTAGACTTTAGGCTATATTAATTTTCTCTGAGACGAACAGGAGTGGGGGTTATAAGGGAAGCCTGAAATTAAAAATATCGATATTTCGTTTTCTATTGGTTTTTCGGCAAATATGCACATAACAAAAGTTGTTTATTTTGTTATTTAGAGTAACTTTTGTTATATACACTTTTGTCGTATACCGAAGTTTAAATGCGTTATACGCTAAAAATTATAGCGGGAGTCAACAATATTATTTGCCAAAAAAGACTCAACCGAACTAAATAAAACTCGGTATGTGTATTAGCAGTGAGGCCTTCATTATAATAAGCCATACCAATATTTCTATGTAAGGGCAGGAGTGGGGGTTATAGGGGAAGCCTGAAATTAAAAATAGCGATATTTCGTTTCCTATTGGTTTTTCCGCAAATAAAAACATAACAAAAGTTGTTTATTTTGTTATTTGGAGTAACTTTTGTTATATATATTTTTGTGGTATACCTAAGTATAAATGAGTTATACGTTAAAACTTTAGCGGGCACTAACGGCTGAACCGAACTTAACAAAACTCGGTATGTCAATTAGCATTAATTCTTCCATGATTATAAGTTATATTAAAATTTTTAGGTTCGAACGGGAGGGGAGTTATAAGGGAGGCCTGAAATAAAAATTCACCATATTTACATGTATAAGAAACGGGAAATATAAAAATATCGAAGACTGTGAAGAATTATCGAACAAATAATTCTATTATTAGCAAATCACCAGCAACGACGGGTATCAATCCTAAACACTGGGACAGGTAAATATCAAAATATTGTGCAATGTAAAGCCTGCTAAAAAATACCATCTCCATTCAGCCTCAAATGAATTCCCGGGCGAAGCCGGGTATCTGAGCTAGTTTCCTCTAAACTCATAGAAACAAGACTTGACATTTAAATAGGACAAGGGATCCTTACTGTTGCAGCTGCTTTATTTGAAATTTGGAGAAGTAAGAGTGTAGCTTAACTGGAAGCAAAAAAAAAATATACAAATAACTCATTTAAAATTGCAATATTAACTTTAAATATTAAAGTTAGTCAACAATATGTAAACAACAGTTTTAGCGACTTACTATGTTAATACATTTGGTTATACAACATCTTTTGGTCTTTGATGACTGAAACACAAAAGAGACATACATGATTTTGTATTTTACTACCCCTGTAATCCCCCACTTCTCTTGTTCTGACTGTGCCCATAAATGAACTTTATGTTTATTATTATATGAAGTAAGCCCAAGTATTGAGTACAGTGTAAATCAAGTAGAAATTGAGGTCTTTAGAGCATAAAATTCTTTCATGACTTTACATTGATCATTTGTGTAAATATTTCACATTGTAAAAGCCATATGAAAACAATATGTGGTATTTAAGACTGCAATAAGACATTAATTGATATATTCTTATTATGAGATGAGTATGTCATAAAATGCTGCTTTATTTATATTATTATTTATATTTTAGAACAACTAAAAGGGAAGGTAGTATGGGTGACAGGTGCATCAAGTGGAATAGGTGAATTTTTGGCAGTTGAATTAGCGAGGAATGGTGCTTCTGTTGTATTATCAGCACGGTCATTATCAAACCTCGAGAGGGTGAAGGAAAGATGTATAGGTATGTACTTAATACTAACAAAATTAAAATAAGCATTGATTGGTAATGAATGTAAAAAAAATATTTCTTAAGGTTTTGTGAACTGGAGGATGTGTGTGTTGTATATATAAAACACAAATACACTCACTTTTATAAAGGTTTAGGACTATCTCAATTTTTTTTAATACACTATATATTTTGGAATATATATATACACACACACAGATGATAACCTGAAGATAACCCGTCTCAATTAGCCTCAGTTGCAAAAAGTGGACTTAATAAATAATTTAATTTATTTTGGAATACATCAAACAACACTAAAATTGATTATGAAAGTTTTTTTTACCCAGGATGAGACTAGGTATTTTATTTAGTGAACCTGTCAACAAGTAAATTCCCATTTCATATACTGGAGTTTGACCAACAGGCCAAAGATGTCCATAAGCATTAACAACACCTTAATATGCATGGAACCCTTATAAATGATACATTTTATTGTTTTATAAAATGTAATATTTAAATCCATTTTGTCAGATGAAGGAGGAAGCATTGAAAAAGTTTTCATACTGCCAATGGATGTTACTGAAATTGAAAGACATCAGGAGCATTTCTCCCGGGTTATAGATCGGTTTGGAAAGGTACTGTTATCATTAATTCTATTTTTCAAACTCAGTTACATTATGTTTTATTTTATTTATTTATTTTAGTTGGACATACTTGTCAATAACGCAGGAAGATCTCAGAGAGCAATATGGGAAGACATAGAAATAGACATTGATAGAGAAATGTTTGAGCTCAATGTTTTCAGTGTCATTTCTCTGTCACGCTTAGCAGTGAAGCAATTTGAAAAACAAGGCAGTGGGCAAATAGCTATAATGTCTAGTGTTGCAGGCTTATTTGGCCCACCATTTTCTGCTACTTATGCTGGCACAAAACATGCACTTCATGTGAGTATGTTTAATATGTGAAGATTTAATTTTTTATATGATTTTTGTCGGTGTGATTTTCCAATGTGAAAATAAGGTCATTCTAAGTGAAATTTAACAAGTCTCTAAAATGATGAAACTCACATTTTTATAAAACTAGCTAAGGTAGGGGCCAGGTGGCTTCGCTCGGGAAATCATTAGAGGCTGAATGATGACGCTATTTTTTTTTGGCAAGACTTTACTGTGCACAATATATATACATTTCCCTGTCTGTGTTTAAAATGATAGCATAGATGATGTCAAACTCACTATACAGCTCCATTAGTTTGGTAATGCTTTTAATGTGCCATGTGTGTGCTGCTTCTTAACGGCTTGTAATGTTTTTCACAGGACTCTTTTTTCCTAAACCAACTGTGCCCTAGAGTTTTCTTTTGAGATAATTCACACTTCACTCTCATACATAACTACAGGTCCATTCATTGCTTTCTATATCAGTTTTGCTTTATGAGAATGGTTTTAGAATCAGAGCTTTCTGGAGGGAAAATCCAGTCCTTGCACCATTGAAGTTTTAATGTCGACTTGTTTGTTATTGCTCTCTGTTATCCATTCCTCCTAGATACTTCAATAATGTGCTAGTAGGAAATTTATGCTCCCTAAAACAACAGAATTTTCTGCTTGCCTAGGCGATTTAATTTGCTTCATGTTATCCCTATTTATTGTAAGCCCTAAAGCATTGTGTTCCTTGCATTATATATTAATGCATTCATATAGGAAAATGTAATGTGCGTAGTAAGGTCCATAAGTTTCCGGCCTGTCCTGCTTGCCCTCCTTCAAACGTGCCGGGACCTGCACGCCTATGCAGGTCCATGCCTGCTCACTCCATACCCATCGCCCGCACTTCCTCAGTCTTGTCAGTCAGTGTCCAGCCTTAAAGGAAACTCCCCATTTTTACAATGTTTAAACTCGAGTACCGTGCGGTAATTAAATTCTTTTCTAAAGAGGGTCTTACTCGAGTGCAAATTAAAGAGCGCTTGGATTGTGTATAAAGGCAGTCCTCCCCCTCGTATCCCACAGTGAAAGAATGGGCAAAATTATTTAAGTTAGGGAGAGAAAGTCTAGAAGATGACCCACTGGAATCAGTTACTTCTAAAACAATTCAACTTGTGGAATCTGAATTACTGTCTGACCGATGACTGAAAACCAAGGAAATAGCAGTGAGGTTGGGGCTTTCAAAAACAAGTGATTTGAGGATCATCAAAAAACATTTGCATATGAACAAGGTTAGTGCAAGATGGATTCCAAAAATTCTTTCAGCTCATCAAAAACAGGAACGAGTTCACTGCCGCAATGAATTTTTACGTGAGTATAATGCCGACCCAAAGAATTGTTTGGACTCGATTGTAACTGGGGATGAGTCAATGGTTCTATATTATGACCCACTCAGCAAAAGAGATCCATGGAATGGAGGAGACCAGGAGAAGCGCCTCCTTTAAAGGCAAAAGTCATGCAGTCAACAAAAAAGATAATGGCCACAATTTTTTGGAACTGTAAAGGAATACTGTGAAGGACTGAGGATTCCAAGAAATCTCTAACCCAGGTGGCAGACTTGTGATTTCTACCTTTTCTCAAAATTAAAATCTGACCTTTGTGGAAGGCGATTTAACACCGACGAAGAGCTCCAAGCAGCAGTGGAAGAACATTTTTTTAACAAAGAAGAAAATTATTTTTTTCATGGTATAGAAATGTTGCCAAAGCGTAATAAGTGTATTGAACTTTGAGGAGAATATATTGAAAAACAGTATAACCAGTTTTTGTCTTTCACCTTTCCTTCTATCCCAGGCCGGAAACTTTTGGACCTTACTAAGTACATTTAAATTATTTATTAATTTCTTCTTCTGCCATAGTTGTTCTATATGTAATTAATATATTTCTGGCATACATCATATGCTTTGTGAGCCTATTGTATATGGTACCAACAGGAATAATTTTTATACCTTGGATTCCCACTTCAAAGAGAGTGTCAAACTGTACCCACGATAATGTGCCTCCTTGCCTTATACTCTAGTAACCTACCCCCCCCCCATAAGCCTCTCAGAAGTCTACAAAGAGATCTTGCTAATAGACATCATGCTTGTATGATTTTTCTATTAGCAGATTTCCATTAAGGAAAATCAGCTATTGAGGTTATACTCAAGATGCGAATTTTCGAAAAATTTCCACCGACTCTTCCTAGGGGATGTCGGAAATGAGATCCGTTCAAAATTATATGTATGTGTATGTGTGTGTGTGTGTATATATATATATATATATATATATACATACTAGCTCAGATACCCGGCTTCGCCTGGGAATTGATTTGAGGCTGAATGGTGATAGTATTTTTTTGGCAAGGCATTACTTTGCACAATATTTTGACATTCACCCGTCCCAGTGTTTAGGGTTAATACCCGTTGTTGGGATTTGTTAATAATAAAATTAATTTTTTATGTAAGTCTTCACTGTCCTCCAAATTGTCATATTTCCCGTCTCCTGTGCATTATGCATAAATTTCAGCTATTAAGGACAAAATATTAACATTGATTTGAATTAATTTTTCCAGCTGAGGTACCTGATAGTTCAAATAGGAATGAATTGTTGAGCATATCAATATTTCTACGCAAATTACTTGCTCCACCCATTGTTCCTGGAGAAATGTATAAAAAAAAAAAAAAAGTTAATCTAAATAACAAAGTAAACAACTTTCGTTATGTGCATGCTTGTCGAAAAACAAATAGACAATGAAATATCGCGAATTTTTATTTCAGGCCTCCCTTATAACCCCCACTCCCGTTCTAACCTAAAAATTTGAATATAGCTTACAACCATGGAAGAATTAATGCTAATTGGCATACCGAGTTTTGTTAAGTTCGGTTCAATCGTTAGGGCCCAATAAAATAGTAGACTCACGCTTTAGTTTATAGTGTATATCTCGTTTATACATTGTTAAAAGACAAAAATGAATATCACAAAAGTTACTCTAAATAACAAAATAAACAACTTTTGTTATGTTCATATTTGCCGAAAAACGAAATGAAACCGAAATACCGCTATTTTAAATTCAGGCCTCCCTTCTAACCCCCACTCCTGCCCGTCCCTAGAAATGTTGGTATGGCTTGTTATAATGAAAGTGTTAGTGCTAATACACATACCGAGTTTAATTTATTTCGGTTGGGTCTTTTGTCCCAAATAAAATTGTTCACTTCCACTATAGGTTTTAGCGTATTTCTCGTTTATAATTCGGTATACGAAAAAAGTGAATATGACAAAAGTTACTCTAAATAACAAAATAAACAACTTTTGTTATGTTCATATTTGCCGAAAAACCAATAGGAAACCAAATATCTCTATCTTTAATTTCTGGCTTCTCTTACAACCCCCACTCCTGCCCTTCCCTAGAAATGTTGGTATAGCTTATTATAATGAAAGCGTTAATGCTAATACATATACCGAGTTTTATTTATTTCGGTTGGGTCTTTAGTCCCAAATAAAATATTTCACTTCCGCTATAGGTTTTAGCGTATATCTCGTTTATAATTCGGTATACGAAAAAAGTGTATATAACAAATATTACTCTAAATAACAAAATAAACAACTTTTGTTATCTTCATATTTGCTGAAAAACCAATAGGAAACGAAATATCGCTATTTTTAATTTCAGGCTTCCCCTATAACCCCCACTCCTGTTCGTCTCAGAGGATATTAATATAGCCTAAGTCTAAGTTGGGTTAGTCGTAACATACATACCAAGTTTCATAAAATTCGGTTCAGCCGTTAATACGTGAAAAGGTAACAAATAAACAAACAAACAGACATCAAAGAAACAAATGGCAGTTATGGTGTCTATGACATGTGAAACGAAAAGTTATCGTGAAATTTCGCGAAAAAAATCAATGTACAGACAGAGGTTACAATTTTATATATATATATATATATATATATATATATATATATATATATATATACATACTAGCTTAGATACCCGGCTTCGCCCGGGAATTCATTTGAGGCTGAATGTTGATGGTATTTTTTTGGCAGGGCTTTACTTTGCACAATATTTTGACATTTACCCGTCCTAGTGTTTAGGGTTAATACCCGTTGTTTGCATTTGTTAATAATAAAATTAATTTTTTATGTAAGTCTTCACTGTCCTCCAAATTGTCATATTTCCCGTCTCCTGTGAATTATGCATAGATTTCAGTTATTAAGGACAAAATATTAACATAGATTTGAATTAATTTTAGCAGATTTCCCTTTAGAGAAATCAGCTCTTGAGGTTGTACTCATGACACGATTTTCGAAATTTTTCTTCAAATGTCCATCGATCCTACCCAGGAGATGACGAAAATAAAGTCCGTTCAAAACTGTATATATATATATATATATATATATATATATATATATATATATATATACTAGCTCAGATACCAGGCTTCGCCCGGGAATTGATTTGAGGCTGAATGGTGATGGTATTTGTTTGGCAAGGCTTTACTTTGCACACTATTTTGACATTTACCAATCCCAGTGTTTAGGGTTAATAACCGTTGTTGGCATTTGTTAATAATAAAATTAATTTCTTATGTAAGTCTTCACTGCCCTCCAAATTGTCATATTTCCCATCTCCTGTGCATTACGCATAGATTTCAGTTATTAAGGAAAAAATATTAACATAGATTTGAATTAATTTTTCCAGGTGAGGTACCTCATAGTTCAAATAGGAATGAATTGTTGAGGATATCAATATTTCTACTTTTTGTTCATCTCAAAACGGACCGTAGTTTGGGAATTATTGCAAATTAAATCATTTATAAATGTTGTTATACTTCTATACTATGAATATTAACCAAGATATTGGGATTTTATAGTTTTCAGTCTTCAGTAAGCCCCCCCCCTCTCCTACTCATGTCATATTAACAATAAGTTGTTATATCATGAATCACTTTATTCTATGCTTATATACCAAATAGTGATTTCAAGATACCTTTATTATGCGATGACATCATCAATTAAGATTTTACGTTTTAACTTTATAACATTTATTTTACCTATACCATACTTAGTATTTAATCATTCTTGTCAACACTAAAGTTCATAATTGTTATTGGCAGAAATTAGACATGGAATAGTGGGGGTTCAGGGGGGGGGGAGTTTCGAAAATTGCAAAGATGTCCATTATCATCCAGATCATAAAATGTTATAGAACTAATCTGGTTAATCCATTGATGATCTACAATTGTTGTTCCATGCATTTTTATAAGTCAAATGGTAATCAAGTTATTCATACTTCCTTGTTTTCAGCCCTCAGTAACCATAATTTTTTGCTGTTATTTCACTTGGCCTTTAAAACTTGAATAAACTTAATGAAATGTGAATAGCAGATGTCAAGTTATCCACCCTTAACAGAATAGTTAATTAGTCAATTTTGACAGTAATGGAGTTTACTTCAATGTCAAAACATAACTTGTCTTCGTCTAATGTTTGTTCTTTTAAAATAATATCAACATTTGAAAGGGACAAATAAACGGAAAGATATAGACTCCTGCTTAATATAAATAATAACCACAACTAAATTGAAAATGGACAAACTAAAATTTTAGGCTTTGTTTGATAATGCATTTAAGTCTTGTCAATCTGTAGTTGTATCCTTATTTAGAATTTTACCAAACCTGTAAAAGATAAATCAAACTCATTCCAAACAGTTGGCAAACTCTTTTGACCTTTTTATCCTTCCGTTGAGTTGGCAATATATTATTATATATATCATTTATATATAAATGAATGGCGAACAATTCTCTTCAAATGCAATTTCACCTTATCGAAATAGTTAATAAAACAATAAAAAACAAACTTCAGCAATCGATATACAAAATTTATTTATAAAAAGAATTAAATGCATTCAAACCTGAACAAATCAACATCAATATCAACAGACACCTTATTATGAAACTTGTATGTAGGTGATAAATCAAATCTCATTTTTGCGATTACTTTACATTTGACTCCCCATGATTTTGCTTTCTTTTGAATATATGATCTTGTACTTGTTTTGTGAAGAGAATAGACAACATTTGCTAGTTTAAGTCCAGCTTCTACAAAGGCAATGTCCATACCTTTACATCTTGTGCCAAAGGGAGGATTCATTATAGCTGTATCAAAAACTTTATTCCATTTGCTATCAATGTTGCTAATATCACAATTAACAGCTTCACAATTGTCACGATAAAACATTTCTTTGTTAGAAGAAAAAATATTTAAAGCATCTTGGTCAATATCAAAGCCAATACAGTGAGCTGCTTCTAGTAAAGCAGCACCAATGGTAAGGGTTCCACATCCACAGCCTAAATCCGCAATTAATTTTCCTTCGATGTCACCATACTCACTCTGAATAGAATAAAGCATGCAAGCAGCTAGATGAGGGGTTGTTTGGTACTGCTCCAGCTGGATCTTTGGATTCTCAAATGGTTCAAGCTCCTGTAGGCATTGCTCTAAGCCTTTCAAACGCATTACTGGATTCATGACTTATTTTTTGTCAAAACGAGGAAGGACAGGAAGAATAAGATTTCCAAATAATGAGTCTTGAGGAATAAAATAACCGTAAGACTGGCTATGAGCCATATTCAAAGTACTTCGTTGAGTTGAAGACAATGTCTGTATGTCAGAGCTGAAGCTAGATTGCTAAAAAATAAAAATAAAAAAGCTTAAATTCATTACTCGTCTAAATTCTCAAAACCTTTAATCACAAAAACCTACCGAAGGAACATTTGTTTGGTTTAATGGTGCAGAAAGAGCTGAAACACCTCCTTGCTTCAGAAGCTTCTTATTTAACTCTAATTCTTCCAATATTTTTCTGTTTGCAAGTTCTGAAATTAATTATGTTCTTTTTAAATATCATTTAGGAAGAAAGATAATGAATTTTATACTAAACATCTCAAGCATTACAAAATCATTAGTGATGTTAAGATCAAAGCAGGCATTTTTTTTAATCATAGAACCCACATATATATGTAAATAAATAAAATAATTAATATAAAAAGAGTATTGTGATATTTTTCTTCATTATACAAACAATATAGCCAATAAATTAGCGTTACCTCTATTAGGTATAGCCATTCAAGTTAATTGTACTAGTTAACGATAAATTGAATCAACTTGAATCTTTGAATGGGTTATCCTAACCTCCTATTTTATTACCTCTCGGTATACAACGATCTTCTCTTTGTTATGTTGGCTCTTATATTCTATGCTATATGTATATTTTTACTTCCTTGTAAAAAGTTTGGCAATCGCAAAAATTTGGTTTTCCAATTTTAAAGGATCCGCTAAACGTTTTGAACGTTCCTAAATCTCTTTTGGATAGCTCCGTGGCATAAATAACAACTGAAAAAGCTTCAAGTGAGGACATGTAAACTTATTGTAAGCTGACTTCACACGTGCTGGTAAGGCACACTAGTAGTGTCATCGCACCATATATTCTCTATTTCTAAGTCAAAATCCGACAAGTAGAAGAGAGAGCTTATTGAAGCCTGAAAACAAGGAAGTACGAATAACTCGTGGGGCTCAGGTTGGCCGTGTGAGTTAAGGCGTAGGTTTTAATCTCGTATAGTAATCCCAAGGTACATATAATATAAGGTAGGGCCATTTGACGAATAGCCAATCAGAATGCAGCAAGGTCTGCTATGTCACTAGGACCCAAAACTCGGGACCGACGAGATTGAAATACTATCTATAAGCTGTTTTCTGGTAATTTGGTGAATACAAAATTAATAAAATGATATATGTCTGTAAATGATACAAATTACTTTAGTTGAATATATTTTAATCCATGTACAAATTTGATTCCATTACAAATAAATACACAATAGTTCCTTAAAATTGAGATGTGTTCCTTTACATTTAAAAATCGTAATTTTTTTTACGTAATCAACACAATACAAAGAAAAACTTTACTATTATAAGATGAAATGTTCAAAATATGAAAACAGTAATGACTAATATTATACAAAGAAATTAAAGTTAGTAACATTGAACTAACCAAGCAATAAACTAAGATACCAGTAAATAGAATATGAGTAATTGGTAATATTGTATTTTAGTCCCCCCCTTGATGGCGCACGATGACGACGGCGGCCTTTTTGTTTTTCTAACTTTATCTTTTTTAACACTTTAAAATTTCCAAAATACGCCATCAGTGGTTTTAAGCGAGGGCGGGGATTATAACGAAACAAGATGGCGGAGTAGGGGGGGGGACTAAACTGCACTTTAGCCAGTAAATTATTTTAAACATTGACTAGTCCATTCAGGTACAAGATTTTTAAAGGCTATTATTGGCATGTAATCCTTTTTGTCCTAAAAAGATGCATATTTTTCGAGTCGCAGGGATGCCTCGGTTCCAGTCGGATCCTTGTGAAGGTTGACTTCCATCAGAACGGACTTTAATTTGGATTCATATTCAGAAACTTTATTCTTTAAGAGAAACATTCATTACTATCAATTTCTTCTGTATTAGCTGAAAAATCACTTTTCTTCTTTTTGGGAGAAATCTCATTAATGTGACACAGGGTACGGTTACCTATTTCACGCTTCTTACTCCTACATTGTCTAAATGTTTCACTTTTTGAGTCAGAAGTAAAGCGAGATGTTTGTTTAGTTACGGACGACACTGATAAATTTTGATGGGGCACAGCTTCTTCTTTTAATTTCAGTCTATTAGGAACATAGCCTAACAATTATGCTTGTAAATTAAATTATTTTCATAATCAATATCGCTAAAATGTTGTGAACAAACCCGAGAAATGTCAGGATTGAAGTTCAAATCTCCTCGTCTACACACGACTACCCACTGTTTCTTAATTCCTGGGTTTTTCGGGAACCGGTGATAAGATACAGACTTGCCTGATTTCCTAGGGATGTTGGAACATGTTGCTACAGCACAATCAGTTTGCAAAAAAAAATCACATAACAATAGAAAATAAAACAATTGACTAAAAGACAACGATGCTCACGATGTAAACAAAGCTGAAAGTGGCGACTAGTTACGTCATGCGCCAATGTTACAAAAAAGTCACCATCTGCACACATGCCGAATGGCACCTCCCTGGGTAATCCTAGAGTAGCGGGTTCGACTCCCGCCCTGGGCAGTAGAAATTTATTTAGTGACGGGCTCCTGAAATAAACTCCTTAGTCCCACCCTGGCTTGAAAAAGATGGTTCCCAGTAGATAACCCATCCCAATTAGCCAAGTAGCATAAAGTGAACGTAAATAGAATAAAAAAAAAAGGGATAACTCGCCTAATATTCAAGTTGCGAAAACATGCATTAGGACAACAATTGTAGAGTATCAATAGTTTAACAAGTTTGATTCTGAAACATATTTCGATATGACTCCCAATAACGGAGGTATTAAATTTTCGAATTCTTCTCAGCCCCCCGCCCACTATTCTTCGTTCGGTTTCAGCCATTGACCAATATAATCTTTAGTGTTGAATGAAACAGTTAAGTGTGGATTATGGTATAAATCAAATAAACAATTTCAAGTACAGATTGTAAAATTTTAAATGATGTCATCACCGAGCGAGTTTGTATGTAGCTCAAACAATAAAACTTCATTGAATAAAATATTTGGTATTTACGCTTCCTATAAAGTATTTCATGATATAGCAGATTTTTGTTAATGTTATACAAGTAGAAGTGTGGGTGTAATCTATCAGAACTGGTGGTCTATCTATCAGAGCTGCGAGGTTGGCTAGCCTTTTTGTTTATATTTCAGAAGTTTTGCGTTGTAGAGATTATTAATTTGTATTATAAGTTGACTGAAAGATTTCTCATTACCATTTGTATTTATTTACCTGTATGTATATTTATCTATTGTAAACCTTCGCGGGGAAATTTGCTTAGTTTACGCAGCCCCTGCGTGACGGACTTTTTTTTTTTATCCGACTACAATAATGGAGATATTTCAAAATTCTCTCCCTTTAACCCCCCCCCCCCCATCCTCCAGTCCCATTTCGGCCGTTAACGAACTTGATCTTTAGTTTTACATAAAACGCTTATATGTCAAATTTGGTACCGACACAACAATAATTGCGCCCATTAGAACAAATATACAGGGTATAACAGAATTTAATGCGTAAACTTTGAGGGATGATTCTAGACACAATTTCCAACAAAAAAGTCCGTCACGCAGGGGCTGCGTAAACTAAGCAGATTTCCTTCGTGAAGTTCAGTTATAGATAAATATACATACTTAACACAACAACACCGTGAATAAATACAAACGGAAATAAGAAATGTTTATTCCAATTTCAATAACCTTCGGAAGCTTTAGGTTAGAAATGTAATCAAACTGGTCGGCCCGCCTCACCGGAAAGAAAAACAATTACTGAAATATATCAGAATATAACACATTAATTTTATGGAGAACTATTTACTATATCTAGAACTGTAATTAATAATGAGTCAGAATAATTGTTATCTCAATCAATAAAATTTTAGTAGTCCAAAACTTTAAGATGGGGGGGGGGTCAACAGGAAATATTTGCTTGTATCTCGTATAATAATGGTCTCTTGAATAAAATGTTTGGTATTTAAACTTCCAATAATGTGTTTTATTATGTAGCAGAGTATTGTTTACGTAACATGAGTAGAAGTGGCGGTTTGCTGAAAACTGAAAAATGCAAATATCTCGGTTAATATTCAAGGTAGAGAATAAACGTATATAACAATATTTAAGTATAGTAAATTTAATTTGCAATATGATTGGTTATATTCAATTTTTCGATCCGATGCATAATAATGGAGATATTTCGAATTTTTGAAAATCCTCCCCTCTAAACCCCCCCCTCCCACTGGTCTGATTTCAGCCGTTAACGAACTTGATCTTTCTTTTTACATAAAACGACTAAAAATTGAGTTTGGTAACGATCAAACAAAAATTGCGACCGCTAGAGCGGTAACAGACAAATATATATATATATATATATATATATATATATATATATATATATATATATATATATATATATACAGTTTTGAACGGACCTCATTTTCGTCATCTGCTAGGTAGGATCGATGGACATTTGAACAAAAATTTCGAAAATTCCGTCATGAGTACATCCTCAATAGCTGATTTCTCTTAAGGTAAATCTGCTAAAAGTGCATATATGATCTGGTCCGATTCCCACTTGTTTTGCTGAACATATAGGTTTTTTTTTTTATTTTTCAAACTGGTATTACTTTTTCCCATATAACAAGCCATAACTTCAGAAATGATTTCAATATCAAAAATCTGAGTTCACTATTGAAAAGCGCAATAAATTATGCTCCAAGCACAATTACATGTAAAGGGATAACTAAGGGTTTTTAAAGAGAATCAGTAACGGCACTTTCTTTCTCTGTAAACTTTTTTCTTTTCCATTATCTGAAGATAAGATTTGAACACTGAAATTTCAGAAAAAAATTCTACATTTAGTAAGCTGCAAATCTCTCCTTTTTGTTTTCAAATCCAAACAACATTCTTCATTGCAAAGAAATTCTAAATTCCAAAAGCAGATTTTATTTTAGCATTACTGAAACTGAACTTTTAAATAAAATGATTTGTTTTCTACCAATTTCATCTCTGATACAGCTATTAAAAAGTAATAAGACTTGTTCCATACACTTTTTCCGACATAAATGACAGAATAATGGAGATATTTAGAATTAAATGCCAAAGTGTTTACATTTTTAATACCTACTAGAGTCTCAAATGTGGAATTAATATCCTATCTAATAATAATAAGGTGTGTGCAATGAAAAATTCAGTGGGTTAATTTTAATTTAATTTATTTTAATAAACTGGATTGATTTTTTTTTTTTTTTTTTTAAATTGCTCATGTTGATACGATGCCTTGGACTTTTATCTATTCATCAAACGAACTTTTGTCAAAGAACTTTTTCCATTTACTCAACTTTGTCCTAGGCTAGTTTAGTGAAGGCTCACTTATATCACATGCATAGCGGAAGGGTCGAAACAGAGATGTCTAAAGTAACGTCACTGAATGTCCAACCTGAAATCAGTTTCGAGCTTTCGTACGTTCTTAAGACAAATTTTGGTTTGACAGAAAGTCTCTTGGTCAGAATATCTTTTAAAAATAATATTGTCGGAGTTAGATTTTTCTGTTTTGTTTCATATTCTAGGAACCTGCATTTCACACATTTCAACCCAATATATTTAAACTCTGATGTTTTCCTTGTAGAACTATATAAATTAAAGGTATTTTCCATTTAATGCCATGAATCTATTTTACTATTAATCCTAATAAAAAGTTCTAAAACATGATCTGTGTTTTTAATATCTCCATTTTTGTTTAAGAATTATTTTTTTTTTTACTTTATCCCCATAACTCAGTTAATTACTTCCGACTTCTGTATACCACATCTATTAGCAATACTTCTTCATACAGCTATTAGCAGATTTCCCTAAAGTAAATCAGGTATTGAGGGTGTACTCAAATTTTGAATTTAGATTTTCGAAAATTTCTTCAAACGTCCATCGTATATATTTATATTTGTCCGTTAGGGCTCTAGCGTTCATAATTTTTGTTTGATCCCTACCCTACTCATAAAAGCAAGCATTTAAGTAACGCCTAGTTTCCTGTTTTTCATACCTGCATTTTTGTTTAAGAAATAACTCAGATGAGATGACCATTGTTCTTATTTAAAAATATTTTGAATTTATAAAACACTATCTGCAAATAATGAATTCAGATTACAGATAGTGTTTCTGTTATTTATTTATTTACGTCCACTTTATGCTACTATGGCTGATTCGGGGCCGTTATCTATAGGTTACCAGGCTTTTCTAGCCAGGTTGGAACTAAGGAATTTATTTAATGAGTCTGCCACTAAATAAATTTCTATTGCCCAGAGTGGGAAACAAATCAACCACTCTAGGTCTACCATGTGAGATCAAGACCAACACCTTAACTCACATGGCCAGCCTGAGCCCCTATAGATAGTGTTTCTGGAAAAACCATTTAGATTTATTTATTCATTACGTATTGAGCATTTGGAAAAATATTTGCTTCTATACTAACTTCAATTTATCTTTGAATCTCTTTGTTTACTAAAATAATGATAAACAATGGCCATTTTTCACTTAGTGATTACTATTTTATCTTCTGTCCTAGGGTTACTTTAGAACTCTGATGGCAGAAAAGCTAGGCGGAAACATAGCTGTGACTCTTTTGTGCCCTGGACCAACATTTAGCAACCTTCTTCCATCGTGCTTCACTAGTAAGCAAGGCGAGGTATAACAATAAATACTTATCACTTAAGTCCATATTTTTCTGTTATATAATAAAATAACTAATGTTAATTAAAAATTTCCTATTTAGACGTTCGGGCAAACAATGGCACACGATGATAAGAGAATGACAACTGAGCGATGTGCTTATTTGTGTGCTATGGCTATTGCTAATAAGCTGGATGAAGCTTGGATTGGTCTCTTTCCCATAGTTCCGCTTTCTTATCTTCTAGTCTATCATCCAGGTTTGGCTAAACAGTAAGTATGAATAATCTCTCTATTTAAAGAAGAAGAAAAAAAGGTTCTGAAGAAAAAAAAAAAATTAAGTCTAATCATTACTGGCACATGCCAAAATCAGAAGGATTAAATTATATAATGAATATTATTGACTAAACATTTTACTCAACACTATACGCCACCTTAAGGATAAGGGCATCAGAGAGACCACTATGGTTTCCAGTCATTGGCCTCTCCCTAAGTCATCCAACCCCAACTATGTCTGGACATGCTTTTCCTTCTTATCCCACTCAGTTTATCTAGACTTTTTTTTAGGATGGCGTGCAATGACCCTTATGATTTAGTTTTATCAATTGTATGGCAAGAGTTTTGTGCCCTCATTAGAACCTCTTCAGCCCAGCTTGACTTGGGCTGCCAATGAGGGAACGAGGCATGTAGACCATAATAAAGAAATTCAAAGGAAGCTATTTGTCTTTATTTAGTTAGATCCATGACATAAAATTGATAGCATTCTATTTAGGCAACCTATCATTTTCAATTCTTTCTGTATTACACTAATACTGGAGTAATCCCTTAGTCCTAACAATCCATCCCATTATTTTAGTGGTACTCCAGATCTGTCAAGATCTCTTTCAGAACTCCAAATATCTTCTTTAATTACCCCATGTTTGTTTCACCATTGCATATTACATTTTGCCTGTTGACAGTTGTACTATTGTCTTCTGATAAATATAGAAGCATCTATATTGGTTCTTTGGCTATATGGTTCCTGCTATCATCCTCACATCCTCATTTTTATATCAGCTATCATACATACTATTGCCTCTGTTACTAGACAGTACTTGAATGTAAGTAGCAGCCATAGAAGTATGGTAAATGAATACTTTTTTGGTCATTTGCACCTTTTGTTGGAGCAACTCGTGACTTCAGCCACCCTTTCAGGCTAATACCCATTCAGAAAACTTCTTGGTATGATGGTCTGTTACTTACTAGAAAAAGTGCTTCAATACTTGCACTCATTCTGGACATTGTTGAGGTGCGATAAATTTACTTCATGACAGATTGTGTCAAAGGCTTATTCTAATGGCAACACACAATTCCATCATTTGTATTATTGACATAATTGAAACCTCTCAAAGGTGTAAACTCTCGAACAAGCTGAAAAAGTAGCTTATGGTATAAATAAAACTGAGTTGCTAATGTTCATGGCTCTAGAGCCCATGAAAGGCTAGGGCCTATCCACAGCTTATGGTGAGTGTGTGCTTAAAAAATATGTAAATCGAGTTCACATGGTTTTTACAATCCTATGATATCGTAACATGTAAAATGCATATTGAAACTTACTAGGGGACTGCAGCAAATGCAACTTTGAAAAAGGTTCAGAATCAAAGACATAAAAAAAATTCTGAAGGCATGAAGTCTATTCCAATAAATAAAAAGGAAACAATTCCACAGGAGTCCTGAAGGTGAGAGGCAGACACAGTTCACAACAATTCTTAAACCTTTAGAGCAGAGTAGATAGTGTTAAATGTCACCTTTTAAATTTATATCCAAGAAGGAGTCTATAAGAATTAAAATGTGCCCAATGTAAAATAAATTTAAATGACATTGATCCATTTGGCTGTGCAAAAAAAGCCTTCAAAAATGTCTGGGGACTAGAGTTATTTTTCTTAGTTGCCACTAAAAATGGGAAATATTGAATTCCTTGGAGCAGGGCCATTGAAGAAGTATCCCAAGACACAACAAACCTGTAGGCTTGATGTGAAGGAGTCAGGGCGCTTTCCTATGAAACAGGCACAAGGAAGTAGTATTGTGAGAAATAGGTACCATCTACATAGTTACAAAGGGATAAAAAATAATGCTGGTGGAAGAGCTTATGAGTTAGGGCAAACACCTTGGGACTCGATTCTCCAGATGTTATTTTAAAAGTATAAAATTAACATTCTTCTCATAAGTATTCTTTAAATTAATGTAAGACATTCTAGGATAACTTCATCTTCAAGACCACTATTAATCAGTGATGGAGCAATAGAATAGATGATTACTTTAAGAAAAAAAAATGTTAGCCATAATCATGTGGTCAAAAGTCCACTGAATTCTCCAGAGATTTATTTTTCTAGAATAAGCCAGGATAAAAGTTTGGCCATAACCCACGGCTTTTGAAAATAAGCTGTATAGCACTATCATGGAAACTGCTAAATTTATTTTAAAAAATAAAGACCATCATGTAATATAGACAAATGAAGAACACTAAAAAATTCTTAGGCCCTCCAATCTCCCCATTCTGTCTAAAGGTTTACAAAATCTACCAGGCTTTATGAATTTAGTAGATATTTTAAAATAGAGAAATTGGTATTTTCCGGCTAATTAAAGATTTTGACAAGATAGGAGTTTAATCAAATGTTCAACTTTTTTTTATTATTAGGTTAAAATTGATTACCTTAATTGAATTATTATATTAAATACATTAGCTTAACTATAATACAATGCATAATGAACTACTGTTGTTGCATTAGTCTGTATATCCCTAGAGTGTGTATAAATTAAGTTCACCTGCCATCATTTACATCATCCGAGTGCTATGTGTGAGTGTGTGTGTGTGTATATATATATATGTTTTTAAAAATACTTCAATAAAAATTAGGAGTGCCTCTGTCTAATTAATGTGTCTTTTTGTTTTTAATCTTTTAGAGTGGCATTATCACTGGGAACAAAGGGCTTGATGAACCTTAGAGATAGCCGCCAGACTGTAAAGAAAAACTCCTAGATTCTTGAGCAGTTGAAGTAATAATCATCTGATGCATATGTGTACGGGTTTTCTTGCTTTTTTGTGTGCCATCTTTTTTTTTTGTGCTATATTACATACATTTTCATCAGCTGTAAATTTTGAGTTGAACTAAAATGAAATTACTTTTTCATGAACAAGTTTAGCTCATAATCTCCAAACCTTTATTTATTGTGCTTTATATTCCATATATAATCTTTTTATATCTAATAACATAATGAAGTATGTACAATTTATAAAGGGAGTACTGAAACGGAACAGTGCGTTGAGTTCATTATAATTTTAGAAAAATAAATACACCTTTCTATGCAAACTAGCTTGTTCAATTCAGGAATTATATTTATGAAACTTCCTAAAGATGGTATATTTTTACAAATTGCTTATTAGCTCTAATTAACATAGGAATAAAGTTGCTAGTTTTTTATAATTCTAACTTTCAGTAGTGAGCTAAGTAATTTAAGACTGCAATTTATGTGTCATTGGGGACTTTGTGACATAAATAAATTAATATAGTTTCTAATTTTATTTATTAATGAGAATTATATTTTTCTAAAATACAAACTTCCTTTTTATTTTATTGTTTGGAGTCCTTTGCCTCACATTTTAAGAACTAAGTTACTGAGCATGATGGTGACTTCATTAAGTTGGGATACAGTTTTTCTTTTACATTAAAATATTAGAAATAAAATAAATGGAGTATCAGTTTATCTGAGAGCTACACTTAAAATAAAGGAATACCATATTACCTCTGCTTCCAGGTTTTTGCCAAAAGTTGAACAGATGTACTTGACAATTTAAAAAGAATTTTTAGTCGTTTTATGGGCGTCTACCCTCTTCAAATCCTTTCTTTTTGGAAGACTGGTGACCTCAACTATATGCGGATTCTCAGCATAAACTCTCTTCTCAGAAGACCTTGAACTCCACTATGTTGAGAGTAGTCATCCAATCCTGACGCCAGCTTTAATCTTTACAGAAATTTCCTTAAAGCAATTTCACATGATACATCCTTGAAACACACTAAAGCCCTGAGCTACACCAATTGCTCAACATATCTAAAATCATCTCTTCCACAATATGACAAATTCTACATGAATTTCAAAACATCAATAACCGTCTGTTTGAAAACTATAAAATGACGGGTGCGATGACAACGACCAACAGCCCCTCAGAGGTTCTTTAACACATCTCCTGAGACAACCAGCACAAATAACGAGTTCATGAGATTGACATGAATAAGTGGGTTATGATCAGTAACTATGGTGAAGTTCAGCCATTCAAGTAGTGGCCCAAGGTGTTTCACAGGGATGAACTCTCTGCATATGCAGAGTGGTTCTTCTGGGTCTGTGACAAAGGCCTTGAAAAGAAACATAAAGGTCTCCATATGTCATTTTTCTGCTGCTGTAGAGCTGTGCCAACGTCAAAATCTGAGGTGTCGCAGGCTAGAGACAGCTTTTCAAGAGTAGACTGGTGTGCTAGCTGCACGGTTGTTGCCAGGCTCTCCTTTGTTATCCAGAATACTTCTAGGTTTTCTTCAGTCCAGTATAGGGCTCATTTCTCATTCTTTATGCTATTATGTAACAACTGGTTCAAAGGCTTCTGGGCATTTGCGGATTTAGGGATACAGCTCCTATAAAAATTCACCATTTCGAGGAAATGGTGAGGCTGGCAAATGGTGGTGGGTTGTGGGAAGTCAGTTTCAGATTTACCCACTTGTCGACATTAATCCATTCTCATCCATCCTCTTGAAAACTTCTCCTTAGGTCCCGCTCATGCTTCTTCTGGATGGCTGATGCGCTAACGTAGAAATAAAGCCGAAATGTCTGTGCTGCATTTCCTAAGCCGAAGCTCATCCCAAGAAACTCTATAAGCCTGAAAGGAATTATCACGGCCGTCCTTTCCACATCATCTTCGGGCACATGGGATACTTGTCCGGTACAGTTTGTTTGTTCAGCATCTTGTAATCTCCGTAGAATCTAAGGTATCGTCCGTCGTGTTATCACATGCAGTGGGCTAGTCCACGGGCTCTTACGGTCGGTAGATGCCCTTATGCATGAGTTGCAGGAAATGTTCCTTCACGGCTTTGTATTTGTCTCAAGGATGCTTGATTTGCTTGTTACACCGGATTTCCATCTGTCTCGAAATGGTGCTGCGCTTCGTTTTTTGAAGGACATTTAATCGGCGACGGGCGAGTTACGTTACAGAATTTTTGGAGGATGTGGGAGTATTTGCAGTCACCAGGAATAGTGGAAACTAAGACCATGGACACCGTACCATATGTTGCAAGACCTGTTGTCGTCACAGAGCCGCTCATTCCCTGTGTCAACTACCAGACCATAGCTGAATAGTAAATTAGCACCGATGATTAGCTTCCCCGCATCCGCAACGACAAATGTCCACCAGAAGGGTCGCCGTAGTCTGAGTTCTAGAATTATGGTCAACACTCCGTTTGTCGGAATGCGAGTGTTGTTTGCAGCGATGAGCTTGTAATCTGCCAGTGTTCTGTGTATCTGACGGATGCGTGGGGCGGTTGATATGGAAGCCTCCGTATCGATGAGAAAAATTTGTCCTAACTGCATATCTCTCAGGCAAATGTGGGGTTGTAGTAGGGCTGAGGCGATAGCCGCTAGATCCGTCTACCCTATTAGTTTAAATTCACCTTATAGCAACAGGGTTTAGTTCACTCCCTAGCATTATCCTTGAATCTATGATGGTAAAAGCACAATCCACCTTGCGAACTAGAACGATTGTCTTTCCGCGGCTTTCTGTCATTGTCGGATTACCTGTTGGCCTGGTGCAATTCAGCTACTTCGGTGCTAAGAGATCGCAGTTTTTTGACTCAATTTAAGTTTAATTAATCAACCCTGATTGCTGGGATTGGGAGGAATGTTGCTGCGAAAGTGCAAATGCCTCGACTGGACTGTCGATTTTAGAATGTTGTCTGTTGTTGCTGCTTACTTCTCAAAATCAACTTAGCTAGTCGCTGTAAGGATTGCTTCCATCCTACTGGGACACATTTCTAAGCCATAGAGTTCTCACCATCTCTCGAGAAACAATCGTGCCGGCTTTCTGAAGAATAATCGGTAGAAGTTTGATGGTCTCAGCTTACCTCAACTGAATGTCCTGCGCCAGTCTCTGAATTCTTCGTGATTCAGATTCTCCACAGACCTGGATCAAGTGAGCGCTTATGAGGTCATCGTAAGGTGTGTTGGTGTTAGCCTTGTCAATGAGATCGCAAATTGTTCAAGGGCCTGGACCTACATGCCGAGATTCGCGATAGTAGCTTGATGTAAGAGGATTAAAACTTAAGAAAAAAAGTAAATGGGTTATCAGGGGGGCAGCTGGTTCAGGTTACACTCATCTAACCAGCCGGCACTGATGATGGAGTTTGGTCTCTGAGTCGGGGTTAGACATCAGAAATCTCGCGTTTAAAAATGACGGGTGCAAAAAAGTATACTTTCGAGTGTGATTGTCACTTGTCGGGTCGGCAGATGGCGGTTATTCCAGTTGAAACTACCGAATGAATAGGGAAACCCGAAAGTTTTTTACACGGAATCAGTAAAGCAATAATAGAAACCCCAAAGAAATACCAAAAAACGACCATGAGAAAGAAATCGGTGCCTCAATCTCGAAAATCTGCCTGGCGGTTTGAGCCACAGTTTGGACATCTCATTTTCAATAGTATCGTTAAGTAGTTATAAATAATAGAATGTATTGCATTATAAATGTTCGTAACTCAACTGACAAGTAAATGTTCGTCTGATGTGGAGTTGTGCTGTAGCTAAGTAGAAAAGCATTAAGATATCTCTTTGATGTCTCCTCTGCTGGCAATATAGATTTTTAAATATCTGCACTTGTCTCTCTGCAAACACATTCCTTCGAGGATGGTAGACTGCTGTGGTGATCTTATAAAAAATTGATAAACCCCGTAAGAGGTGAAACAGGTGCCGTTATCAGGAACAATAATCTTCGGAAGACAGTCTGAAGAAAATTTATTTAAGAGTAATCTTGGTTGAGGTTATTATAGTTGTAGGGACGATTTCTAACCATTTTGATGTGGCGTCCGTTATAAGGCCCAGCTAATCAATATGGACAAGGGACCAGACTTCATGCGGAATAATCGAAGAGAATAAAAGGCAGTTCTTGACTTTTGTTCTTCGGTTTTGGCAGTCACATTTAACGAAATGCTCAATTTGCGAATCCAAATGTATGAGGTCTTCAAACATGAAACCTGGCATACGAACGCTTGCTGCCAATCGCGAGATAGCACTCATCAAGAGTATTTAAGATGGCCGTTCTCCCTGAGTGATCACAATTCACCCCTTCCAAAGGAGGACTCCGTCTTCAACACCAAGTTTTTCTCGTTTGTCATGATAGAAATGAACGCCTGTAGGTAGACTGTGTTTTTCAGGCCAACCATTTCTAAATTACAACATTTTTATATAGATGTATCAAAGGAAATTCTTCCTGGAAGTTGTTTCCTGCGAATGTGCAAATCTTCAAAGCGTAACTTTAGAATTGGACTACCAAAATATTCTACAGTGTTCCGGGAGAGAGTTATAATAGTCTACATTGTTATAGGAGAGAGTTATATTCCGACAGAAAGTAAAGTGCTACTATCTTCTTGTACTCTTAAAAGACCTCAGGCAGAAGAGCTAACAGTAGGGGGCAGTCGTGGCCCGCGGTCCTGTGCCTATGCATAGAAAGCCAAGGTACTAGTTTAAGCTTCAGGAAGATCTTTCTCCCCACCTGTTGTCTATGTAGTTATAGTTTTTATTTATTTTTTTTTAATCTGAAGCTTAGAGCTCTTATGCATTGGTCGACTAATGCTGCGGTTGTTAAGCCACACGATGTGTGAATCGACAGTTCCCTCCTGTTGAACTTCAATTTTAAGAGGTTTTTATGAGGTAATAGGGCTGTGATTAGGAATTCTTAAGGTAGGATACCCGGCAACAGGGGGTAGGATGGGAACGGGATAGAAGGAGAATAGATAAGAAAGAAAGAGGTACCTAGTTATAGGTACATACCTACTGCTAGTGAGTTTATACTCGATAAGCGTTATCATTAGGGTATCTAAATTAATTTTATTAGAGAAAATAATATTGTACTGCTAAGAAATTATACGATTTTACTTTATTCATTCAAAATTCTAATCAAACAATATTCTGCCCGGATACATCATTTTGGAGTTTTTATTTTATTTGAAGTAATTGCAACCTTCCCTCTACGTTTATTTTGATGAGTGGGCGTGGTATCTTTTGTGTTGTTTTATTATTGGAGATTGATTTTCCAATTGTAAATTCTGAGATTTAATTTTTACAAATGATATACTTCTTAATTAAATTGATATCATAACGAATATAATATTATTTCGATGTTGAAATTGTAGTTAAAACGAAATGGAATTTGACACAAACTGGGATATTGAAAAGTATAATTATCACTATGAACTTCCTCTCCATTGGGAACTCAAAAGAAAATTTATAACTTCTCACAAGTCAAGATTTCCTGAAAACAGGCTTATCTGTCTTGCACAGATATTTTGTAATGTGCACCTTTTGGGTTGTAGGTATGTATATTGTTCATTTATGTTCAACATCCTTTGATGCTTGACACTAATTAGGTGATCTCAGATTTTAAGCCAGTTGTGAGGTCAAAGAAATACTGTGGAGTTCTCTGCCACACTGCTTTCATAAAAGGCCAAGTGATCTGCAAGATAGCAAATTCTGAATTCAAATAGCTCCAAATTCCCTCGTGTTGCCAAGGGGGATTAGATAATATATTTTGGAAATTATAAATTTAAATCTCCACATACACATAGATTGGAACAAAGCAGAGTCAGGGAATATTGGAAACAAGCTGACAGATTAGCAAAGGAAGCAACACTTATCTCACGATTCTCTCTTAAACCACTTACACACATTAAAAAAGTCTGTTTCAATGCTACTGTGTAAACTAAGCAGATTCCACAGACAATGGAATATGATGGGGTGATGATCTCATCTTACCATCTATTCTCTATTACTCCTGCAGCAAGATGCCTATGTAAACAGGGATTAATATGACAGATGGACTTGGGATTAGTTGACATTAGTGACTGAGGTACTAGTGAGTACAAGTGCAAATCGAATAAGTAGAAGTGGAGGGCTTAAACCAAAAAAAATACAAATAATTCTATTAATATTTGAGTCAGGGAAAACATGTATAGTATATTAGTTGTAGAAAATTAAAATCCCTATAACCTTGGTTATATAAAAGTTTTTGATCTGACTCGTAGTAACCGAGATTTCAAATTTTTAATTACTCCCCCTCCCTGAAGACTAATTTTTGTCATTACCTGAGATATTTTTTAGTTATTGTTAATGATTATTAAGAGAGGTGTTGAAAAAAAAAAAAAAATACGCAGTTTAGAATTGTAAATGACACCAGACCAGAAATATTTTCATTTATCCCGAACAGTAAAAGCTCAATAAAAAAAATATTCAGTATTTAAGCTTTGAATAAAGTGATTCACAATATAGCAGTTAATTATTAATATAACATGAATAGGAGTAGGAGATTAATGAAGATTTAAAACTAATGAATGCAGAAATCATTCATATCATGTTGTTCATTCATCGTTCATTTTAGTTATGAATTCCTGTTAATAATTAAGATAGAAAAAATGTATATAAAAACATTTATACAAAATTAAATTTTGCAGTAAGATTGATTTTGCGGGTTAGAGATAAATGTTTATGCCAAAAATTGAAGTATACTTTGTTAATAATTTAGTATGTTATATAACACTTTTACTTCCAACCCATAATAATGGAGATATAGATGATTTTGTATTTTGCACCTTTTAAAAAACCCTACTCCTTCTGATACAGTTTTAGCTATTAATGATCATAAGATTAAGTATATTATTGATGAAATAAAAATTAAAATCTAAGATCATACCTGTTGTGTAAATATGAAACTGGAATTATTTTGTTTGAAAAACACATTCACTGTATGAAAATGATAAAAAATATTTTATTACAAATGTATCGGATTAAAAAATGTTATGTCATTCACATCAATCTTGTTAAAAATTAAATTTTCTACAACCATTGTTTCGTGCATATTTTCACTAACTTCAATATTAACTAAGTTATTTGTATTTTAGCCAATTTCTTATAAGGAAAATCAGCTATTGTCGAGGTTGTGCTCGACACAATTTTCGAAAAAAAATTTAAAATGTCCATCGATCCTACCCAGGAGATGACAAAAATGAGGTCGTTTAGAACTACAAATATATATATATATATATATATATATATATATGTGTGTGTGTGTGTGTGTTATTCTGTTAACGCTTTAGTGGCTGCAATTTTCATTTGATTGCTACCAAACTCAATATTTAAACATTTTATGTAAAATTAAACAATAAGTTCCTTATTGACTGAAACAAAACCAGTGGGATAGGGAATTTTGAAAATTTGAAATATCTCTAAGTGGATCAAGAAATTGTATAGAATTGGTTCTGTACAATAAGTTGGGTCTTATTTCAAATTTAATGCACTATACATTTTTTCTCTATTTTGAACATTTAGATATTTTCATTTTTAGTTTTCAGCTTACTTATGTATTATTAAAAATAAGTTGTTATATCATGAACCATTTTATTCAAAGCTTTAATAGCAAATATTGTGTTCATTGAACATTTACTGTGATCTGAATATCTAGGAGATGAGTCGGATCGAACAATTTTATGTAACTAATCTTGTTAGAATTTTAATTTTCTACAACTATTAGACATGTTTCCTCTTACTTGAATATTAACAGAATTATTTGTATTTTTTTTATTTTTTTTTTCGGTTTTAGCCTATTATAAACCCCCACTACTCATCTGATTTTCACTTTAATTTTGACTTAAGTCACTTAAATAAACAAATATCAAGTCTAACTCACTTTAATTCATCGTTATGTAGGCTTCGTGCTGCGGTAGAAATAGAGTATAGATAGTGAGATGTGATCATCAGCCCATCATATTCCAGTGTGGGGGAATCTGCTTAGTTTATGCATCACCTGCGTGATGGATTTTTTTGGGGCTCAGCATCAATAACCCACCCCCTTCTTCTACCCAACCATTTTTTTTTTTAGTATCTGAGTCTCTTGACAGCTTTTAAGAAGTCCAGTTTATATTTCAATTTTTTTGTTCTCATAGGTTTCTTATTACGAGAGAAATAAATAATAGATGATGAGATGAGCTAGATCACTAGTATCACATAATATCATGTGGAAAATCTATCTAATATTTGAAGAGTTTAAATGTGGTAAGAGAATTCTACTCTAAGACTTATATTTTACCCTCTTCATTAGTTTGATACGAGGTGTATTTGGAAAAAAAAATTGCTATGGGTTTTTATTCATGCAATTAGATTAATTGGTTAGTACTGGATTAGATAGACTTGTTCAAGGATACCATGCAGTCAGTGACTGATTCTGACTGCTTTGTTTATGGGCTCATTGTTTGATAGAAATATTTTTTTGTATTTATCATGTGGTCTTAATGTTTTGATAAATTATTTTATGTTACCAACGTTTAATGGAAGGAAATTATTTTTATTTCATGAATTTCATTAAAACAGCTTACTAACCCAACCTACTTTTTCCATCTTCTCTTTAATATTTTTGGATTTTGTGAAATCTTTAGGTATAGCGATGACACTATGGAGTTAATTGATGAACTGTCCCAAGGCCTTATTGGGGCAAATGAAAAATTTGGCAGCAGGAGGTTTCCTTTGGCATCTGATGCTGTTGAAGCCAAAGTTGAAGGTTCTTATTTTAATTTTTTGGTCTTCTCTTGTTTTGTTTTTTTATCTTAGTTTAGATTTGTATGTTAAGGATTGGTCTTAATACTCGTGGTAAACCTAGAGTTGTGAGTTTAACTGCTATATGGGCAGTAGAAATTGACTTAGTGATGAGCTCTAAATAAATATTTATTTTCTCCCTGGAAAGCAAAGGTTGTTCACCTGTAGATAACCCTTCATGATCAGACACATAGCACGTAAACAGTCAGGATATTTTAACAAAGAAATCTTCAGTAAACCCCATTTTTACTGATCTCATTTTAATAAGAACTTGATAGATCATGAATTGTTTCATTCGAAACGAATATAAAATATTGTTTTCATTGTACTTTGGCTCGTTTTAATATGTTTAGTATGACATCATCATTTAAGGTTAGAGGATAGGGAAAATTGAAAATCCGTAATTTCTCAGTTACCATGAATCCGATTGAAAAATTGCATATAATTAATCTTGTAGGAAATTTAGTTTTCTTTAAATATTGTTCAATTTGTTTGCTATATATTTGAAATATTTAACAATATTTCATAAAACTGGGCTATGTAAATTGGGGGAAATAGAGAATAGATAGTGAGATCATTGTCTATCCCAGCTCATGGGAAATTGCTTATTTTCCACACTCTCTGCTTGATGAACATTTTCCTTTCCATGTTGTGCTCAAAATATTATACAAATTTGATAAAAATAACTCACTTTTTTTTCCACCCGTTCGCTTTCTTTTTTTTTTCTATCCTTCTTTACCTTACGACTGCTCTTTTTACAACTGGTTCATTCCTATTTACAGTTTAGAAACCCAATTTTTATTAGGTAAAATAGCTCATCCTCACAACTAACTCAGAAGTAAAACTCGAGCAGTGAGGCCAAGCCTAAGTTCCATATATTTGGAGTGGAGAAAAAATATTTAAAAATGGTAAATGGCTTAGGGGACACACAGTGAAGTGTGGCAGGAATGCCACTCACTGCGTTTCCACAGTGGGACTCCAATAAACTCTTATACTATTGTTATGTCTATAAAATAATAATTACTTAATTATTTAAACATGTATGAAAGTAGCCTACTTTCTGGATTTCATTAAAATAATTAGTTTAATTTAGTATGTTTAATGTTTTATTGAACACTTTAGTTTATGTTTTTATTTTTAGAATGTGAAAATGACTGTGCTGGGGTGGTTCAGCTGCTGTTAGATCTGAAGGCAGATGTAGATGCATTGGATAAGCATGGCTATACTCCTCTGTGTGTTGCAGCCACATCTGGTAACACTAAAGTTATTGATGTTCTGCACAGAAATGGCGCAAATATAAATCATGTTGCTTATAATGATGACACAGCCATCTACCTATCTGCTCGGAAGGGTAACAAGGAAATAGTGAGGAAATTGGCTGCACTTGGTGCCAGACCTACTGTTAAAAATTTTGAAGACATTGCTGAATGGGGCTCCACTCAATTGCTTGATATTCTTAAGTCTGCTGATGTAGATTTTACAATTCGAGACAGTGATAATATATCCATATTACATTTAGCTGCTCTAACTGCTAATACCCCTGTTGTTGCTTGGCTTCTTAATAATTCGTCTTTGGATATTGATACAGAAGATTTTATAGGAAGTACTGCTCTGCATTATGCTATCAGTACAGGATCTTTGCCTTTGGTCAGGACTCTTGTTAAACATGGTGCTAATGTTAATGCAAAAGATATATTTGATGCGACACCTCTTTACTTCGCTTTCTATTGGAAACGTTTAAATGTGGCTAAGTATTTATTGTCAAAAGGAGCAAAGATATGATTTTTTTAAAAAAAACATTTTGTATTATTTATATTCAAACAAGATTCTAATGTGCTGCTGCAGCTGTGAAGTGATGTTGTTCCTAATAGATATACTATAACTTATACATTTTATGTTGATTAAGATATAGTATCTATTTTACATTGGGTGACTCCCCAGTGTTATATTTGAAGTAAATGTGCTATTTTATTTATTTGTATACTGTGATATAATTTTTATTGTAATATATTGGTTTTGAATCATAAGACTTAAGTCTGTATTCAATACCTATAAAAAAGAAACAATTTTTAAAAGGATTATAAATCATGAGCAAACTCTGCTTTTTAAAAGGTTCCACAGGGTAAAGTGGACCCTAAGGAAAAAAAAGTAATAATTGAGGGATTCAAAAAGATTACCTCTTAAATTCGTATGAACTGAATTATTCATTTCCAAACATTAAATTAAATTTAATCTAGTCTATATTTTATTTATGACAAATATAAATTTATTTCATCTACATATTTTAAGAGAACAGTTTCTTTGATTTGGGAAATCTAAATTACTTTGACGATTTTTTTTATCTTTAATTATTTGTTTAAGGGATAAAGTTACTGGTCATTTAAACGAGTATTTTTATTAATTGCCCCTTCTTTGCATCCAAGGTGTAGAATAAAATGATGATGGTTGGTTAAGCTTAACCCATGACTTTGTCCATTTGGGGTAGTCTTAATGGATCCCCTATTCGTCTCCAGTCACAATCCGATGGAAAAATCCCTTCCCTTTCAGCTGTTCAAGCAGCTGTCCACAGATGAAGAAAACCCTTTCCACATCTCATGTTTTCAATTCATATGGAACCCTATTTCCCTGCTTTTGGATCATTCCCATGGCTTCTACGCATTTACAGACTGTTGAAAAGTAAACTCCCAATGATCCAACTAAATTTTGAAGCATTTGTCGTAATCTTCATCTTTGAAATTTTGTCGTTCTTTGTCTTCCAGCTCAAAATCACCAATTCCCATCCTCAGGCAAGTGGATTCCATCATCACAGGTCCATTTTATTTATATATAATAAAAAAAAACATTTTTTACAGTTTAAAAAAAAAAACAATAAATAAATTTTGCTTTCTGTTTTGAATCAAGCATTCAAACCCTTAAAATAAGTTCCTACAATTTATAATCTGTTGAAATCCTTGCTCAAACTGTAGACCTGTGAGGTTGCCACGCTTGTTCAAGTAACTTTCAATTCATACTATCAGAATTGAGTTTAGTGATGAAGGCAAATATTGCGACTGCTAGAGTGGTTACAGACAAATAAATATATATTAAATTTTGAACATCTCATGTATCCCATCTACTAGGTAGGATTGATGGACAATTGAAGAAATGTTCCGAACATCACATCATGAGTACAACCTCTGTAGCTGATTTCCCTCAAGGGAAATCCCTAAAAGGGATCAAAACTATCTACTTAATTATTTTGACCTAATAGAAGATCTCAGACTGTCTTAGGCAATTGAAAATGGTTTGATGGATTTCTATGAACTTTCAGATTTGGGTGCCAAATACATACAAAAATAGGCCGTATGGCAATGGGTATTTTTAAGAGGATTTTGGCCCTGATGAATCCATGTAAACTACCACACCGTGCTCACACACACACACACACACCTAAAGCTCGCATAAAATCCTATTTAATTTATATTCATCTCTCAGTTCAGTCGAAGAATGAAAGTGTGTTCCTTTACATAGATATTTTTTCCATTCTATGCATCCATTTGTTATTCAATTACTTAAAAAATAATTTGTAGTATTTCATTGAACTTTTATATAAGTCTGTCAACTATATGATAATTTGATTTTCTAACTAGGGGTGGTGGTTTTAGATACTATGAAGTCAATACATATATTCAATCCTACATCGTTAACATTATTAATTTTAAAATGCTATCTTCTAATTCTGGCAGCAAATGTAGTTTATTATTGTTTCATGAAAAAGCTTCATATAATTGAGGACTTTTATGTATATTTATTAAGAGAATCAATATTATCAATAAGCACTATTTTATACAGGAGTGAAGGTTTACACAACATTTAAAACTACATTCAATTTATGTACATCAATAAAAAAATATTTAAATACAAAAAAAAATGTATTTACAAATATTAAAAATAAATGTACAGATATATATCTACAAACAAGATTATCATTCATGACAAACAAATTATGATTTTGAATTAGATTCCAATTCTTCACTTCTCTTTTTTTTGCCTCTTAAAATAGCAGCTTTGAAGAGTTTACAATACAGTTCCATAGATGCAGGAGAATCATCATTCCCAGGAACAGGGTATGTAATAAGATTTGGATTACAGTTCGTATCTACAATACCTACTACTGGTATAGCCATCTTTGCTGCTTCATTAATAACTAAATGCTGCTCTAAAATTGTAGTTAGAGTATTAAACACTATCACCAAATCTGGCAGCCTAGTCACTGCTCCAAAGAGCATTGTCGAATTTGTGAACATCCCAGGTCGCCATACACGAGTATGAGCAAATTCTTCACATTCCTTAGCTGTGGTCTCTATAAGGTATGAATGTTGTGGATATTGCCCAGCAAATAATATAATACCATCTCGATAAGCAATGTGAGCAGTAAAGTTTAGTGCAGCCTGGAGAAGCTCTGCAGTTTTGTCTAGGTCAAAAATTAGATGTCCTAGTCGAGAGCCAAAAATAAATGGTTTCATTCGTAAATCCAACGTTCCCTCTTTGTGGCCATAGTGTACCCGAGCATCAAAAAGATCCTTCACAGTGAACAAATTTCGAACATTGAAGTAGTCTGGATGATTCAAAGGATTATTAGTGTCCACTGAAAATTAAACATGTAATAAGTCATTCTGAGAGCAATGATAAATTAGTTATTAAACAAATTTCTAACTTAATAAAGGAAGTTGGAAAGATACCAACAAAACATTTTTGTTATTTTGATATTTTTAAATCCATCAAATATTTTATAGAATGAGCAGCAGTAAAAAGAAGGAATTTGTTAAATAAATTATCATTGATCAAATAATAGAAAAAACTGGATTGCCACCTCACTGTGTTTTGGTGCCAGATACATAGACCCAGGGTTACATATTTACTGTTATTATACATTTTGATTTAGTGTGGCACATCCCTGAGCCTTAGAGTGCATGCTGGGAAGTTCCTGTGAGCTGGTGTGAACTCCCAGGGAATTGCTATTTTAATGAAACAGTTTATGATATACATAGTAAGGCCCATAAGTTTCCGGCCTGTCCTGCTTGCCCTCCTTCAAACGTGCCGGGACCTGCACGCCTATGCAGGTCCATGCCTGCTCACTCCATACCCATCGCCTGCACTTCCTCAGTCTTGTCAGTCAGTGTCCAGCCTTAAAGGAAACTCCCCATTTTTACAATGTTTAAACTCGAGTACCGTGCGGTAATTAAATTCTTTTGTAAAGAGGGTCTTACTCCTGCGCAAATTAAAGAGCGCTTGGATTGTGTATACAGGCAGTCCTCCCCCTCGTATTCCACAGTGAAAGAATGGGCAAAATTATTTAAGTTAGGGAGAGAAAGTCTATAAGATGACCCACGTCCTGGTCGCCCATTGGAAGCGGTCACTTCTGAAACAATCCAACTTGTGGAATCTGAATTGCTGTCTGACCGATGACTGAAAACCAAGGAAATAGCAGCGAGGTTGGGGCTTTCAAAAACAAGTGTTTTGAGGATCATCAAAGAACATTTGCATCATATGAAAAAGGTTAGTGCAAGATGGATTCCAAAAATTCTTTTAGCTCATCAAAAACAGGAACGAGTTCACTGCTGCAATGATTTTTTACGCGAGTATAATAATGCCAACCCAAAGAATTTTTTGGACTCAATTGTAACTGGGGATGAGACAAAGGTTCTCTATTATGACCCACTCAGCAAAAGAGAGTCCATGGAATGGAGGAGATCAGGAGAATCGCCTCCTTTAAAGACAAAAGTCACGCAGTCAACAAAAAAGATAATGGCCACAATTTTTTGGGACTGTAAAGGAATACTATTGATAGATTTTAAAGAAAGGAATACCACAATGAATGGTGAGTATTGTGCAGCCCTGCTTCACCTGTTACGAGACGCCATTAAAGAGAAGAGGAGAGGGAAGTTAAGCAGAGGCGTCCGTCTCCTTCACGACAATTCCCCTGTCCACACAGCATTGATTTCCAAGGCCGCTGTGAAGGACTGTGGATTCCAAGAAATCTCTCACCCACCCTACAGCCCAGACTTGTCCCCTAGTGATTTCTACCTTTTCTCAAAATTAAAATCTGACCTTCGTGGAAGGTGATTTAAATAAATCACCGACGAAGAGCTCCAAGCAGCAGTGGAAGAACATTTTTTTAACTAAGAAGAAAATTATTTTTTTCATGGTATAGAAATGTTGCCAAAGCGTTGTAATAAGTGTATTGAACTTAGAGGAGAATATATTGAAAAACAGTAAAACCAGTTTTTTTTCTTTCACCTTTCCTTCTATCCCAGGCCGGAAATTTTTGGACCTTACTACGTATGTGTGTACTATGAGTTCCACCAATTTCATGTTTAATATTTACCACATGGAACCCTAGGATAATCACCATTCGTCATCATAATTCGAGCACCCAATAAAATCTAATCATGCTACAAATATCTCTTTTCTATATCCCTACCAATACATTAGTTCCTACAATAGAACAATCTCACAATTAAGCAAAACATTAATATCAAAGCTATAACCTCCTTTGTTTTATTATTATAAAGAGCTTCCAATTTACAAGTGCATGTCTTCTTTCAATAACGCTGGGGATCCAAACACTTGACAATGATACTAATATCCAGTTAAAAATTTGAAATTAATAATCTTTGTCATCCCTAAATCTTATCCTAAAACTGTTAAACACACATTCACCAAAAAAATGTTTACTAAATCTTTCATTTGACGTGAACTGCTTTATGGGAGCAAATCTTGGATTCTTCATAAAAGGGAATATAATAGATTGGACGAAATTCATTAAATAACGTCCTAAAATCCCACCCTGGCTAGAAAAGGGTGGTAACCTGTAGATAACCCGTCCCGATTAGCCTAAGTTGCAAAAAGTGGACGTTAATAAATAATAATAATAATAGATTGGAAGCAATGAGAATGTGGATTTGGAAGAGAATCACCCGAACAAGTTGGACTAAAAAAAAATTCCAACTGGAAGTTCAATATGAGGTAAGTGAAAGTAAAAGTCTTATCAAGACCAAGGAAGGTGAAACTTCTTCGGCACATCATAAGGTCCAACAATTTCATTTGAAGGTATTTGTGATGAAATAGTATTTGAGAATAGGGAGACTAGAAAATTGTTTTTTGAAGACATCTAACATCTTATGGATTTCAGTAAGTATAGTAACATGAAAAGAGCAACTTCCAGAAGAAAAATGATGCAATGACAAGGTGTAGCCTTTGGATCATGTAAGATATATATGTCCATACATACACACACACATATATATATATATATTAGAAGATTAAAAAGAAAAAATCCCTCATCAACCCGTTTGCATTGTTGGAAATATTGTAGACAATATTAATCATGATCATGGTTGTATTCATTCATAGTTATTAAGAAGGCTACTGAGGTAGCTTTGCTAGGGAAATATTTAGACAGATTAATGAATTTGAATGCAAGGCTGTTTGAGTTTTTACTTTTATTAAATTTTACAGCTTGCTGGACAATCTATGAACTATTGCTGAGTTGTCAGACTAAACATTAAGTGGTTACTATTCCACTTCCAATTTGCTGTTCAAAACATTATTGGTTACAAATATATTAGTGGATAGAATTTTTTTATTATAAACTAAGTAACATTCACAATTTCTATTCCCAAATGTAGCTCCAAACACATGAAATATACCTATTTTATGTATTTAATAGCCATTCTTAAACTACTATCCCTTTCCCACCAACAACAGTTGGTGTCCAATAAATTGTTGACTCCCGCTTTGATTTTTAGCTTTTATCTCGTTTTTACTTCGTTATGCGGGAAAAGTGTATAATAAACTAACCAATGTTGGTTATGAGCACGTCTGAAAATGAAATATGAAACCAATAGAAAATGAAATATCGCAATATTTCATTTCAAACCTTTCTTATGACCCCCCACTCCTGTTCTTTTCTAAAAAGGTTCATATAGCTTATAATCAAGGAACTTCTAATACTAATCCACATATGGAGTTTTGTTGAGTTACGTTTACCATAGTCCCTATAAAATTGTTGACTCCCGCTGTAGTTTTTAGTATGTACCTCATTTATACTCGTACTTTGTTATACAACATAAGTGTATATAACTAATGTTGCTTTAAATGCCAAAATAAACAACTTTTCTTATGTGCATATTTGCCGAAAAAACGAAGTAGTGCTATTTTTCATTTCTGGCCTCCCTTTTAACCCCCACTCCTGTTCAAAACTAGAAATTTTAATATAACTTATAATCAGGGAGGTGTTAATACTAAATTACATACAGGAGTTTTGTTGAGTTCGGTTCAGTTTATCATGCCCTTTAAAATTGTTGACTCCCGCTTTAGTTTTTAGTGTATATCTCGTTTAAACTTTTTATGCGACAAAAGTTACTCTAAATAACAAAATAAACAACTTTTGTTATGTACATCTTTGCCAATATTTCAATAGGAAACGAAATATAGCTATTTTTAATTTCAGGCCTCCCTTATAGCCCCTACTCCTGTTCATATCAAAGAACATTAATACAGCTCATAGTAGTCGTAAGTTGGTGATATTTCGTTTTCCTATTGGTTTTTCGGCAAGGATCCTCATAACAAAAGTTGTTTATTTTGTTATTTAAAGTAACTTTTGTTAATATACGTTCTACTAATAAGTAAATTAATAACTTCAATTAATTAATTCGAGTTATAATAATTTAAACAGAACAAGGCTTAATTTGCACAACATGCAGAAGCAGAAGTTGTGGAGACAGTCAACTCAAGGCCAGCTCTAAATACATCCACTGACTTGAGTCGGTCTTTAGCAGGAAAGAGGTAGATGAAGCATAGTAATGATGAATGCTATCAATGATTATTATTTACATTGCCAACATTGTTTTAAATAGTGAAGAGGGATTGATAAAGAAGTGAGTTTATTCATAACGTTTTGAACAACAACTTGGGATTGAATAGTAATAGCTTAACGTTTAGTCAAAAAGTTTCACAATAGTACACCGATTGTCCATGTTCCCAGTAAGATTTAAATTTTAATAAAAGTAAATACACTAACAGGAAATACAGTTGTCCCTCGATAATCCGACACTTTTTAATCCGACGTACTCGGTAGTCTGACGCGCTACAGGCAGCAACATGCATCTCCCTCCCACCGCTCCGGCAGGAAGCAAAACAAACCTGCAGTGAAAAATGGCAAGCACAAGTGTGAAACATAAACATAAAACATTAAGTTTATCTGAAAAATGGGAAATTATTAAACGAATAGACCGTGGTGAAACTCCCAGTGCAATATTTAAAGAGTATGACATTGGACGACCTACTGTCTACGATATTGTGAAAAATAGGGAAAAAATTGAAAAATTCATAAAGTCTGTTGATGATGAGCCTGTACATGTATCCTGGTATTAATAAATTACATGTACCTTTACTGTTTCTTCCTTTTTTTTAACTTCATTGTGTTCAAACGCGAATAAAACATCTTTGATAATATGACATTTTTGGTAATCCGACATTTTCGGTAATCCGACACTCTCTCGGTCCCTTAACTGTCGGATTATCGAGGGACAACTGTATAAATAGAAAGGACTTATTGTAGCCTTCAACGTTGTCAACATTCAGCCTCTAATGGTTTCCAGAGCCAAGCTGGTACCTTAGCTCATATATATATTCAGAGCCATGAAACATACTGCAATAACATTTTGCAAAAATTTCTTAATGCCAAAAGTATTTACAAAGTTAGTATCTTACATTACCACAGACAGAATTAATAATTGATGACTAATGGGCACAACAAATCCAAGAGTAAATTCATCAATGAAGAATAATTAATCATGATTAGCACGACCTGACCTGCTTCTAAAGATAAGTTTGAGTTGTGACTAGCAAGAGTAATTTGGTCAAGACGAGATCATATTTCAGCCATTGTAATCAATTTGTCAATCAGTAATTTTTTGTTAATTTCCCCTCCTACTTTTATTAATTGAACAGAAAATATGACATAGTCAAGAGTAATATAGACGGAGATTAAAGCGTCTACGTGCCTAGAATCAACAGTCTTGTCACTATCACACACCCCACACTCATTTAACAGTAACTGGAACATACAACAGCACACTTTTAAAACTTCACCTGGGCATGGAGCAACGTTTTCCTGGGGCTTTAGAGCGGCTTCAGTTGCAAATGATCTTAAAACACTTCTTGGGATATCATTTGTGAGTTTCACAGCTTGATTTTGCATTAATTTCCATGCTGGAACAAATTTTCAATTATCAGTAGCGGTTAATTTTTTTAATCTTAATACAATATTATCCATAAATAGACAACGTATGTAAACAAATTACTTCGGAATGTCTTCAAAAAACTAGCCATTTCTTCTTATATTATGCTATAATCATTCAAGATATTTTCATAATAAAGTTCAGTAACAAATGTTTATAAGGGATTAAGAAATTATAAACAGGCTAATAGTAAGAGGTAAATACCGCAAGAGAGGTTACACTCCACAAATGGTTATCGAATTGGTATCTAAATTAACATTCCTAGAGGAAATAGTATTCTATTGCTAAGTAATTATAATATGTATTTTATTCTATTTAAATTGGTACTCATAAAATCTTCTGACAGCTTTGAAATACACTCAATAACTATTTAACCGTTTTTATTTTTATCGTAGTTTATGGTGAAATAGTGTAACCTTCCTTCTGCTGTTCCCTATGTTTAGGGATCGTTGTATGTTTTTATATTATTTAATTGGTGGTTGTTCATTTTTCATTTGAAAATAGTCAGATTTAATTTGTACCGAGTGATATACTTGTGCTCACTTTTAGTTGTTTATTTACCGAACCTAAATGTTTTTATATTAAGTGTTGTACCACAATTAAACAACAAAATGGAATTTGACACAAATTGGGATCTTGAAAAGTATCACTACCACTACGAACTTCCACACCATTGGGATCTCAAAAAAAAGTTCATAACTTTTCACAAGTCAAGATTTCCAGAAGACAGACTTATCTGCCTTGCACAGATATTTTGTAATGTGCACTTTTTGGGTTGTAGGTATGTACCATTATTTTCTTTATTAAACAGACCTAAATGTTATTAAATTAATGTTGTCCTCTTTTATTTAATCAATTTTTTCATTATCTATATTTTTTGTTCCATGTACAACTTTTGAAATTATTCAGTCTTTGTGTCCCATATTGTACACTAGAAAGGTTTTAAGAAATAATAATGCTGAATGCATAAATACATATTGTCTAAGAGTTATTTGACACTTATAACATTCTCTCTCATTCTCATTTTTTTTGCTTTTCCAAATTTTTTCATTTTATCGAATTTTAAATCTTTAGAAAAAACAAGTGCTTCCAGTGTTCTTAAAAAAGATAAAATAGTTTATATCATTAATAAACGATCACTAGTGTTTGAAAATGTCAATGAGTTCAAGTCGAAATAATTGAAAGCAATGGTTATTTTCATGAGCATCGGAAGTAAATTCTATGAAGGAAAATAGTATTTATTTCTCCAATAGCTGACCAATGTTGGAACTACATTCTATGTTATATTTAAGAGTGATTAGGTAATGTATCATTGCTTAGTGAAGTTCCATTTTATAATTAAACTAGTTCTTCCAGATGGAGTGGCAGACCTTAGTTTGGAGGTTTATTCTTCTAGTTTTTTTGTATTGCAAAATTATGGTGGCTGATTTCTTTGGAAAAATATTTCTGCCACTAATTTTCATCAATGGAACCAGTAGTTTAAAATTTGCGAATTACAGTTTATTGGTTTTAACAATGATTTTCAGTAATTAGTTAATAATTATATTAACAATAAGGTGTTATATTATGAGACACATTTATTTGAAGTATAAATACCAATATTGTTCTCATTGACCTTTTATTTTGAGATAAATGCACACTTGGGGAATCTTTTTAGTTTTGCCCCTGCGTGTCGGACTTTTAGTTCTTTCACGGGGCAACTCTGAAGTCTCATTACCCACCAGAAAGATTACTATTCAAGAACTATAAAAACTAATCCAAAATAACCAAGGAACTTTCCAAATTGTTATACCAAAACGTTTGGAGTAAAAATGTCACAGGATATTAATTGGAGGATAATTCTGTCAAGCCAGTTCTAATACATTCCAAACAAATTTCTATGTAGTGAGGATTAGATTGTTGATATATAAAATAGATAAATTTAATGATTTATGGAACAGCAGGCTTGTTTCAAGATGCTTTGAACATCAAAATCTAAGTTGTGTAAATGGGCATTGTAGCTGACTACAATCATTATAAGCAAATTCAGCTCCAATCATTGAATGGATTGTACAGCCTTGACGTATAGTCTTATGAAATTCAACAATCCCTAATTCTATCTAAAGCTTGCAAAACCGTGGTTGGTGCCCTTAAAAAATGGCCTCTAAACACCTTATTCAGTGAAGTAGATGGATCTTCAACTTTTTCCTATTTTGCTTGGTCTATAACCAATGTCCATTTTTTATATAAAAAGATAGTTCAGTTTCGTCAATGGTTGAAATTGAAAGGATGATGAGAGGGGGGGGGGGAGTATAACCAATCTTATTGTAAATATAATTTTCTAGAATTGCTGTTCTGTATATTTTTTCTCAAACTTGAAGAATAATCGAGTTAATTGCAATTGTTTAGGTTTCAATCTTCTGTAAGCCCCTATTCCTACTATGTGATTCTGATGTGTGTGGGTGGCTATAGTCGACATTAATCTAAACTGGCTCAGGAAGGAAAGAGTAAGAACCTAGAAAAGTGAATGTTAAAATACATAAAAGTCTAAAAAAGTTTGTGGATTAATTCTCATTATCTTTTATATAGCAGCCTTTATTAAGCACCATAGAGTACCTCTTGGTTTGTTCAAATAAACTTGGAGAATGGTAATTGACCATGAGGTTATCTTAATCATATGAAATATTCTCTTCTAATGCTTGAAGGAAAGATAAAATTTTTATTTCATCAATTTTATTAATGCAGCTTCTTACCCAACTTATTTTTTCCAAGTTTTCTTTAATATTTTTGGATTTTGTGAAATCTTTAGGTATAGAGATGACATTATGGAGTTGATTGATGAACTAACCCAAGGCCTTACTGGGAGAAATGAAAAATTTGACAGCAGGAGTTTCGCCTTAGCATCTGATGCTGTTGAAGCCAAAGTTAAAGGTTCTTATTAATTTTTAATTTTTTTTTGTATGCGGTTCGGGCTTAGGTTATCCATGTGTGTTAAGGCAATGGTTTTAATACTCATAGTATAGCTAGACTTACAGGTTTAATTGTCACATGGACAGGAGGAATTTATTTAGTTATGCTCTTACTAGAAATAAAATCCTTAGCCCCATTCTCACTAGAAAAGATTGATGACCTGTAGATAATCCGTTCTAATTAACTATAGTAACCTAAAGTTGGACATTAATATTTAATTTGTTTTGCCTGTTAAATAGAGACAGGATTTTCTAATAAATAAATTCTCCTCTGGATAAAAACTACATTAAATTGGGTTTAATTAGGTCTAGTTATAATTTTGTTAACTGGCGAGAAAAAAGAATTATTGATATTGTATTGCAAGGTTCTAGTAGTTTTTACTTCCTTGTAGGAAGCCAAAGAAGTATTGTAATCAGAAAAATGTTCTGTTTTTAGATTTCAGTATGATTGTTTGTTTTGACCTTCCCTGAACCCATTTTGATTAGTTTCAGCTTGACGTGAGTACATGTGTACCTCTCATAACTCAAAAACAGCTTGAAATTTCATGTTTGAGATTTATGTAAAGTCTGACTCTGCACCTTCCCTTTAATTTGAAATTGACTAAGGGGAGGGCAAAAATAAAAAAAAAAAATCTAAGTTCTCTGTACGTATTGGAGAGTCAAAACATTCCTATAGTACTTTTTTTGTTTAAGATAAAAGATTTAGAGTTCTATGACATTTCATAATTTGATGAATGGAATGAAGATCTTGTATATCACTTTTAAATGAAGTCCAACCAAAAATATTGTTTAATGTAATTTTATAAGTCATTTTGTTCTCATGCCACCTTTTTTAGCTTTGATTGTTCATACAGGTACATGGTTCTGGAAATCTCATTGACCGATAAGTGACTAGTGATTCATTTTTAACTTCCAATATTATTTTTGTGCGTACATACCTGTGCACGTGTGTGTGTGTGTGTGTGAGTTTATTCTAAATATGTATATTTTATTCTATAAAAATTGCTTTGAAATAATAATATATAAACTTAAAAAGAAATATTGTTACATTCTAAAAATTGAGGAAAAATTGGATTGTGTTGATTGATGTCCTCTAAAGCATGATAATGGCACATATGATAATAAACTTACCTACACTATGGTTATGGAAATGTTTAGACCCAAATGAATTTGGTTACAGTACACTTTTATCTTGTTTTTTACTTCCCTCCGTTTAGCAGATTTCCCTTCAGGAGGATTTAGATGAAGGTGGAATTATTTAATAATATTTACAACGTTTTAAGCTGTGCTTAAATAAGATATCATTTTAATTATTATGCTAGACAACTGTTGGAATCCCATTGAGCAGAGGTAGTGGCATTCCTATTGTGGAAATCTAAATTTTAATTTAGAACATTAGCTTGACCTTGATACTTACAAAGTATCGAGGTAAGGTCTTGGGCTTTGGTAATATTCATTAACCAAATTTAATAATGAACTTGTATAGTACTCCTTCTATAGGTTAAGGTAATATTGGGGTATGGAAGAATTAATAAAGAAATATATATATATATATATATATATATATATATATATATATATATATATATATATCCTTTTAACGTTCTAGGATCTGAGATTTTTGTTTGATTATTACCAAACTTGATATTTAAATATTTTATGAAAACTAAATTCGTTAGTGATTAGAATGGGATCAGAAATAGAAATTTAGAGGTAGCTAAAATCATAAATTTAAAATATCTCTGTTATTATGAGTTGAATTGAAAAATGCTTTATAATCAATCTTGTTAAACATTTAACACTCAGTGCATTTTTTCCCCTCTAATTTGTATTAAACAAGTTATTTGTATTTTTTGTTTTTCAGCCTTCAGTGAACCCCCACTTTCACACTCATCTCACATTAACAATTTGCTAGCATCTATAATGTAACCTCTTATTTAAAGCCTAAATGCCACAAATTGCTTTTAGTGGGCCTTTGGTGAAAGAGATACAAGGATACATTTTTGATGTGATGTATGAGTTCATGCTCTTATCTGTATCCAAGTATTGAAAAGTGTAATATAACCAAACTTGTGATAAAGTAATGTACTGTAATTGCTGTTTTAAATGCTTTTCTCTAACCTGAATTAGTATGTTTGCTGTATCATCCTGTAAATCTACTCTCCCATTTTAATTTCACTAAATAAAAGATACTTTATCACTAAACATCTCATGCTCAGCATTAGTTTCAAGTCTTGTAACATAGGGTACTCAGATAGTAAGAAGTAGAGAATACAATGTGCAGATGATATCGCTTGTGTTGATATGACACACTGACATCATTGTGTCATTCTTGCACATGTGAAATCAGCTTAATTTATGCAACCCTAGGGTGACATACTTTTTAAAAATTGTTTTTGAATTATTTTTCTTTGTATATAGTGAGTGATTGTTACAATGATACATACCCTTTTGGAGCTAGTCCTGACTTTACCAGGGTGTCTTGGTATTTCTTTAGTGAGTAGGGCATTTCCTTTTTTTAACTTCACTTTACTAAGTCCTTCAACAAGTTGTTATCTCAGCGGGGTTATAAGCAATACATGCTATAATAGATCTTGTCAGAGGCTGAATTTGTTGGTTTGTGTGCACTTTTCATTATTTTGAAAGTACATTAAAGTTTCTACCAATTTTTATCTATATACTTTACAGTTCTACTCTCAATTTGTCTGCCTCTTTACGCTTTAGTTAACAGCTCAGATTTGATATTGGCTTTTATAATGGTTAATAATATTTTGTTTTAATTTTAAAACTTAAGACTGTTTAGAACTATTTCCTTCAGCTGTTTAAATTAAGGATATACTGTTCTATAGCACTTAGAAATAAGAACAATTAAAAAAGAAGGGAAGATAAAACAATTTGCAACTCTGACTGTGCCACTTCAAAAATGATTATAGAAAACTATACTCTCAGAATGCTGGATGCTAATTTAATTTGAAATTAATTAATAGTTTTGAATATATCTTTTATTTATTTATTTTTTTTTTCAGCGTTTACTGGACAAGGTCAGTCCACTAACACTGGCACTGTTAGGAGAACAACTGAGCCTATAGCATTTGTGAGACCATCGGAGCCAGATCGACCAGGAGCATCTGGTTCGAATGAAGTTGTAGATCTTACCGAGAGCCCACCCAATAGGAAGAGACCTCCTGATGGTTCTTCTGTTAATGGTAGCAACCCCAAGGTATCCAGGTTTTATTATGATGACAATCCATCCCAACAATTTCGCCAACAAAATCAGAATTATAACAATTCACGTAATCAGAACTATAACCAACAGCAAAATCAGAATTATAACCCACAACATAGTCAGAATTATAATCAGCAGAAAAACCAGAATTACAACCAACAGCAGAGTCAATATTCAGTTCATCCAAGTTACCAGTATAACTCCCAGCCAAATCAGCATTATGGCCAACAACAAAGCCAGAGGTTTAATCAACAGAATGATCAGGCTTACCAAAATCAGGGACAGAAACAGCAGAATAGGATGTTTTCATTCGAGTCAAGAAGAGCTACTGCTGTTGTAAAAGATGTTGTTGAAAGTGGGCCATTTGGCAAAGTTGTTGTATTTAAAAATGCTCGACATGACGACGGAGTGATAAATATAATTGAGAGAGCAGCCAATGCAGCTCACATGATGATGTCATATACCTACGACAAAGTTGGCCCTGATAATGATAGTTCCGTGTAAGTTTAAGTTTCATTTCTTTTCTTTTTTTTTTTCTTTTTCTTTTTTCTGAAGTAAGTCCTAATTCCCTATTTGCTTATCTGTTAGGTGTTTCCTTTTTTCTAAGTTGTTAGACCTTTATATCCTTGACATAAATAAAATAACATATGTCTTTTAGCTTACATTTTGATCTCATGAAGCTTTAAATTTATAATTAATAATTCAGTTATAAAAACTTTCTAATAAAACAAATAAATAATTTAATGTGGAAAATGTTAATAACCCTTGAATCACTTATAAAAACTAATAATCTGAATTTATATATATACACTAAACTGAATACTTATGTTTCTGGAAATATTTACACATTAGTATTATTTGATAAATACAAACATCAATCATGTGTTTGTTGATGAAGTTCACTTCCATTTTCTTTATTATTAGGACTTCTGGTTTAATTTGATTTAAGGATTATAAAAGTATAGAAAATATGACAGAAAAGTTTTTTCTTTTTTTTTTGTGATTTTTCGTTTTGATTTTAATCACTCATTACAGTAAAAAGAGAAGAAAAAATCAGTTTGGTAATATTCCAGTTTTGAAAATTCATTTAAAGTCCAAGAGTACCATGGTTTGATATTTATAGGGTGGTTCCATAAGTACATTCTGTTTCCGGAAGGTCAAGTAACACAATTTTTTTTAACAAAGAATCAATTTTATTCAATAATGTATTCTCCATTTTTATTGGTGACCTCTTGTTATCTTTCCAACAATTTCATAATTCCGCTTTCGTAAAACGTCTGGGTCTTAGAAACGAAAAACTCTTTGATGTACATCTTTACATCTCTCTGGTCAGCAAATGATTTCCCATTGAGGCTGTTTTGGAGTGGCTAGATCAGGTGATAGTTCTATGGAGCAAGGTCCGGAGAATACTGAGGTGGGTGCGGCAAAACATCCCAGCCAAGTTGCCTTATTATTTGCTCTGCGATTATTGCAGAGCGGGGTCTAACATTGTCTTGGTGAAAAACAACACCTTTGTGATTGGACATTTCTGGGCGTTTCTGTCACTATGCTTGGTTCACATTTGTTAGCTGGGTGCAGAAGACGTTTAAATCAAACATTTTTCCTTTAGGAATAGCTCGCAAGGCAGGACACTACGATAATCCCAACATATGGAGAGGAAAATCCATGTTTTCAATGCCCGTCACTAATTGATTGAGAAAAAGGTCTCTTTAATGCCGCTTCAGGAGAGAGTTAAGAGTTAGTGATATGCGGATTGCCTCAGTTAATTTGTGTGGCACCCAAACATCGAGATGGAGTACGTAGCTAAGCTACTTTAAATGCCTATGAACGGTCCCTGAATGTATTCCTATTGTTTCTTCAATGCCTTGCATTTGTAGTAACAGATTTTGCTAGATTAGTGCCTTGTTGTCACTCGAATCTACCACTATGGGGTGAATTATCCATACTCCTACCTCCAGAACGAAACTTGGCAAACACTTTCTGTGCAGTCTGTTCTGTACGGCTTTGACCCCATACATGCCACATATCTTTTGGTGGGTCTCGGCAGCTCGCTTGCTTTTTTTGAAATATAAAATCAAAATATACTGGATATGCACTTTGTTCTCTGACATGTTCACTATGCTGTAGCCAAACAAAACTAATTCCCATAAAACCGAACATAGTACGTTATATATTTGAAGAGTGAACTTCGATCTTTCCAATACGTATCATTAAGATCAGACAAGTTAAGGAGAACCTGAGATATTTGAAAACAATCCACAATACTGACAAAAACCGAACGAACTCATTGAACCACCCTATATATAATTTTGTTTATGACAGATTATGGATACTACTACTATTTTTACATTAATATTATGCCTAAATAATGTAGTTAATCATTTCAATTACTAAGCGATAAAAAAATATATACAACAGATCAGACATGCATATAGAAGTTTTTTAATTAAATGTAAATACCATAAATTATATAAACTGCAATTATAACTCGTTAAATATTTAAAACTTGGACTTTGTTATTAGTGTCTATATATTTCTAGTTATACATATTTCATCGTCCTAAATAACAATAATATTAGAAAGAATGAACTAAACCAAATAATAATAATTGTAGGTTTTTAATTCATGAAAAATAATGATTTTGATCTCAGTAAATTTATAAAAATCGGTGGAGCCTGAATATCAGTTCCATGGTCCGACTTGTTCTCAACCATATAAATGATAAATTAATAAATTATTGTATTTCATCTATTTTGTTTTTCTTCAGTCTTATGATTGTCAAAATATAAATATTTAGGTCCAGTAATTAGATTTTATTATCATAATATTAGCTATAAAAATAATAGTAATATCCATCACCTAAAATTAGTTATTAAGTCTAGTCAACAACACCTAGAAACTCAAATTCTGCTTGAAGTCTTTGCTTTTTTCTCATAGTTTTAAATTAAGTTCATTTTGAATGTACACAAATGTTGTTATTTATTTCCATTGAATTAAATTTGTTTTTGATAAGTAGTGCTTGACTCTTTTGTAATAATGATCTCAGTGAATTACAATGTATTCATTAAGAAAGGAAGAGTTATATTTTAATAAAAATCACATCAGGTATTGTAAATACAAAATATAGTCAATGAAGGGCTTATTTTCTTAATATTAATTATACCTATACCATAATAAATTATATTTCGAGAAATTATAGCCTTTTTATTTATTTTATAAAATATCAGGAAAAGTTGCTGTACAGTGCTAATGCGATCATTAAACAGCATTGAATTGCTTTATCTACTGAAAATTGTAGGTTAATGAACTTTGAGAAGATTTGTATAATTTAGGACATGGTCCTGTTTGCAAATTTTTGGTTACAGATACTTCATTACATTGTTACTGAAAAGTTTTTAAACATAGTGGTACTTAGGATTGATTTATATATAGTCTATAGCTTTGTCAATGCAGCAAAGATGCAGTTAATGATTACGTTTTCTGCCCTCTGGAAGAACTGTTATTTATTATGAAGTGCATTTACCATTAGACTCGTCCAGAAAATATTGGGATTGATATAAATTTTGTGGAATAATAGTGGTTTCTTCATGTGCTTGCAAACATTTTTTTTTCTTCTAAGAACAAATGGAAGTTGTTGAGGTTCCTCAATGTTTAGGTTACCTTGGTGTACAATTGGTTGAATATAACAGAGATTTAACACTTGTGTTGATAATATGGAAAAAGAGAGAACTTAATCTAAGTGAAAGGTAACCAGAAAACCTGAAGCTTGATTGCGAAGATATTATTAAAATTTTTGTCTAAAATGGGCTGTAAAATATTTGCAATACCATATTTACATGCATTAAATATTCCAAAAGAAGGTCCACATTAACACTTGAACTACTGAACTCATTTTTAGGAAAATCACTGCTAAACCTTTAGTCCAAAAAAAACTCTTTGCCTTAAAAATTTCAGTTTGTCACAATTAAAATCACTAACAACTAGAGTTCGTAATGAGGATGTGTCCATGGACTCAATGGATTGGTGATTCATTGCTAAATTGATGAATAAAGAGTCGGTTGGTGATTTACGATACAATGAATGAGCTCACCAGTAAGTTTAGTTCTACTCATCTGTTTCAGATATATTAAGTGTGAATGTCCTCGAGTTGTAGAAATATTGACATACTGAATAAAAAAGTAGAGAAACAGAAACTATCTAGTCTTCTTAACTCATTAGCTGCATTATATTCATAAACATTTTGATGTGCAGTGGAATTTTATATTCCTCTTCTGTAGTTATTACAAAAATTTGTTTTTAACAGGATTTTTGCAAACAGCTGTGCACCAAATTTTAAATACAGCTCCCCTGGCACCTTTATCTCAAGTGGTGGACTTTGCCTCACATGTCCCTGGAGACCTGTTAATGCTCAGTCACAATAATCACAAAGTTAATGCTTAAGAAAAATGTCTCATTGCCACATCTATGCAGTCATTAAAAAGTGCCATTCATGGTGCTTGACTCAAACAAGCAGAGAGGCTAGGGAAATGAAATGAGGGGATGGGGTTTTGTTCCATTGCCCAATTTAGTATCAGATTTGCTTAAAATAAACATTGTATTGAAGTTGAAAGAAAATATTTTAAAAAAAGAATGAAGATATATGAATATGAAGATGTCATTAACAATTGTAGTAAAAAATCACCACCAGCAATGCCATAAAGAAATGGGAAGTTGAAAACTATTATTACAAATAATTACCAATAAGAAAATTTGATGGATGCTACGGAATCCAAAAGGATAATCGAGCTAAGAGCTCAAGGAATATCATATTTTGTATACAACATCTATCCTGGGAGACAAGTAAACATATTAAAACATGGATAAGTATAAATCAGCGATGGCAGGATACTTTAAGAGGATTAACTATTAGATACAGTTTTTCTACATGAAAATCTTTCAAAAAATTTCAAATTGTCAAGAGAGGATTATAAGAGAAGCTAAGGGCTTTGTCAAATGTAGCTTCATTTGACCCCTGATAAATTAATTGCAAGAACTACTAAGAAGTTAGAAAAAAACTAGATTCCTAAGGATTACGGACCATTTGTGGAAACAACTGTATTTATAGTTCCAGCCTTAAGACATTTTAATATGTTAAGACATATTTTTAGGAAGTGTATATATATTACAAATGGATCAAATTTTATTATTTTCCTAGTTACACTCTAATCCTACCATGCTTAGGTATAAAAAATTAAATCCGAAGTTTAAAATTCATCAGATTAACAGATTTCCAGGTGATTTGAAATCAAGGAATTTTTTTTTTCCAGGTTTTGTCGAGATAAATTTGTTGGTAGTTGATGTTTTTGGTAGCAAATAAATCTGTGTTTACAGACTTATTTAAAATTGGCAATCCTTTCTTTCTGGTAATCTAGTTGTACGATAAAGAATATCCTTGTGTATTTTAAATTATATAAAATGTTAAGTTAAATTTATTTATGTGGAAGAAGAATTGGAAGAGTGTTAGTAATTGCAATAAATATAAAACTATTCTGAGAGTGTAACGAAACCAAAAATGTTCTGGGATGTCTGAAAAAGTTGATTCAGCACAACGTTACTATCATGAATTTTCAAGCTTACACAATTGACCCATGTTATAGCACAGCATGTTATACTGCAGATTTGGATCTAGGTCACCCATCACACACAGGTCTTTGCCAATCCTCCATTTAAGAAATTAATTTTTTACAATTGTTCTTCTAAACATTTTGACCTAATTATTACTTGAGTTATTTGTATTTTTTTATTTTCAGCCTTCAGTTAATCAACTCCCACTAATGCGAGTTTTACTTAAAGCAACTGTAATACTGTACGTCTCATGCTCTGGTTAATTCATGATATTTTAAGTCCAGTATATAGGCTTCTTATTACCGGAGAAATAGAGAATAGAATGTGACATGACATTGTCAATATGCCATTCCAACAATTGGAAATTTGCTAAGTTTATTCAGCACCCGTGTGACGGATGTTTTGTAATTAAGAGCTCATGTTAATACAGACATTACAACAAAAATTGTCTTGTCTCGCCATCAATATACCCTTTTATACAATTGTTACTGCTGAATTTATATGCCAAACATTATCTGAGGTTCTTGACTTTAGAAGAGAAAGAATTTACAGAATATATTGACTTATTACCATTGGTGTCAAGGATATTTTGATGCATAGCTATGCTAATTAATTATCGGGGCTTATCTTTTTCATTTACATTATTAAACTAACCCATAATTATTTTTATAAATATACTTCTTTGAAAAATTGTAATAATCATTCAAATAGCCCTAGAATTACCCCCCATGGTAATGTTTAAAATAATTACAGAAGTTGTTTTCATACTAAAATGTGGTTGTAACATTGGGCCCTATTCCCTCAGTATTTTCATATACCTTACTACATCTGTACAAAAAAAAATATTGAGGAATAAACAACTAAAAAATAAACCTTAGCCAAATTTTATTCATTCTTCATGTACACATTCTGACTTGCCTGGGTGGCATATGAGTAGATATAGTCCCTGACAGGAGAGCAGTATTGAAAATGTGTTGAGTTCCCAAACAGTTGCGGTGGGCTCTAATTCATTTCTTTTACCCATTGTAAACTATCATTCCTTATCACTAGTCATATTAGCAGTAACCTGTTATATCACACTTTGTTCGGAGTTTAAATAACAAATTTTGTTTTCACTGTAATTTACCTTGCCAAATGCATGCAAATACGTTGTGTGATGATGTCATCAATTAACTTGAACATTTTTATTTGATCTATACCTTCGACATTTAACCGTTTCATTCATCGCTAAAGGTCATAGTTGTTAATGGCTGAAATCGTACCAGGAATATAGGGGAATTTGAAAATTCAAAATATTTCCGTTATTATGAGTTGTATTGAAAATTGTTATAGAAGCAAACTTGTTTAACTACAATTGTTGCTCTATACATTTCTTCAAAGCTCAAATATTAAGCAAGTTATTCATACTTTCTTGTTTTCACCCTTAAATGTAAACTCTGTTTTACTCATCGGCTTTTTACTCACGAATAGAAAATATTTTGTGAGAAGAGATTAATAGTGATTCATACCAGCACATGGGAAATCTGCTTAGTTTACACAGCCCCTGCGTGACAGACTTTCTGATTTATTTTCTGACAATTGATTTGATGCTCTGTCTTTAGGAACTCACTATTGGTGAGCAGCTACACTTTCTTTCACCAATATAGTCTATGCTCACACATTTTGGCTTTCTTCCTTTCATCATCAAGTTTTCTTTGAAGAGAAATATTACAATATCACAATGTCTAGTTATAGAAGTTAAAATCTTTGGAATTAATGCAATTATGAACTAAATAATATCTGTCAAATAATAACTAGAAGTAAGAAAGAACTATCAGGTGACATATGTGGACACAATTTTTGCAGTTTCATTGAGTGAGTTTTTGCATTTTAGATCAATGCAATCAAAGTATTGACCAGGTTATCAAATATCAAGAGTTGTTATTAGAGTATTGATTTTGGAGGTCTTCTGGTATTGGCCATGTCATGGTCATTTTTTACAAATTTTTGTCCTATATATTTTTTTTAACTAGACTATTAATAAATTTATTTGTATTTTTGCATTTCCAGCCTTGGTTAAATCAACTCTTGCAATTTTCATTTTAAACTATTGTATTTATAAATATTATGAGCAGCTTAAATTTCAAGCTTTGTTTACATAAGTTAAACTAGGGCAAAGTAGAGAATATAGTATGACATGTCATCTGTGTGTTAATCGAAGATGTCTGCTAATTTCACATGAAACACTTTTTATACAGTGCCTGCATCTTTTATCTGGTCTTCTCAGCATTATAGTGATGAAGTCTCTCTCTAACAGTTGAATAATATCCTTAAGTTTTATATCTATTGAATAAGAAAGTAAAAGGTTTAAGTATCTAAAGTCATAAGAAAAGATCATTTTTTTTGTATTCCTAACATGATTTGTATTTTTAAGACAAGATTAATAAATGAAATTATAGTGTACAGAAAAAATTATTGGATGTGTCAATGAGAAATCTACAGGATAATTTTTATGTAGAATGAATCCCCCCCCCCCTGAGCTACGGATTTTAGCTAACACTAGATATACCAACTGCCGGTTTCCACGATCACTGTCTCCAGCTAGTGAATGATAGTGCACAAAAAAATATGTAGCTCTAAAACATCATCACCTAATACTTTAGTAGGAGTTACAAACTTCAGTATAATCAATTTTTCCCTGTACTATTTATTGAGTTTCTATAATTTTAAATGAAGGCTTTTGCCATTGTCATTAATAATTGTTAATCTTCATTTTCCCTTTGAGACTTAAATAAATATTGTGAGTGTTTTGACTGTTATTGTCTATAATTCTTACTGAGAAGTTTATCTCTTAGCTCCTTAAAATCTTTGCTTTTATACATTAATAACAGTTTTGAATACGTTGAATAATGATAATATAATCCCTTCAAAGTGAACTGTGGAGTGGACTCTTTATTAAACCACTATCATGGTTGCTTTCAAAGAGCTCAAATACGTAATCCCCCCATTTTTTTCTCCATAGACGAAATGTGTGCCAAAATTGGTTTACTTCACGAAGAACTGTATTTATCAACATTTAATTTTAAGGAACATTGAAACAACAGAAATGTCAAAATTATACTTACCACCTATCTCTCTTTAAAAAATAAATAAATGCTAAATTAATATAAACATAATATTTTGTAAACAATATGCTTTGGGAAAACAATTTACTCTGATGATGTTTAGAAGAATCAACCTGATTGAGTCTTCCTATTTCATTAATTTGCTTTGTTGTAACTAAATCCTTGTCAGAGTTACACTAAGACTAAATTGTCAAAAATTAAGACATTCTAAATTACTGTTAAATAATTTTGTAGAGTACTACTGATGTATATATTTAAATTATTTATTGGCGTTCACTTTTTGCAACTAAGGCTTACTGGGACGGGTTTTCTACAGGTTACCACCCTTTTCTAGCCAGGGTGGGACTAAGGATTTTATTTAGTGAATTCCGTCAACAAATAAACTCCTATTGTCCAGGTCGGAAATCGAACACCACTCTAGGACTGGACTACCATGTGAGATTAAGGTTGACACTTTAACTCATATGGCTAACCTGAGTCCCGATGTATATATTTGAGATTATCTTTAGTCATATCCTAATTCCAGTCATCTAAGTCCTATAGTAGGTATAAGAAATTACTTCCTATTATCGTCTGTCTTTATTTAAAACTTGTGGGTTTAGGTTGGACATGCATGTTAAGGAGTTAGACTTAATAGACTAGGTAAACCTAGAGTTGTGGTTTGATTCCCAACTGGGCTATAAGAATTCATATAGTGGCAGTCTCTCTCTCAGAAAAAAATCTTTAGCCCCAACCTGGCTAGAAAAAGGTGATAACCTGTAGATAACCTCCTCTTCCTTACCCATTACTATTAGTAGAGCATAAAGTGGACATTAATAAATAACATTTTATTTATTATTTAAAACTTTTTTATGTTCAATTGTGTTGATTATTTTACAATTATTGACTTTGAAGCTTGAGTTTTGTCAGAAATTCTTGTCTCCTTTATAGTGTGTAGCTTTGAGATTTATTTATGTAAAATTCAACAGACATATATTTCATTCTTGCATTCTTCATCTGATTCAAGCTGAAGCTGAGTTGAAAGTTGAGTGTGTATTGGAATACAATTTCATTTTTCTTTTATTGGTCATTTTTTATTTAATCGTCTTAATGTTTAATTTCTTCATTTTTGTCATTTGAAATGTTTGTAATTATTAAGAGTTTAGCATGATTCGAAGATATAATTTCTATTACAAAAGAAAGGATTTTACTAGAAGTTCAAACGGAAAATGTTGACTACATAATCTGACAAGAGCAACAGTCATAGATTGGTTGCATTTAATAAACTTCTAAAGTTTCTGAAGAAAGAAGTACTAAACTAATGGACTACTGAACTAATTGGTTCTAAAGATGGAACATCTATGATTTAAGCTGATGGTTTGTTCACCTTTTACAAAAATTTATCTTCATTAAACCTCATTAAGGGCAGGAAGGAAGAATTGGTCACATGGAAACAATTTTTTGAATTTTGCTATAATGTTTGTACATATTTTGTTTAAAATATGTGGATTGTTATTTGTACCATCTATTAATTGTTTTACAGTTTAATATTTCTGACGTGTTGTATTATAGTACTTGCAAGTTTTGTTTGGATGGGATGTATGTTGCTGACGGAAAGGGTAAAAACCAGCGTCTCGCTAAGGAAGCTGCTTGTAAGCTTGCCCTTGAAAGGCTAAGGGAGACTTCATTTACTATTGAGGTAGGCTTTAATTTTTTCTTTCTATTTTCTTCTTTTATTTCTAGACATTTTTTATCCTCCTTCCACGAGGGGTAAGCGTGTTCGCTTACAAAAAGTTGGATAATAGCAGATTCAAGTCAGAACTGAATATTATGGTCTCCTAGTCAAATAGGGGTTTATACATTTATTACAGATTGTATTCCAGTATTATACTTTTGTAGGACTAACATAAGGTTACTTTCTCTATCTTGTCAAATATAAATACCAAACATCTTACAATTTCCTGAAGATTCTTCTTACTATGTTTTCAAGCTTGGTATTGATTTCTGTCGAGGTTATTCGTATTTCTTCATTAAATATTAGTACTTCCACAACTTAGAAAAATTAGTATAATTCTCATATAAGTCTCTGACAATTTGAACAAAATACTAAGTTTGTAGAATGAACGTATTAGGATATCTTTTATCCCAAAACCCAGTTGTTTTCTTTTCTTTCATATAAGGTGTGTTTTCTTTTTAAACTCACCATTTAATTTTTACATTTATCAATCTGTGTTTGCATGAGGACCTGATTTTCAGCCAATTTGGATGAAATTTGATCTTAGTTACATTTAATCATTACCCATGGTCACCTTTTAGCAGATTTCCCTTAAGGGAAATCAGCTATTGAGGTCGTACTCATGACGCGATTTTCGAAAATTTTCTTCAAATGTCCATCGATCCTACCCAGGAGATGACGAAAATGAGGTCCGTTCAAAATTATATATATATATATATATTTTTCTGTTAACGCTCTTGCGGTCACAATTTTTGTTTGATCGTTACCAAACTCGATATTTAAACATTTTATGCAAAAAGACAGATCAAGTTCGTTAATGGCTGAAATCGGACCAGTGGGAGGGGAGATTTTCGAAAAATCTCTGTTTCCATACGTCGGATCACTAAAGTGTATAGAACCAATGTTATTGTGGATTAAATTTACTATAAATATTGTTCTGTACATTTATTCTCTATCTTGATTATTAACCGAGATTGGCATTTTTATTAAATTTGGGCCGATAACGTACGACGGAATTTCCCGCCAAAAGCTAGTTCGGCCCTTTACCGTAACTGTTCGGTTGATTTGATAATGAGTTTTGTCTGTTTCTCAAGAGATGAAGATAAATGGGGAGGACAGGGGGAGGGGACAGTGCTATTAGGTTATCTATTGCATGGGAAAACTACTGTTAATGATTCTTCACCTTCACCGTCTGAATTAACAGGGGGCAGGGAAATTTCTACTTTAGATAGCAATAAAATTTACATTGGTCCTTCTTAAAATAAAGTCTTACTTAGTTTCTTTACTCATTTATTTATGTCTGACTTTCCTTTCTTGGTAAGTTATACTTATTTTGAATTTCTGAACCATATTTTTACTGTTTAAAAAGATCTGTTGTAGTCACTTATGTTGTGGTTTTCTTTCTAAACTATTATTTCACTAAATGTCTCATGAATAACTTAAGTTTCAAGGCTTTTTAAAATCGGATTCTTGTGGAGGTAGAAATAGAGGTTTAGAAGATGCCATATGTACCATTGCAGCCATGTTTGAGTTACTCCTGCAAGAGAGACCTGTTTATTTTTTTTTTCCTCCCAAGCTACAGTTTTAAAAATTATGTTATTAATGATTTTTCATTTGACTTTTTATTCCAAGTTTTCTGTTGCATAGGTGAAAGAGCGATTTATTGGTGGAGAAAATCCAGTTGGAAGAGACTTCGACAGTAATACAGAGAGTCAGTCAAAAGCGAGTGTTGATGTTCCTCTTGCTGAGAATAATATTGGAAGCAAAATGCTGAAGATGATGGGATGGACAGGTGGGGGTTTAGGCAGAGAGGAACAGGGCATTGAAGAACCAATCAAGTAATACAGATTTATATTATTTATTGTACACATTTACTTTAATAAATTCATTATTATTTTGTTCCTATAAATTCCTAATCCAAACCTAGCTACAAAAGGATGAAGAGTAAGAGAAATTGCAGATAATTTGCCCCGACGAGCCTTAATTGTATCTTTGTAACCTGAGTTATTTTAAAATCCTGTGGATAAGGATTAGATAAATAATCCTATCATTTTCAACTCGTAACACAAAAACGATCTTTCTGTTCATTTGATTTGATCTTTATACTTTTTTGATAAAAAAAAAATATGAATGAAGATTATTTACAAATATATCTTTTGACATCTAAGTAACACCCTTTAAATTAATTTTATAAGCCTCTGGAATTGGGAAATCAAAATTTTGAAACTCATTAGTGAAAACAATATTTTAGGTCATTTACATTTTTTTTTATAAAACAAATATTAAGTTACGCATGACTTTGATGTCAAAGTAAACTCCTAGTTCTGGATAAAAATCAAGCTCTCATATAGTGTTTGTTGTAGTTAGGGATAGTTGACTCACTAAGACTAAAGTAAATCAAAATCCTCTGAGCCATTTTTGAATAAAAAATAGGTTACAGGCAAACAGAAAAGGTTTTTAATTTTGATGCCAATGTTCATAGAATTGTCTGAAGGATGAAAATAACTTATCACCACTGCTCTGGAATAAATATTTGTGAAGGAATGAAGCCGTTTTCATTGATTTTTACCTGTGGATCTGCTTCCTTCACCATCTAGCATCTCAAAAGTTACTATAATTTAAGTCATGAACAAAAGAAAAGAACACTTTATCTTACATTTTAATATATTTTGAGTTAAAAATTCAATGGTAATATAATACATATTCTTTCCTTCCATTACTAGATAATTTTTATTTTATTTTATCTTATATTAATTCTTTAAACTATCCTTCTTAAATTTTAGGCCATACGATCAAAATATTAGGAGAAGAGGGCTTGGTATTACCAATTTTTCGGACTTCCGTAAAAAAGTATCCCGTATAATAGAGGACTACGCCCATTCTGATGATAAGAATGACCTGGTATTTTCACCAGACTTCACTAAAGATGAAAGAAAGACTATTCATGAGTAAGTATACTAAAATGAGTATATAATTTCTTAATGTTTTTTTAGTTCCTATGTTCGTGTTTCTGTTTTTTTTGTGTTCTATTCCTTTAGTTTTGTTCGTTTTATTATTTTGTGTTCCATGTTTTGTTATTTTGTGTACTTGTTTTTGTTTTGTTTTCCCCCACATGTTTAAGAAGAGCCAAATTGCCATAGTTGCAGAGCTCTATATAATATATAAAATAAAATAATGTTCTTTATAATGGGTGAATTTCATCTGACTTTTATTATTGACAACATCACACAGTAATCACTGTGTAAAAACAGTCCAATTAATATATAAGATGAATTTTACTAAATTGACTGTAATAATGATGAAGAATTTTAATAAATAAAGAATGTAAAGTTTTGTTAATTTGTTTACTCATTATTAAGATATAAGTATTTTGACAGACAGACACAGTAGCAAAGCTGTAAAAGACCTTGTCGAAGGCAGCAAATACTAAAACTGGAGAATTTATTGTGCTATCTTTTGCCTTGAACGAGGGTTTTTAACAGTATGTAAAATAAGCTTGATGTATAATTTTTGTTTTTAGGCTTGTAAGGAAGTTCAACCTAAAATCAAGAAGTTTTGGAAAGAATGAAGATAACAGGCACATTGTTGTATTTAGAAAAATTTCACCATTAGAAATTGTGGAGGAGCTGCTGATATGTGGTGGTGAAACACAGAAGTACAAATTAATTTCTCCAGAACCAAAAATAAAATGAAGTATATAACTGCCATAATTATTTTTTTTTAATCCAAAAGATTTATATTTATATAAATATCTATTTTAAAGACTATTAATTTGTTAATAAATCTTAAAAGTTTCTTCTAACTTTTTTCACCCCATTTCCCTTGTATTGTTGAATGGTTTATATTTTTTTATTAAATGTTCTGGAGAGAATTGTTTTATGTTCATTTATTTATTACTTCTGGGGTTGATTAATTGTTATTTTTTTTTATTCTTGTAATGTTCTTCAGTGTCTGTGTGCAGAGAATAATTTACCTTATTTTTTCTAATCACTGTATAGGTACTAGATAAGTATTTAGTTTATTCAGGGATTGTGTGTTTATATACTTTTTGACGGCATGTTAAGTTGTGTATGAGGTATAGTGAATATTGGATAGAGTTACTGGAAAAATATATTAAAATAAAGTAATGATTTTAGAACTATTGTATGAACATTTTTTAGCACTTCTACGTTCTAGTGTTTTTTTTTTTTTATTTTCTGTTCCTAATTGTTTGACAAGCACTTAATATTAATAATTTTATTTAAGGACAAGAAAAACCTTTCTTAATGAAATAGAAAAAAAAACATGCTCCTAATATAGAGTTTAATATTGTAGGACAAATACACATTCAAAATATCTAGCTTTAATAATCCAAGGGGTTACATGCGTGTTAAATACAATTGAAAAATAGTACTATGAGGAAAACTGTTATCATACCTATCGGTGAAGACCGTACTCAACCCTTTATTGGATATACCATTAGGAAATTACTTTTAATAAAATATCGGTTGCTGTGTTAAAAGGGCAGCATTGAAGGACCTCTCCTATCTAAAATTCCTGTCATACCTACCCAGTGGCCTTTAGTAAATGAGAAGATATTTGAACAACCAGTTATCAATCCATGAGCTAGTCTCTTGTTTAGCTATTTCTTAAGAATTATAAAGTGCTATGATTAATCTCATTCAGTATTTAAATTGGCTTCATTTTATGGTTTCAAAGAATTCTTCTTGAATAAAAATCAGTTAGCAAAGAGGTGACTTCTGAAGGGGTCTTTTTAAAATTAATAGGACTTTATTTCCCCTCATATATTTCCATGTGCTGTCAAATGACCATTCTCTATTTTTTTCCCCCTTGATGAACTTTTTTATGTTCATGATTTGAAAACTCAGTCAGTGATGTAAAAATCTTTATTGAGCTGGTTTTTTTATAATCTCCATTTGGCACTTAAATTCCATTTATTATATTCTAAAGCATCACAAGGCTCATTATCAAAATTGTTTATATTTTGTTTCATTAGGTCTGTCTTATGTAAAGCACTCCTTGCAAACAAAAATACTCAGCTTATTTTAGTCAAGATCTTATTTTTCAGACTGTACACTCTAGATGTGTTGTCTCAATTTTCTATAGTTCTTACTAGAAGGATGTGGTTTAATTTAATTTCCTCAGACTACTAACTTGGGTTTTCTAGAAATGAAATATAGTGACAAATGTCATCTTTAATTATGAATTTAAAAGTTGATATAAATGCTTGTAAAATATTAAAATAGTTTACCTAAATATATTTTCTTTTTGTCAAAGAAGAAATCAGAGTTGGTTTTATTGTTATTTTTTTAATAGTTTTATTTTATTGTTTTAATGTTTGAACACTTGAGATTTCATTGCACTCTAGGGTAGATGAAGGAAAATTATGGCTAATGTTATGTTGTGGTTTCTTAATTTGACCTTCCAATTGGTAGCTCGTATCTGGGAGATAATCAGGGACCTGTCTTTAAAAAATGTTAGAAGTCACCATAAAGGAGGAGGAGGTTGCATGAGCCCCTTTTACCTCTGAGCATTGGGTTCTTTCATTATGACAGCACATTTGTACAGGATATATATATGAGTGATATTACAAATTATTTACATTTTTTTTTAATCTTTATATTTCAGTATTAGTAATAGTTTATAGTCTAGTTTAATGTTTTTATTCATGTTCATTTACTTGGGGAACATGAACCTTCAGAGTATATTTGAATTGAATACACTCTGTTATATTCAGTAAGCTCACCCATAATCTCAATTTCAAAAGACTTATAGTGAAAGGACAAATTTAAAAATGTGATGAATATGAAATTATTTCAGTTTTAGATACCTTTCATCTGCTTCCATGTTATCATCAAGTGAGGTCAGAGAAAGTACATGTGTATGTGAACAACTTGGCAAATCAATTTGTGAAAATTATAGACTATTAGAATGTATTACAAATTAATTATTTTATATTCCACTATATATTTCAAAGTAATAATAAGAAATACATAACACACTTTAACTCTGTTATACAAAATTTATAAGATAGAAAAAGAAGAATTTTTTTCTTGTGTTCCAGTACCGTTGTAGATCAATAATATGCCCTGAATACAGTTTTTATGGCCTACTATACTTTTTCTAATAATTAATTACTAAATTTTAGAAAATAAGTAATTAAGAGTAACATGCACATACAAAACATATGTGAGACTTCAAAAAGCTTCTTCAGGGGCGCCAATTGGAAAGTTAAATATTTTAGTTCTTTTCCTCCCAGAATAGATGAACAGGTTTAAAAGATGTTATTTGGATGATATTTATATTTAAACAGTAGCAGTAATAGTATTTTTTTCTGTTACATATCCCATATAACATGGTAAAGGGTTTTTAGCAAAGGTATCAACTATCTGTACTTATTTTTTGGGAATGATTGGTCACTTGAAATATTAACCCATTTTTTTATTTTTATTTTTAAAGGACTTCATTGAACGGTTTAAAATATATTAATATATAATGTATGTAAGATATAATTTTTAAATAGAATTCATTGGTATATTCTAGAAGCAAGTCGTATTAAGAAGAAAAAATATTCCTATTTCTCTTGTGAGGACAATAGTCACTCTACTTTTTAAGGGTGTGGGCATTAGTCTTTTATTTTCCTCTCTTTTATTACTATTATTATTCAATCTCATTAAATAGAAGGAAAATTAAAAGTCCAGCTATTCATAAAAATATGTTGATTGTAGTAAATGTGAAATGTAGATTGTGTTGAAGATTTATAATAATAATAATCCCAATTGATCTAATTGTATGAATTAATTAAAGAAATTTATTATTCAAGTCTGTTGTTTTATTTAAAATAACCTGTCCTGAAACAATCTATGTCTTAGCAAAGGTTTTTGCTAACAACAAAATAGATTTTTGTTTCTTACGAAACAAATAAATAACCTGAAAACTAAATAATTTTATTTATTTGATGGAAGAGGAGTGGGAGATAAAATAAAATAATGAGAAAGATTATGGTAATTAGCAGATAAGAGTTATTAAGGTTGTACTCAAGGTGCGATTTTATTGTTTGTTGATTGATTGTGAAAACTTTCTTCAAATCTGCATTAATCCAACCACACTGATGATGAAGATAAGGTATGTACTTATACAGGGTGTCCCAACTTCCTGTGCCACCCCCCTTAAAATCTCCAATTATTTTAATACCAGGCTAGTTTTTGGTGTGCCATAATTGGGATCCCTGAAGTATCCTTTTAGCCCATATTCAACTTTGTAACCTTCTCCAGCGACCATAAATTTGGAATTTCCAATAGAATAGTACACTTTTTATGACGGATTCTTGTTTCTGAGCAGTCACCACTGAAATTCGAATTTACAAAGGGGATATCTTGTCTGGATCCAAGCGTTATTGTAAATTCATCTATTGCTGATGAACGCCTTTCAGTTTGTCTGGAGAATATGGTGTCCAATAACTGGAATAAAGGCTGATGCTGTAAAGGAAAGTTTTAAAGTCTTCATCTGAAATCCTGTTGTTCAGAAGGATATGGAAAATTTTGAGAGGAGAAATAAAACAGTTAGATAATATTTTCTTCTCTTTGTTTGAAGTCTGTAATTCTCCAGATAATTTACAGAATTCATCCTTATATTGCTACATGGAAGTACCTTTGCAGACAGAGATTTCTCTATAAATTCAGAATGTTTAACAGAAAATCAACAGGAAGAAAGTTTAGTAACACTAAGGAAAATTCACGATGGTGTTGTAGCTGGTGGCATTAACAATTTGGCTGTCACAAAGCCAATGATAAACTTTGGAAGAAACTCCCACATATGATATCTTGAGACTTTAGAAAAAAGGAAGGACACATAGAGAGAAAACGATCAAGCAATTGCAGAGAAGAGGAAAAAGGATATGTTAAAGAAAGAAATACAGGCCAAAAAACAAAAACTCATTGCAGACTTTCATAAAGAATCCTCTCTAATTCATGAAAAATTGAAAGCTATTGAAAAACCTGCACCAAATAATTTCTAAGGATAGTTTACATTCATCTACATGTTTGTGAAATATTTATTACATTCATAAAAATGTACATATCAAGGTTTTATACTACAGAAAGACACTCAATTCTTTTGCTTTTTTAAATGTAATTAAATCATCACTTCATTTTGTAGAATGAGCTGGGTAAATGAGTAATGTTGGAAAACACAGATTGATGCAGACTAAGAATATAAAGAATCTTTTGCAATTGATGAACAACTGAAATGCAATGGAAAAATCTACACTTAATACTTTCTAATGATACATTACATTTAACTATATGATTGTGAAGCATTTACTATGTGCTTACTATTATCAAGATTTTACATTACAGAGATTGCTTGGATCTTTTACTTTTTTAAATATAATTAAAGTCAGCAAACTTTCTTTTGGAGAATGAACTGGGTAATTTAATGTTGTAATATACCATGTATGTATATATATATATATATATATATATATATATATATTTTGTTTAATTACTCTTAAAATAAACGAAATTGAGGAAAAACCTCTCGTGGTCTCTGGAAGTTTAGAACTTTTACATTGGAAATCTCAGGGAGTTTCAGATTGCAGAGTGGCCACCCTGTATATATTGTTATGTTTTATTACCAAAACCAATATTATAAACGTTGATTAGAGCTCTTTTGGATTGCAAAATTAAATACACACAAGCTTCAGATTTTTTATCACTGCACAATTTATTTAACAATACACTATACACTCGGCTAATTATTCTTAATTACTACTCGCAGAATGAGCTGATAGCGTCACCGTTCTTGTCATTACACAGTCCAATAATTCACTCACCGCCACTGAAGTACACAAAAATACGGCACTGCATTGTCCTTTACTTCACGAAGTTAACAGCACTGCACTGTCTTAAACATGGCACTAAACTGTTAATTACAGTCACGGCACAACACTGTTCTTCACATAAAACACTTTACCGCATTGCACTAAGTCGTACTGTAGCACTGAACGCACATATGAGCACTTGAGAACAATCTAAACTGTCGGGCGAATTGCTCATGCTTATATAGAGGAGCGGCAAAACATCAAAGGACGAGGCCGAGACTCTTCCAGAAAGGACTGGTAGGGACTAGGACGAGCGCGACCATCTAGAATTTTAGAACTTTTACTTTGGAAATCTCAGGGAATTTCAGATTGCAGAGTGGCCATCCTGTATATATATATATATATATATATATATATATATATATATATATATATATATATATATAGTGTTGATATCAATACATGAAAAACTGTTTCTTATTGTTATTTATTAACATACACTTTGAGCTACTGAGGTTAATCAGACCGGGTTACCACCCTTTTCTATTTAGTCAATTGAATTCTAGAAGGAATCCTTCTGGTTGGGACTTGGCATATTCAGACACTAGAAAAAGTCTAAATAAAATATCAAAATTCTTTTACAACTTCGAAGAAATACACTGAATACATACATAGGAATTAACAATTTTATACCTTATAGCTGAAGATTTTAATGGTCTCAATTGGGGCAGAGGACTTGAGGGGTTCTGAGGGTCTTATTCAATTTATGTCTAGTAAAACATTCTTAATTATAAATTAGTCACCTGTCTGATTTAAACACAATAAATAATTATTTTCTTTGCTAATGTTTCAAGCTTGTCATTGGGAGAAGAGCATTTAACTAACTGTAATCGTTTAAAAAAAAAAAAAATCAGAGCAATATATAAATTCCATCCTATCCTTAACCTAACAAATGTCCAAAATCCCAGTCCAGATATTTTATTCTGAGGGGTAAAAGCAGCCAATTGAAGGATTCGTAAAAGAAGAAGAGAAGTACACAAAATTAAATAAAAATCACTGTATATACATATTCCTATTGACATGAGGGATAGGAAGTTTGACATTGCCACAGAATGTTATTCTGTGTTTACCTCTCACCCCACAAGTATAGATCATATACTCTAATGGCTGGGATCGGACCAGGAAGAGGGGACTAATTCAAAAGATTTGAAAATATTTCAGTTATTATGTGTTGCATCGATCACTTTTATAGAACGAGTGTTGTTAAACATTTAATATTCTACAATTGTTGTCCTATACATTTTTTTTGTCATAACTCAGATATTGTGCAACTTATTTGTAGTTTCTTGTTATCGCCCTTAAGTAAACCCCCACTTCTCATTTTTAGCAGATTTCCCTCAAGAGGGGGTTTAGAGGGATGGAATTTCTAAAATTCAAAATATCTCTGTCATTATACGTTGGATCAAAAAATGGCATAGAACCAATCTTATTGCAAATTAAATGTACTTTAAATATTTGTATACACATTTATTCTCTATCATAAATATTTACTGAGATATTTGCATTTTTCAGCCTTTAGCAAACTACCACTTCTACTCGTGTAATATAAACAATTCTCTTTTATATAATAAACCACTTTATTTAAACCTTAAATAACAAATATTGTTTTCAAGAGACCTGTGCTATATGAGATACATGCAAATATGTTCTGTTGATCCCTCCAGTCTTAAGTGATGAAACTACTAAAATTTGAGTGACATAGGTAAAAATTATTCTGATTCATTATAAATTACAGTACTAGATATAGTAAATATTTTTCAATAAAATTAATATTCATATATATTTCAGTAATTGTTTTTCTTTCTGGTGAGGAATATTGTTCAGCTCTGAGAAGTTGGCAGTCCTTTTTGTTTACAATTCACATGCTTTCCGTTGGGAGGTTATTAAAACTGATAAGATTTCTCATTACTGTTTGTATTTATTCACTTAATATTCACGGTGGTGTTTTGTTACCAGTATATATATTTATCTATTGCAAAACTTCATGAGGGAAATCTGCTTAGTTTATGCAGCGGCCCTGCATGACAGACTTTTATTTTGACTACACTGAACATGCTCCTGATCTCATGTCCAGCTTATATTTCAATTTCTATTTACACAGGTTTCTTACTACAGGAAAAATAGAGAATAGATGGTGAGATGTGGCCACCAGTGCGTCATTCCAGCACGTAGGAAATCTTAGTTTATGCAGATCGTTTGTGAAAGTCTTTTTCATGTTTCTTACCCAGATTCATCTTCGCTCCAATACTTTTCAATGCATACAACTCCTAGTGTGGTGAGCCCATAGACAGATGCCACTAGGGCTCCCACATGGAATATTCAGTCCAATTCGATTCTTGTCGCAATATTCCCTTCTCTCCATCCAGGCCCTCTCATCTTGCTCTCTTTTTTCCTGGTCCACCAACTTCTCACGTGACCATTTATAAGGGAATTAATGCTGCCATTTTCCACAACATGTGTTTTACAATTGAGAAACACCTACCTAATACCAAATAATATAGGGAGTGACCGGCCAAAAATTAGGGGAAAGCTCTACTTATTATTATATTGCAATTATTGCATTATCCTTTCTGTTCCTTGATTGGCCTTCATATATCTGGTGGAATTGTCAAATGTGAGCAGACACTTATTTTTCTATTTGTTCTTTTGGTTGGGTTATAATATAAAATTCAAAGAGGGATATTCCAAAAAGAAAACAACTATGAATGTGACTGAAATAACATATGGGTCATTCCATCTCAAATCAACCAAAAAAAAATGATTTCGACACCCATGATTTCAGATTTTGTTGAATTTTATTTTGGGTGTTCTATTCATTGATTTAAGAAACCATACCAAATATTTTTGATATATCTTTAACGGTTTGGATTTTATGGCCTCTTAAAGTTTTGTGATTTTAGTGTTTTCTATCGATTAGGAACTGTAAAGTTAATTTGTTTTCATTTCAAAAATAATTTGTAACTTTCTTATTTACGAACCAATTTTGATGGATTTTTTTGTGTGTATTCATAAATATATTTAAAAACAATAAAAAAATAAACTAAGGTACCAAGTAAGTATTTGTGGACAGAAAAAAATTGCAAAGTGTCAATTTGAGCTTTTCAGAAAGCAAATATATAGTTTCACGTAAAATTGAATATCTCCAAAAGGGAAAAAGATAATCATGGAAATCTTTTTTTTTTTATGTTCTAAGACATATGACCTACCACCTAAAACAATAAAATTAATGGTTATTTGACCCCTTCATTGTTTATTCCAAGTTTAAAAATAAATATATAGAAAAATTTAGAAATTTGAATGAATTAAAAGAAAATGATAAATAAAGGTAACTAAAAAGATAGTTTACATAGGTTTATTGTACAATAAATACAGTTTACATTATTTTTTACCCCAGTTAAGTGTACTTTAATATATACAATTCTTATGGTTGTTTTGGTCAATGTTCTTTACAATTTTAAAGTATCGTTTAATTTTGCTTCAACACTTGACATACATTGTTGAGAAAACTGGTACTTTCTTCCTTTCATTGTTTTTGGAGATTCCACAGTCGTAATAATATGAAGAATGGGTACAGCACATATATCCTCCTTTTTAGGCCAAGAAAATGATGCTGAAGGTCCATGTCGATGAAGGAACTGTACTGTGACATCTTGTTCTTTGGTGTTCACCTCACTCACCATGCCAAAGTACCACAATCTGTTATATACACAAGCAATGAAACATCCTGGGCTTAAATCTTTCAATGTTACTTGACTCTTTGGTCGATTGTTCAATAAATTAAAAGTGAGAGCTGGTTTTTCGTCCATGCTAATTCTTCGAGCCTCAATGGTTCCGGTTTCATCTATTGAAAGTTGTGAAATGATCTTGTCCCTGGAAGAGTTTGAACATCTTTGAAGCGACCTTCCAAAGCAGGACGAGTTATTTCAACTATTTCTTTAGATATGAAGAAAAAACTGACTTTTTCTATTCTGGTTTTGCAAAAGTCAAACAATTGAGCCACTGATATTATTTGGTTTTCTAAGGGTCTTTGCAAACTTTCCTTCCGAGCTAATCGTTTCACTGTACCTCCAATTCCATCACATTCTGTTTTACCATGACTAGTAGCAAAAAAAGACCATTGGGCCCGAATTTAAAAATTTTTCTCATGTAGGCACAGATTTATGAAATTGTACTTATTTTTGTACTGAGCAGCACACCCATCACTGAAGTAATGAACTTTTTTGATATGTGGGTGGTTTTCTTTCAAAAATTCAATCACATATTTTTGGATTTCATACACCATACTTACATCGTGTTTGAGGTCATCAGATATAATGCAAAGGGGTAGGACAATATTTTTCTCAGTTGCATCTTTGCAGTGTATGATGACAGGATGTATAGTGCAAGAATTTGAGGTCCAGTGGTATCCTTGGGCTTCGTCTTGTAATGTGAATGAATAATTTTCACTAAAGTCCATTGAGATAATAGCTGTGTCAAAAGGAGATGTTTCCTTCAATTTTTAAAAGTTGTTGATTGTGATTTAGCAATGTAAGAATGAGGTATCAGTTTGTGAAGTTTTTCAACTAACGTTTCAACGAATTCTTCAACAGTGCTGGAACACTGTATCATTTCTGTTCTATCTGTGGACACCCACTGATTGTACTGAATGACGTCTTCCTCGGCATGGTCTTCGAATTTTGATTCTAAAATTTTAATAAGTTCATTTTTTGAAGGGCATTTGTCACAATGTCTTAACCAACATTCTCTTGTTGTTTCTTCACAAACCATGTGCAGTATTAGTTCTTTATAATCCTCCTCTATACCGGCTCCATGTATCAACAAAATAACATTTTGGTGAGTTGTACATACACACACTAGGTGTGTACCACTAGCACCAGCTAAAACACACCACTTAGGTTTCAAGGTACAAAATTTTGAGATCTATTTTCAAACCTGGATACTCCCATTTAAAGTTGGAGTGCAGCTCACGAAGATTACGTAAAATCAAACGCTCTCTTTCATAAACGTTTTTCCCTACACTCACAACATCCTTCATCCCTGGCAAAATTCTACAATTTTCCTCTTTCTGATAAAAATCCTTTACCAATTCAACCATTTCAGGAATTAGTTTTTTGCCTCGTTTTAAATCTGGTTCAGCTAAAAATCCCTTGGTTTTATACAATTTTTGGGCCTTGCGTACAGAATAATCAGTAGTGTTAAATGTTTCTTTTAATTCATACAAATTTCTAAATTTTTCTATATATTTATTTTTAAACTTGGAATAAACAATGAAGGGGTCAAATAACCATTAATTTTATTGTTTTAGGTGGTAGGTCATACGTCTTAGAACATAAAAAAAAAAATATTTCCATGATTATCCTTTTCCCTTTTGGAGATATTCAATTTTATGTGAAACTATATATTTGCTTTCTGAAAAGCTCAAATTCACACTTTGCAATTTTTTTCTGTCCACAAATACTTACTTGATACCTTAGTTTATTTTTTTATTGTTTTTAAATATATTTATGAATACACACAAAAAATTCCATCAAAATTGGTTCGTAAATAAGAAAGTTACAAATTATTTTTGAAATGAAAACAAATTAACTTTACAGTTCCTAATCGATAGAAAACACTAAAATCACAAAACTTTAAGAGGCCATAAAATCCAAACCGTTAAAGATATATCAAAAATATTTGGTATGGTTTCTTAACCCTCCAAAGCCTAGAATTTTTTTCTGTTGAAATTTTTGATTATTTTGGCATTTTTAAGTTTATTGGAATATAATATATACATTTATACCAAATACTGAAATTTAGTACTGATGGATTATGAGATAAGCCCTGTTGCCGTATGGCAACAGTAGGCTCCTGAAGACAAAAAACCTGTAAATATTGAAAATTGGAATTCCATAATAAAACACTTTAATATATACATTTAAATTTATTTACATATAATACAGACTAATGTAAATGCATATTCTAAAAAAATTACATATTTTTATATTATTTTTTATGGTAGGCGGCAAAGTGAGGTATACAAAGTCCAACGTCACACTTTATGCATTTTGTTCTGATTATGGATTTGCATGAAGTAAACCCACATCGTCTTTTCTTCTCAATCGGTCCAACTAAGTGATCAAGCCTGTCATACTTTATTTCTTCGTTTTGACGACCTGGTTGAACAAGGGAAAATCTGGATGCTGTCGGACATGGGGTTCGCCTCTCTGTCTTGTATTTTATTAGGTAGGTCTGTGCTAATTCCCGTCGAAATTGTAATTTTGTCATTTTTTTTCCTGATGCCTTACAAATGTTCCAAGCATTGTTGACGGCAGCGTCTAAAAGCCTGAATCCTCATCCGTTAGAACCCCAGGATCAGGTGGTGCTATGAAGAGTTTCACTTCTTCATCTGTGTCTGAGAAACTCCCAGATTCTAAAATGTCTAATGCCTCCTTCACAGTACAGTCTGTTAAGATCACTTTGTTACTGAAAAATCAATAAAAAAAAAATCAACAGAAGAAAAATAAATAAAACTCTTAAAAATTTTAAAAGTAAATAAAGAATGCTAAAAAAAAATATTGATGAAAGCCTACTGTTGCCATATGGCAACAGCAACATATACATGAATACTATACGTACATAGAAACTGATATAGATCTAAAACAAATTTATTCACTTTCTAAAAACATCTCACTAACAACTATTTATAAAACTGCACTTAGAAAATGATTAATTATATATATGATGTACTTACAAGATTGAAGAGTCCATATCTGTCCTGATTTTCAATGAAGTGTTAAATACACTTAAGTACCACCTCCAAATCAGCAGCTAATCTCTTCAGCTATGAACACTGTGAAGTAGAATGCTAGACTGAGGAACTGATGAGGGTTCGGGCCTTCCCAGACCTGTCCAAGCCTGTCAGGATGCCTGTCAAAACATGACTCCATGCGTTGCCAAGTGGCAACTGTAGGACTTGGAGGGTTAAATCAATGAATAGAACACCCAAAATAAAATTCAACAAAATCTGAAATCATGGGTGTCATGGTGTGGTTGAATTGATGTGGAATGACCCATATGACACATGGGAATATTGAATCTTAAAAGTGTTAACATCATCCCTTTTTTTGACTATCTCTCTCTCTCTCTCTCTCTCTCTCTCTCTCTCTCTCTCTCTATATATATATATATATATATATATATATATATATATATATAAAATTGTAACCTCTGTCTGTACATTGATTTTTTTTTTTCAAAATTTCACGATACTTTTTCGTTTCACATGTCATAGGCACGGTATCTGCAATTTGTTTCTTTCGTGTATGTTTGTTTATTTATTTGTTAACTTTTCACACATAAACGGCTGAACTGAATTTTATGAAACTTATTATGTATATTACTACGAACCCAACTTAGACTTAAGGCTAAATTAATATTCTCTGAGACGAACAGGAGTGGGGGTTATAAGGGAGGCCTAAAGTTAAAAATAGCGATATTTCGTTTCCTATTGGTTTTTGGGCAAATATGCACATAACAAAAGTTGTTTATTTTGTTATTTAGAGTAAGTTTTATTATATACCCAATTATAAATGAGTTATACACTAACAACTATAACGGGAGTCAACAATTTTATTTGGCACAAAAGCCTCAACCGAACTAAACAAAACTCGGTATGTGAATTAGCACTAACTACTCCATGATCATAAGCTGTACTAACATTTCTATGGACGAGCAGGAGTGGGGGTTGTATGGGGGGCCTGAAATTAAAAGTAGTGATATTTCGTTTCCTATTGGTTTTTCGACAAACATGCACATGACAAAAGTTGTTTATTTTGTTATTTACAGTAACTTTTTTTATATTCACTTTTGTCCTATAACAAAGTATAAACAAGATATACAATAAAAACTAAAGCGGGACTCAACAATTTTATTGGGCATAAAAGACTTAACCAAACTCAACAAAACTCCGTATGTAATTTAGTATTAATTCCTCCCTGATTATAAGGAATATTAAAATTTCTAGGTATGAACAGGAGTGGGTATCATAAGGGAAGACGAAAATGAAAAATTGTTATTTTTCGTTTCTTATTCGTGATTTTTAGTTTCTTGGCAAACATGTACATAACAAATGATGTTTATTTGTTATTTAGAGTAACTTTTGTTGCATTCACTTTTGTAGTAAAATGAAATAGATACGGGATATACGCTAAGTAGAGGGAGTCATTAATTTTATTAGTGCTTATTCAAGTGTATTTAATAAATGCATATTATGACAAATGATATTATCTTTTAGCCTTATAAGATAGTTCTAATTATGATTCGGATTAGTGAGGTGATAGCGGAATTTATAGAGAATCAAACTCTTTGGTTCTGGTAATATATTATTTTATTTCCGATATCTTGATGTTATTGAAACAAATATGTACTATCATAACAACGGTAATATCATTATGACAATAGACAATAAGCGTTTAAGCTCAATATGATTGTTTAAAGATTACTTAGATTGCAAGGAGGGCAGCGATCTCTTCCCCTCACCTAGCTTTTTGGATATAAATGAAATTATTTTAAGGGTTCCACTATTATTTAATTCCATCAGGTAGATAAATTATTAAAATAATATTTTGGACCAATAATTTAAGGAAATCAAAGTTGATGAGAGAGCAGACTTGACAGGAAGCTAAACCAGCTAACTGAGGTTACTTATTTCCTGTGAAATGCTGGTATTACTGGAAGTGATTTCCACTGATTGTGAGATTTACTATTACGAATATAAGCTTATGTACAAAACTATGATTAAACTATAAGAGCTCGGATTGGTTTTGTCAGGAAATATGTTCATTATAGATATTATTTAATTATAATAAATGCTATTCAAGATTAAGGTGTGGATTATTCAAAAACGGTGAGTCACAAAAAGTGGAGAGGAATAGATTAGGAACACATTTTCATTTATTCTTCATAACTAAAATTTCTATTCTATTAGTCCAGAAAAGTTACCCTTTAGGATTAGCTAATTCGGAAAAACAATGTCATGGAGTGAAGTGTAATTGTACACATCTTGTCTTGCTATAAAAATACCATCATTAGTGAGTCGACAAATATTTCCCGGGCATCGCCGGGTACCTTAGCTAGTTCTTAATATAAAATTAAAACTGGGTGCTAACCTCTCTCACATATTGAGAATTTTTCAATTTTGTTTACTGTTTTTATATACCATACACATGACTTTTTTTATAAGAAAAAAAAAACTATCTTTACTGAATTTATTATTTATTTATGTTTTTCTACAAAAGCATAGGAAAATAATGGTTTAATTTTTGGGTTTTGCTAAACTCAGTGAAAGTTATACTTCCCTTGATTTTAGATAAATGTAAGAATCAGAATTATAAGTAGAGGTAAAATAATAATACCAGGATTGGATGTTTTTCTTTCTTTTTTTTTTTTAAGTATGTTTCACAAAAACAAAGAAGTAAGGAGATATAATAAATAACTGGTAAAAGAACATTCTCTGTATTTAATAAAATAAAATAATCAAACATTATAACAAATATATAAATGTTTATTTTACAACTTACATAAATATTCTTAGAATTTTAATCATTTATTTCTTGGAAATAAAAGAGGTTTACAATTACAAAATTATTGTATCAGAAATACATTTCAAACCTGGTGTTTCAAATTTTTTTTTATTATTTCTTTTAATAAATAATAAAATTTTTGTAAAAATATATTATATATATGCTCATTTTGTAAAAATATATTATATGGAACATTTACAAATTGACCACTTACGTGTCTTATGAATAGGCATTACTAGTTAAAAAATATATAACTTAACCATATTCTTTAAAAAAAAGAACCCCCTTAAGAGAAATCAGCAGTTAAGGTTTTATATTCAATAATCTCTTATAATTTTCACTAAACCTAACTAATGAACGGAAGGATAATAAGGTCAAATCATCTCCACTCTTAGTACTTCATTTATTAAAAGCAGAGTACTTTCGGGGCGAACCATCCCATTTTCAGTGCTCTGTGACACAACATTTACATTTTTGAAACAACATGTAATGTATAAATAAATATAGTAATCAAAATATGTAAAATGTAAAAATACAATGCAAAACTTATAACTAAAACATTTTCTAAATAAATATTAAATTATGCATATAATCGAATGAGAGGAAACACTGACCTAGAGCTGACCCCTATTGAGCCGACATCTCCACCAAGACTGAGAGCCTACTCGGGTAAGGGCAGCTACTGTAGAGGACGGACTGTTGAGCACACCACCCCCTAATATTAATATTATTGTTCTCGAGTATGTCCATCCTAATCCATATCTGTTCCACCAAATCCATTTTCCTCTCTTTGCACAGGAGGTCGAGGACCTCGAAATCTACAGAATTTGCTTCATGACCTACATTCAACATGTGCTTTTGTACCTCTGATGTCTTGGTGCTCTTTTATTCTGCTCAACTTCCTTCCGCTTTGCCCCATATATGAGCAAATCAGGCAAGCAACCTGATACACACCAGATCTATCTAGTGGATTGACCACATCCTTAATTCTTGGAAGCATTTGTTTTAGGGAGCTGTGACTTCGGTAGGCTGTACAAAGGCTAACCTTTTCTAACATACGTCCTATTTTCTCGAACTTCCCTAGGTATGGGATGCTGAGTTGGCCCACAGGTTTCCGATTCTCTCTCTCACCTTGCTTCCATTCACTCTGGACCATCTATGCGAAGCGGTGCTCGAGGACTTTATCCACTATTCTCTCATCGTACCCATTGGCTGATGCCATGTGTTTTATGAACTTGAATTCTTTTTGAAAATCCTCTTCTGTCAATGGGATCCTCAGTAGGCGGTTAATCAAGTAAGTGATGCCTGAAGTTTTATACTGAGGGTGGTGGTAAGAATCAGGAGGAATCAAGATGGAAGTGGTGGTAGGCTTCCTATAAATGTTGAAGGAGTGAGGCGGCCCCTTCCTTGAAATCACCAAATCTAGAAAACACAACTTCCCCTCGCTCTCCATCTCCTAAGTAAACTGGTCCATGAGACCACTCAAGTCATTCTCAGTCCCCGAATAACTTATGATGATGTCATCAACATGACGCCCCCAGAAATTTATATGCTTGCGATATGGGTTGCTATTAGACACCAAATATTTACATTCTAAGTAGTCCATAAATAACTCAGCAGCTAGTGGGCTAATCGCTGATCCCATCAATAGGCCGTTTTCCAGGGCATAAAAACATCCTTGAAATTTGAAAACATTTGGCCTATTTGACCTTATTATCCTTCTGTTGATGATGTACTTCCAACAGCCAGCCCAAATCCTGACTAACTAATGAAAATGAAGTCCGTTCAAATTCTCACTTGTAAACATATACACCTCTTCCAAAATTGATATTATAAATATAAATATTTATATTATAATATAAAATATAACCTAATGTCAAATCCTTTAATAGCCAAAATTCAACCATTAGGTTACAATTTTAGAGAAAGGCCAACATGTTATGTATCTGCTATAGTCATATTGAAAAATGTGATTTTATATATATATATATATATATATATATATATATATATATTTATATATAATGGTGTGGGGTGCTGATAGCAAAGCAGTTGAGTCCCCGACTTGAGATCATTGAACCCAGCAATGTTGGGCATGGTAAAAATTTGAATGGGTGGCTGCTAAGAATACTATAGTACACCAGTTTGCTACCAGAGTGCTGGTGTTGAGGCTCTAGTTAACATATTGTGTTTGTGCTAAGAAATTAGTGCCAACCGCACTTCCTTCTCGGTTTCTCTTTTTGTGGAGAAAGCTCGCATAAGTCAGTAGGGTTGTGTAACAACTTTTTAAAATCATTTACTCACATTTAAATACATTAACGCATAAAAAAAAAAAAACAATAACTAAAACTAAAAATTACTAGTAACACAATTGCAAAGAAGATGGAAGTGATATTGCAGAAATTTACACAATTAGACGAAATACATAATCAAGTTACATCACAAGAAAAAGGTTTATAGGAAGAGGTAAAACAAGTGAAAGATGACCTGAATATTACTTTAAGAAATAAAGAGGGTAATTAATATCCAAGATAACAATTATAGACAAAAATTTAATTATCTTTGGTATGACCAAGCAGAACTAGGGAGGAATTAATAAATGAATTCATAGTAGTATATGCTATCAAATTGAAATAATAATAAACAAGTGCTTTGTATCAAGTATTAGGAAACAAAATCCACAAAAAGAAAACTACAGTTTTAGTTAGTGCAAGAACCTGCACAATGATATCCTACAAAATAAATGTGTACTAGCAAAAATTAAAGATATGGCTTTTGAAATTAGAAGAAAAGAGGAGCCCTCTTCCCATATTGTGAAGGCAAAGAAGCAAGGACAAAGAGCCATAATAGATATGATAAATTAATTATATAAGGCAAATCAAGGAATGAAGAAGATTTGGTTAAGCTTGCTGATGCAGACCGATTAAAGAGACAAAGAAGTGAGGGAGAATTAAAAAATGATGAAGTGAATACCTTTGAAGAACAGAAATATGATACGAAGAGCACGAAAGAAAAAGGAACAAAATCTAGAAGTAACAGCTTGGATTTAGACTCAATATGATGGTTCAAAGTGTAATTCAGATTGTAGGGGGGCTAACATCTCTTCGCCTCACCTCACTTTTCCAACATAAATTAAATTATTTTTATGCTAACACTCTTATTTACTTCCACCAGGTATATAAATTATTAGACAATTCGAAATCTTTAATGTTTTGAATAATAATAATTTAAGGAAAGCAATGTTTATAAACCACAAGTGGGAGCAGAAGTTGTAGGGAGGGAACACAGTTAATTGCTTTAACTAATTTTCAGTGAAATTATGGTGTTATTGGAATTATTTTTGTACTCGCATTTACTATTACGTATTTAATGTTGTGTATGTAACAATGCTTAATTAAAACTAAAAAAATTCTATATGTTCTCTACAGCTACTTAACCCTAACAACAGAATAGAACATGCTGAGATGGGAATTGCAGTTGTGCATAGTTGTCTTCCTATAAAAATACCATCATTATCTAGTGATTTACCGAGCAACACCGGGTGACTTTGCCAATATATATATATATATATATATATATATATATATATATATTCCAATGGTCCTCATTTTCATCATCTGCTAGATAGGATCGATTGACATTTGAAGGAATTTTTTGAAAATCGCATCATGAGTACAACCCCATTAGCTTACTTCCTCTAAGGGAAATCTGCTAAAATAATCTGAAGCCAATCTCTATTTGTTACAAAATACCCAAATATATTCATTAGGGCTATAATTACAATACAAAAAACAATAATAAACAACATATACAGAATATATATAAATATAACAATAAATATAATATTATTTATTAACGTCCACTTTTTGCTTCTATGGATAATTGGGACGGGTTATCTACAGGTTACCACCCTTTTCTAGCAAGGGTGGGACTAAGGATTTTATTTAATGAGTTTGACACTAAATAAATTCCTATTGCCCAGGCAGGAATCGAACTCGCCACTCAAGGTTTACCATGTGATCAATAAATATTCATAATAACAATAGCTATACAGAAAATGCAATGCATTTTTCAAAAATATCTCTTACAGATATCAAGTAAGATTTACCTGTATTTACCATCTTAACTGTCCAGTTAGTGGACAACTTATTGGTTTCTTTGCATCGTGGATTATGACTATAAGGTCACCATTTTTGTTCATGTTATGTCGTTTTACTACCATATTTTATATAAATGCACCACTTTTTAAAGCATTTTTATTATATTTGCAAAATTGTGTGTCCAAGGAGAAAGCCCAAAACACTAGTTTTTAGTAACTTTTTTTTCTGTAGTCATACCTAAGAGACCTAAACTGCTCAAAAATGAATAGGGATATTGGCTGTTTTGTGGTATGTATGGGGCCTAGCTTTTTTTTTTTTTTATTTTTATTATAAATATCATTAATATTTATTAGAAATTATTGTCTTTTTCCCCCCATAAAAAAGAAATTTAATTAAGATCGATTTAATTAAAATTAATAGGATAAGAAAAAATAACCAATATCCCTATTCATTTTTGAGCAGTATATAACCATCCCCAAGGGGGAATTTACAAACAAAAGTTTAACATACCACGTGATCAACACAATGTAAAACCCTACCTAATCTAGGAAGATGAACCCTAAGTGACGAGTGATCAGATCACTAGCAGCCAGCTTCTCTATAGGTGTGCTTTAGGAGAGTCAAAATAAAAGTCCTTTGCCAAAAGGATTTATTTATTAGACTCCAGCTTCTCGGCAAGCACACTTGTAACAAACATTTAAACAATCTTTCCCTAGAAAGGGACTGAATCAACACCTATTTTTGCCCTAAGCTTGCTGTGGGCAGTGGTAGATGCACACAAACCTTAATCATTCATGGCTATTGGCACCCCACTCGGTATATAATTGCCCAAAAATAATATGAAATTGCTCTACAAGGACAAGACTTAAATTCTACATACCCCAACCAAACTTAAATCCTGGGCGTGCCCTTCATCTGTGTTTATTTTATACATATTCCAGAGAGTCCAAAAAACGGAATAATTGGCAAAGTGATAAGATGTGAGTGAGAGAACCAACAATTTAGGAAGAATCACTCCAATGAAAAGAAAAAGTGGGCAAATGTAAGATCCATAAATTCCTGAAACATGTAGATGATATAGCAGTTTACGACATCAAGGAGGATATAAACCTTCCTGACATCAGGAAAAGGTTACAAAGAAAAAGATAGGCTTGCTAGTGAGTTAAGAATAGATGAAATAGCTTCCTGATGAAATAAGGAAAGATTAAATATATGGGAGTAACCTGTAAAGTTCACCTGGAAAACAGCCGAAGTGTATAGGATCTACCCTTCATTAAAAAGCTTTGGTACTACAGCAATCTCTAATAATAAACACAGAAACTCACAAGAGAATAAGATCAAAGAAAGTCGCTCTGTGTTTGAAAAAACGGTTGAAAGTTTCTTAAGATTCTTAGAGCCATTATATGCCCAAAATGGGATAGTGAGACTCGGGAGAAGGAAAACAAAAGATGAGATGAGATAAGTCTAGATAAAACCAGGAAGTCAATTTCACAAGATATGAAATCAGTGGTTAACACGTTCGCTGCTGCAGTCTATATACAATTTACTCCACCAGTAACTGCATCGGTCCCTGGCGTCTGATGCCTGTCCTAACGTTAAAACCTGTATCGGACCCCGGGGACCGATATAGTTTTCGAAGTTATCGCATTTTCTTGACAATTCAAGTGAACTAAATGAATGAATTAGCAGAGCAATCAGTACTCCAAACCTAGAACTAGCACCAGCAAAGCCAGAAGTCCCTGGTGTCCGATGTCGTCTAGAACTAATGAACATTTTTTATCTCATTGTCAGCTGTTATTTTCAATAAACACGCTAAACTTGTATCATTGCCTATCATTTCTAAATTGGATTTAGGAATGGAAGAAAATAATAAAAAGTTAGGAAACATATTTGTTTTTGAACACAATTTTTTTTTTAATTGGAGCTATTTGATAAAATTAAGCTTTATGATAAATATTAAAATGTCATAAACAAAATCCGGGTCGGCCTTCACAATCTTGACAATAACTGATGACTTTTTCAACTTGTTTATTTGCATTAAAACTGCTGAGGGTCTTTATAGCATTCTCGGCACTGCTTTCGGCGCCGAGTAACCAGTTCATCGGCCAGAATCGACCGAAAATTTGTGATGGGTGTTGTCATTCCTCTTATCATGTTGAACATTATCCATGAGTTTACAACAGAGGTGCCGAAAATTAGCTCGAACATTAATTTGCAATACAATTTGTACCCCATTCGTAGAATTGTATGGTATGATGACATTTGGCCACTTTTTTTGCCTTATTGTATTCAATTATACGTACATTGGGGTTTCAATATATTCCAACCATGCCGCGACGTCTTGCCAGTATCACTAAGACCATTTCCGTGCTCTGGATTTGTTGTGAGCATCAAAACAGGACGCTTGTCTTGCCATTTTATTATTTTCAATGGACCTTTCTGTTGTCCCATAATGTGTCCTCGCTTCATTTTCATCTTGAATTGGTCAGGGATACCTTTCTGATTTTGCCGTAATGTACCACAATATACTATTTTTTGTTCGTATAATTTTAGACCAAGAGGAAGACTTGAGTAAAAATTGTCTGCAAATAAAAATCGACCTTCTTTTTCATTGAGGCAAGACAATAAATTGTAAACAATTTCTTCCGAATGGCTTCCATTTGTATTAGTCGTGTTTTTCCCTGTGTAAACCACATCGTTGTACGTATACCCTTCCACAGTACATAGTTTATAAAGTTTTATACCATATTTGTGTGACTTGTTTGGTATATACTGACGAAATATTAGACGACCTCGGAATGGAACCGTTGTCTCGTCATAACTAAATTTTTACCAGGATTTAAGTTCCTTTGAAAATTGCTTAGGATAATGCTGAGAACATTATGAATTTTGTAAATTCGATCTTCTTTATATAGTTTCGGGTCATTATTATCACAGAAATGTAAATTTCTCAAAATGGAAAGAAATCGATCACGAGACATTATATTAGCAATAAAATCATTCTTGAACTGTGGATTTTTTTGACCAATATAAATTAATAGTAGGAACATTATTCAATCCCATGACAAGTAATATTGAAAAAAAATTCATTATCTCATCTTTATTATTATCAGCCCACTGGATACTCCTTGACTTCCCTCCAGGAGGTGTCTCGGCTCGTTTTAGAGCAGCGTATCTGTTTGTTTCATCAACTAAAACTCCTAAAAGATCTGAAGTAATAATTCTTTCAAATATAGAGAGGGGAGTCTCATTTTCTGATGCATCAAATATAATATGAGACTTTTCGTGAAAATAAGGAAATTTAGGAGAACTTACTTCAATCAGTTTCCAATTGTCGTTATTTTGGTCTGATGTAGAAAGATCATCTGCTCCATCCGAAATAAATTCAGGGACTTCTTCCAACCCTTCTAGATCAGTAGTTGAACTAGGACATGAGGGTAAATAGTTCTTGTCTTCAAAACTATCATCACTTGAAATAACATCACACTCACTTTCACTGCTGTCTGCAAGAGATGTAGATAGTGCTAACTCTACTAATTTCCGACCACAAGACATACTGAGTGCAAAATACAACGGTAAATGAGCGAATGAGGGGCAAGGAAGGTAAAATAGATTCAAGTCAGTTCATGTTTGATCAAGTTGTGACTGGAACTAGCATCGGACGCCGGGGGGTGATGCCGTGCCCAATTCGAGTTTCTCTATTTCTAGACGGTTACGGTCCCCGACGTCCGATAGTATTTTTCTAGATTAACTAAACCTACACGTTCTAAGAATAAATTACATCCAATCCCCGTTAAAATATCTCTCATAATAAGCTTGCTAGAGCCTTCGTCTTTTTGGAGTGGACTGAAGGAGAAGGGCCCGTCCTGATAGACTAGATGACCATTGGACCCCGGGGACCCATGCAGCAGCGAACGTGTTAAGCTGCATTGGGCTAGGCCACCTAGGTAGCAAGAGACCAAATTAGCCCCCAATCATCATGGTCTAAATGCATTTGCCTATCAAAAGGCTTGTGACTTATGATATGCCCAAGAAGTTTAACTCTTATTTTTTTCTATGGCCTTGTTAAGACTTGCTTTCACTTATCTCATTTTTTAAAATTTAACTTATTTTTCGGTGCTAAATCCACATTTCCATTGCTTTCAATCTATTATTTAACCTCTTTTGTGGAGAGTCCAATTTTAGCTCTCATAAAGTAGTACACACCATGCAAAAGATTTAGACAACATTTTTTTGGTATCCATGGTTATTAGTTACAATTTTCCTTTTGCTTTGGAGGGCTTGTTTAGCAAGTACTACTCATCTATTGACCAGCTCTGCTGTCATTGACTTCAGTAATGATGCTTCCTAGTTAAAAAAAGTCCTTCCATTTTTCAAGGATAATGTCTACAATTCTAATATTTATATGCACTTGGCTTTCTTTCTTCTCTACAACCAAAACTTTTGTTTTATGTGCATTTATCTTGAGTTTAAACTGATCTAGGGCATCCTGTAGGTATTGCAGCAGCATTCTATTCATCTCTACTTCACATTTGGCCATCAGTACAATGTCATATGAGAATCAGATGCAATGAATGGATTTACAATTAATCTGTATACCTTCAGATGTTTCGTTCATTTTTAACATTGCCTCATCAATAAACATATTGAACAGGTATGGTGACAGAGGACACCCAAGTCTTACACCTGTCTTAATTCTAGCTTCCCTTTCACATTCATTAATACTGATTTGTATACTCTGATTTCTGTAAATATTCTAAATTAGCCTTCTATATTTCAAATTTATTCCTATTTTATGTCAAACTTCAGTAATTAGGTGATTTTCCTAAATCTACAAATGCAACTGCCGTTTTTTTTAATCATGTTTCTCCTTCTCTCCAGGATAACTCTTTGTGCTAGAATACCTTCTCTTGTTTCTCTTCTGGTTAAAATATAAATTGATCTTCGCCAATGTAGCGGTCAATTTTATCTCAGCCTATTTTTAATTATACTCAATAATATTTTAGAGGCATACGGAAACAGATAAAATACAATACAATGAATGCAAGAGTGTCAGGTAGTAGGTCAAAAGGGAGACTGAATATGAGACAGTTTGATAAAGTTAAGCACAGACAGTTTAATTAAGGAGGTCACTGGAAAGACACTGCTTAGAATAGGAAGATGTAGACAAAAATCATAGTTAAAGATCTTTAAGGGTAATTAAAGCAAATTGAATATATATATATATATATATATATATATATATATATATATATTTATATATACGCACACACGCACCCTCACAGGGTATTTCAAACTCTTTCCTCACCCCCTTTTTATTCCAGATTTGTGAGAATTTGAAAATGTAATTCGGTAAGTCTTAGTTGTGGAGAATAAAGCTTCTTTTGGTGCTGAAGTCAACTTTATAGCTTCTTCCAGTACACATAATTCTGGAATCTCCAATTGGAAGGCACATTTTAATGAAGAGTTTAGTAGGATGAAGGATTGAAAATCAAATTTTAAAACAATTTCATATAGATGATTTTTTTGATCTGACACATCGTGAAGGCTTAAACTGCAAAAACCACACTAATCCATACTTTTTAGGCTAACTTTTACTTAACTTTAGAAAGTTTTCTATTTTAAAAAAAATATTCTTAATACATATTTTCGGTTAAAGTTATCTTAAAAATGTGGAATTAAAACAAGTTTTAATTATTAACAGAAATGGTAAGGTCTGAACATCTAACCTCTGATTTTGCCTAAAATTTCAAAAGCCTATCGAGTATGTTTTCTCAGCCAGCCTTGGAAATTAAAATTGTCAGGTTTTCATGAGAAATTAATACTCATATACACCCATACATGCATGCATACACACATACATACATGCATGCATACATGCATGCATACACACATACATACATTCATGCATACACACATACATACATGCATGCATACACGCATACATATGAATGAATGTAATATGTAAGTTCCTTAATTGAAGTAAGGTATAACTTCTGAAATAAGAGGCTCTATTTTTTATGAATATTTTGAATATGCCTTCTTAAAGTTTTGGGATAGGGAGTACTGTATTGACAAATTTTACAAACAAAAGGCCGCAAATTTGTATGCTTTGCAATAGTGTGATTCTTCATATCTGTTTGATAAGCCGTAGTAAAATCACATTCATTACAAGTGAATTTCCTTTCTTGAAAGTGAACAACTTTAAGGTGCCTATTAAGACTTGAAGAATAAAGTGTCCTATAATCACAATGTGGGCAAACTTTCATTAAATCCATAGAAACAGATCTTTTCATTCCTAGATGTACAGCTAAAATATGTGGCTTCATACGATCAGGGCGAATTGTTGTGTAATTACAATGAGGACATGATACTTGCCTAAAAGAGTGAGACTTAGGTTGATGATGGGAAATCAAATGCCTTGTAAGAGTAATTTTCCGAGATGAACTAAACGAACAGTGTGGACACTCAAACTCCTTCCGGTCAGTATGTCTTGAGATGAAATGCCTCTTCAAGTCTCCAAATTGCGTAGTACTGCAGTCACATTCAGGACAATCAAAGGGCTTTTTCTTTTTATGAATCTTCTTCAAATGCTTAACCATGTCTGCCGATGATTCACACCTGTATTTACATAGAGGGCAACGCAACTCAGTAAGTGAATCGATTGACTTTGCAGGACTAAAATAAAAATAGGTACTCCTCAGACATTTTGGTAAGTCTTTATCTTCTTCAAATGGTTTCCCTTTACGCTTAATTTGTTTCTTTTTATGACTTTTAGTTCTATATTTTTTAAGATGTAAAGGATTTTTTCTCTTATAAATATGACCAAATGAAAAGTTGGATTGTCTGTTTCCTTCGATAGATATACCTGTAAGAAAATAATCAGAGTTATAATAAACAGTGCAGATGTCATTCTTAAAATATTTTATGATGATGAAATGGTGTAAGTCATTTGAAGCCTGGTAATAATTAGTTTTATATAGGGTATGGGAATAAGTTTTTTTTTTTTAATGTTGAAATTGTTATCTCTTACATCTTATCTAATCTTCCATACATGGATTAAGAAAGGGTGTTAGTAAGGTGATAAACACAGTACATAACTTTTGCTTGGAGTGTTAACATCTAGTTTTCTTATATCATGGAATATGTTCCAAAAAAAACAGCATTTGCGGGAAGTTCTGCTTCACTACTATCTTTTAAAGAAAAGTGCTGCAGAAACTTATCGCTTGTTTGTGGATGTTTATGGTGACCATGCTCCATCGGAGGCGACTTGCAGATATTGGTTCAAGCGCTTCAAAAGTGGTGACTTTAATGTCGATGACAAAGAACGCGATGGTGCCCCAAAAAAGTTTCAAGACGAGGAACTTTAGGAATTGCTTGACATTGATCCTTGTCAGACCCTTGAAGAGTTGGCTACAGCTTTAAGTGTTGATCGATCCACCATTGGAAAACGGCTACATGCTCTGGGAATGATTCAGAAGGCAGGAAATTGGATGCCATACGAAATGAAGGAAAGGGATATTGAAAGACGTTTGGTCACTTGCGAAATGTTGCTTGATCGACAAAGAAGAAAGAGTTTTTTGCATCGGATCATCACTGGCGATGAAAAATGGATTCACTATGACAATCCTAAACGTAAACTTGCATGGGTGAAGCCAGGTGAACCAGGTCCATCAACACCCAAGCGCAATATTCATGGCTTAAAGGTGATGCTCTGTATCTGGTGGGACATGCGGGGTGTGGTCTACTATGAGCTGCTGAAACAGTCTGAAACTATTAATTCCCAACTTTACCGACTTCAGTTAACACGTTTGAAACGAGCTATTCAAGAAAAACGACCTGAATGGCGTGATAGACATGAAAAACTGATTTTGCAGCACGACAATGCTAGGCCCCATGTTGGTCATCCCGTCCGGACATATCTAGAACAGGTCAACTGGGAGGTCCTACCCCACCCGCCGTATTCACCAGACATTGCCCCTTCAGATTATCATTTGTTCTGGTCTATGCAGTCAGCACTTACTAGGGAGTGCTTTACCACATACGAGGATGTTAAAAAATGGGTCGATGACTGGATTGCGTCGAAAGATATAGAATTCTTCGCTCAAGGAATCCATTTACTGCCTGAAAGATGGGCCCAGGTTGTCGCTTCAAATGGAAATTATTTTGAATAAAGTACTTTTTTATTTCTCTATTCCAATTTGTTTTTTTTTTCACCATAAAACAAATTAAAACTTATTCCCGTACCCTATATATATACAATCAATTTTGATCACTATTGTGGTTTTCGAACCTTAAATGGCTACTACTTAACAGTATAGATCTACACACACCCAACATTTGCCTATTTACAATGTACTTTTCACTTTTTCTTTACTCTTCCCTTATTCTAATTATCAGCAACATCTAATGCTAGCCTATTGAACTTATTGGTGAGTTAGTGTGTACTTGCTACCAGACACTCATCCTGTACGGTGGTATTTTTGAATATCTCTATTTTATTTTTATTTTCTCTGCTCTGATACTATCAAATACACCTCTAGACAGTTCTTTTAAGTTTTAAGGATTTGGAGCCAATACTTGAAGCAGGAGGCAATATATTTCCATCCTACAACCATGACACCCAAGAATAGGCTCAACAAAGGGTATTTTGCTGGTTTAAAGAGGGACCAGAACCAAATTTAGCACAGTTCTGTTTTATGGGTTCAAGAGTACAAACAAATGAACCCATAAAACAGAACTGTTCAGTTGAAGCAAACAAGTAGTCGTCAATGGTGTATTTTATTTAATTGTTCACAGTGAAAGAATTTGTGGGTCGTATTTATGCACAAATTAATAAACATTTCCTAATTGAAATGAAGAGTAGAGTTTTTGATTCTTGCGTTCTTCCAACAGTGACATACGGTAGCCAAACACGGTATATCACAAAGAGCCTATCAAGGAAACTGGAAGTATGGCAAAGATCAGTGGAAAGGATGATGCAAAACATCAGGAGGAAAGACCATATCAGAAGTTCCATCGTTATGGAAAATCGAGAGAGAGAGAGCATAAGGAATACAAATCTGCAAGCCTGCATTGGAGTCACACTTACAGTATAGTCTGTTAGAAAACAGACTTGTGCTGGGAAGATCTCTAGTACCTATCAAACTCTCTCCCTAATCCTCATCCTTTGCAGACACACTCACTCTCCCCCTCCCCCTTAGCACTTAAAGGAATAACATATATCAATTACAAGGTTGAAAATAACTTACACCACTTCCATTTTCATCCCCATTTTAACTCAAGTAACTCAATACCTGTTGACAAAAGATGATATCCTTTGATATGTCTCCTTAAGGCGCCCAAGTCAATAAATTTTTCATAGCAATGATAGCATGCAAAATAAGATTCCTCATCTGTAAGAAAGAAATATATTCAAGTTAGCCACACCAAATCAGCCAAATAAATTCTAATTCCAGGAAAACAGTATGGTTAATCCTTAATTGTTTATATTTTTAGATAATATGATAGTTCTATGTGTGATTCAGACTAGTGGGGATATAAATCTCCCCCCCCCCCACTTCATTTGTAATTGTATTTTCACTAGAAAATAACTTTGTTATTTATTTCCAATAGAGATGTAAATTATAAGAGCATTTCTATTATTTAATTTTTATAATGTATTGTCAAAATCATGCTGAATTTCTGGTATGATGGAAAGAGCTTATTCTGGTATGTTATCTTATTTCCTTCGATATGTTGATGTTATTGAAATAAATATGTACCATCATAATTATTAAACGTTCCTCTACAGTTACCTGTTTCTTAGGGGAAAACACACACAACAACATGCCCAGATGAGAAGTGTAATTGTACACTTTGCTATAAAAATACCATCATTATTCAGACAACAATGATTTCCTGGGCATTACCTTAGCTAGCGCATGCATGCACCCACACACTAACTAACTATGAATCCACTACTGTGCTCCAGCCAGTTCCATAAAGCCTGTTAGAAAGAAGTTTAGTAAATTCTTTCAGCTGCTGCTTTCATTCTTGTGAATGATATCATGTCTAGTCCTATGTATTGGTTTGTCATTATTTGTTCTCTTTTTCATGCTTAAAATTTATGTGTATTATATCATATTACAAATTGATCATTATTCTCTATCAAATATTATGGACAATTATTTTCTTTATGTGATGGAAGGTTTAGCAATGAGCAAAACTTATGTAAACACTGTCAAAATTCGCAAAAAATTTATAGGAAGACTATTTTTGCAAGTGTCCCAGGCATATTAGAGGCATAAAAAATTGATGGCACATCTGCTACTGAAAGATGAAAAGGGGCTATCAGAAAAAGAATTACAGCCTTTATATAAATGGTGGTAGCACAGTTGCAAATTAATAGCGGTTGCTAACACTTGTATAAATTGAAGTAATGCACTACAACAGCAGTGGCAGCAATCTTGGGATAACACAAATGACAATAAACTAAGACAAATAAAACACACGGTTAAGGAATGGCCATCAAGTAACAGGAGCACACGAAGAGAGGAAGTTGTGCTAACCCACGGACACTTAATGACAAACAAGGACACACCAATTTGTAGACATTGCAACGAAATTTTAACTGTACAACACATATTGACTGACTGTCGACAAAGAAACAATTTAGACATTCCACATGACTTACAGGAACTTTTGACCGATAACAGTGATTACATAGACTCAGTCATTAAACATCTAAAAGACACCAACATATATTACACACTATAATCTACACACCACTCTTCACTTATTTCCTATATTAGCAGGGTGTATAAACTTTGATATTATTTATTTTATTTTATTTTTTTTGTTATCCCTTTTCCTTATTTTTTTAATTTAATTTTTCTTCCCCCCGCCTTTCTATAGTTACATTTTCATTTATATATAATGTTCATTACCCTGATGTTTCCATATCGTACAATATCGTTTGCTTCATATCACCTTATAAGCTTCAAAAATCATTTGCCAAAGTTCACTCTTTTTCCGTTTGTTGTTGTTGTTTGTCTTTTTTTTGCATTTCACTTTTTAATGACACTTTAATGAGTAAATCGCCTGCATTGCGAAACTCATTTAAATTAAATAAATAAAAAAAAAATTGAAGTAAATAAAAACGGTATAAATATAGATTTTTGTTTGTTATAATGTTAATATTTAATTTATTAATATTGCTTTGTTAAACAAAATTTGATGTAAACAGTCATATATGTTTTAGAAACAGGAGACACTGAAACATCTCATTTCCAGGAAAAATGGTGAATAGATCAAATCCATAGTGTGTTAAGGGCTTGAGAAATCTGCTTAGTTTACGCAGCCTCTGAGTGACAGAATTTTCAAATCTTGTGACTGTTGCTTGACTAACTAAACTATAACTATTACTCATTTGCAAGAGGTTCCTTGAACTGAGTTTAATTATCAGTATATGTGATGTAGGAGAAATCTTATTAAAAGTCCACCACTAAGCAAACCGTTGCGAAGTTTAACAATAGATAAATCTACATACTAGTAATGCAACACCATAGTGAATACAAAGTGAATAAATACAAACGGTAATAAGAAATCTTTCAGTCAATTTTAACAAACTCCCAACGGGAAGCGACTTAAATGTAAACAAACATGTCTGGCAACCTTTCACTGGAAAGAAAAGTCCTTCACGCAGGGGCTGCATAAACTAAGCAGATTTCCCACGTGAAGTTTTACAATAGAGAAATTTCACGAGAGCCGAGTAGTCAGGAAACGGCCGAACTAGCTTTTGGCGGGAAAGTCACTTTCATCCGTTAGCCAGATTTAATAAAAATGCAAATATCAATATAATATTCAAGATAGAGGATAAATGTATATAACACTATTTATAGTCAATTTTATTTGCAATAAGATTGTTTCTGTACAATTTTTCGATCCGACGTATAGTAACGGAGATATTTCGAAAATACTCCCCTCTAACCCCCCCCCCCCCTCCCACTGGTCCGATTTCAGCCGTTAACGAACTTGATCTTTCTTTTTACATAAAACGACTAAATGTCGAGTTTGGTAACGATCAAACAAAAATTGCGACCACTAGAGCGGTAACAGACAAATATATATATATACAGTTTTGAACGGACCTCATTTTCGTAATCTACTAGGTACGATCGATGGACATTTGAAGAAAAATTTCGAAAATTCCGTCATGAGTACAACCTTAATAACTGATTTCCTTTGAGGGAAATCTGCTAATACACTTATACTTAAGTGCCAAAAAGCAGTATTTATTAAATTGTTTTAGTATTACATTGAAAACAACAATTTACTTCCTTAATATTAATTCTTGTAGTCAGTATTTGATAACTTGTAATGAATTTAGATTTAGAAGATTTAAGTAATTTTTCTATTTTGAAATTGAGCACTGATGATTATTTGGAAGGGGTGTATGTTCCTATAACAAGAAATGAATACTTCTTATGTATATAAATTAAGTTGTCTTCCTCTAAGCTCTTATTTATTAACTGTAGTCTACCTATATATTTGTTTTCTTTCTCTTTAGAATAAACAGTGTATATATTTTATGAAGAAATGTTGAAAGGAATGTTGAGGAAGAGTGATCTAAAATTTGTATGTTTACATTTTTGTATGGTATGAAGGTAACCAAACAGCTAGCTTCAAGGATGTCAGTGACCATGGACATAAGGGGGCATTGAAAACTCGTTTTTTTTTTTTTTTGAGTGCTTGTCTCATGGCATAACTAAATGGCAATGAAGAGAAAGAAATATTTGAGGCATTATTTCAGAGCAAAAGCCATCCTGAACAATATCAAAGCAATGGGACCCAAATTAAAACAGCCTAGAGAATAGTCTTGTTTTATATTTAAATGGAAAATGAAATTATTCCGTGCATGTATGTGTGTAAAAAAATAAAATATAAGAATAATAGTTCCACATATTTTGTATTCTATGTTTTCTTCTTTTTCATTTTTTGCAGATGCAAGCTGTCTGTGGTCATAATGATAAAGATATTGGTATTTTCATTGGTTATCCTGGCTTTGTGCACAACATCTGAGCATTATGTATTTATTTTATTTATTTATTTATGTATTGTTTTACTGTTGTCCTAGGGATTGACTAAGTTGCTGTGTGCTTCAGCATCTCAATGTAATTGAGCAGCCCCACAAACTGTATAAAAATTTGTACAATAAAGTGATTCTCTCTTCTCTCTTCCAGAGCATACAGCAAAAATGCGACTCATACTTTTTACTCAGGGATAGAAGACCTCCATTATAAAACAATTTAATGACTCCATTTAAACATAGAGGACATATAACTGGAAGGCAAATAAAAAATAATATTAAATTAATCCAAAATCACTATACTTATGAAGTTCGTTTCAGAAGAGCGGAAAAAAAAATTGACAGTAATATCACTTGAAATCACAAAAAATACCTCTTATTGTATACATTATTAGAGCTGGTTGTGCTTAACATATGGCTCTTGATGATGAATATATTTTAAATAATGTTAATTAAAATATGGGTCTGCCATTTAACAATTAACGAATCACATTTAATAATTAAAGAATCTTATTTAACAACTGATGGAGAGAATGAGGAAGCTCAAGATTATATGGATGCAAAAATTATTGTTGACGGCATTGTTAATTCACTCGCAGTTTGATTTCGAATAAATAAAGCTTCATTAGCAAAATTATTTTTATTTTTTTAATGCTAAATACAAATAAAAAACATAAATATAAATACCTACATAAACTCATTTAATTCTTTAGGTTGTTGAATGAAGGAATTATATATTAAGAGCAATAAAATATTAAGTGTTAGATTATGAAGGAAACATATTTTGCTAATTAGTTTATTTTTCCAATGCTGCAGATCAATTTCATAGCTCTATCGAGGAAGATGAAGGTCTTAAAATAAGAGTTTGGAAAAATAAACTATTTAGCAAAATATGTTTTCCTCAAGATCTAGCAACCTTAATTTGTCTTTATTGAAACATCGGTTAACCATCTCACCATTCCTTTTCATTTATTATATATTTTCACCTCCTTGTTTAAAACAAATCAACACGTTCATAATATAGCTTCTTTCACTTTCAATTGTGTTTTCTGAAGGATACCATACATTTTCTATGGGTATCAAAAATTCAGGACTCACATTTTTGTTCTCGCCAAAATCTTGTTCATTTCTTTAATAAATTCTGAAAATTGTCTTCCTCTCTTAGTGCTTTTTCTATTGTTGAAATACATTTTATAATTTCTTTCCAAGACCCTCCACCTATTTTCACAATTCAATTGTTGGCAGTACTCTTCTGAAAATTTGGTGGATCTTTTAGCTCACATATCCTTCATCATCATGATATGGAATGTACCCACTTTACCTCTAAATTGACCATAATAATCAATAAGTCTTTTGGACTTTTTTTTCAATACCAATTAAACTCCATGATATTATTATCAGAAGTGGATTATGAAGGGACAATGGTATTTTTGATTAAGATAAGAAATTCTCCATGGAATTCTGAAATAAAAAAATAATTACTTTGATTTCTTTCCCCAGACAGTTGAAAATTATAATGAATGACAAGAAAATAAGAAATAAATTGTATTTATATTTCACCAAAAATGTTTATTTATTTATGAATGAACTAGCTTATAAGAGTTGCACGGCGATGATTGATACTCCAAATAAAATTAAAAACAAATTGTTGGCACTAATAGTCCTTTTTATAACTGACAAAATAAAGTTTTAGTCTTAAAATAAATAGAAAAATTTACCACAAAAGGCCTGAGGAAACTACGATTTTCCACATCCTGAAATGATACACAAATTAAGTCATTCTATATTTCTTCAATGTGGAGACCTCCCCTCTCCCACCCCAAGGAGGCTTGAAATTCAAACTGAATATGGGCAATTTGGTTGATCTGTTAGACCAAAATGATTAAAGTAAGAATTTATTATTCCATTTCCTGTTAATAATTGTGTCAAAAAATAGTTTGTTGATGTTAATGTTTGTCCTAAACACTCTTTAATTTATAGAATAATTAATTTGAGGTGTTGTCCTTTTGTAGTAATTTCTGTTGCCATTTATTAATTGAGCCTGTGAGTAATTGTGTTTTTAAGTGTGACTTTCTGGAATTATGGTATTTGTTTGAGGATGATTTTGCTGAAAAACAGTGAAATCGTTTCTCAAAATTCCAGAAAGCTCTTTGATTCAGCAAAAGTGTATGTGTATATTATTTTGTTCAAGTCTTATAATACTTGTCTAATTTCTTCCATTAAAGGATCATGAATTGTTTAGTTAGTTTAAGTCCCTATATCATAGGGGCTCAAATAGTTGGGTATAATGAGGATGTAGCCAGTCCTTATAGTGTACCCCTCTTTCTGTTTCTTCAGGTGTGTAGTTTGTGTTAGCTGTTGAGATTTTTTAAAGAGAGAATTGAGTTAAAACTGTTTTGCAGGGGGATCTGTTATAATTAATTTACATAATATGCATGCTGTGTCATAAGAAACTGTTTTAAAACATTTTATTATTTTTAGGGCCATCAACCTTAGCACTCTGTGTAGATTTTCAAGTTGTATTGTCTGTCCAGTCCATGATACCAAATATTTATTCAATATATTAATGCAGATGAAATGGCACCTTTAGAGATTATATGTAATGTTTAACTAACAAAAGCTTCTGTATAAGTCTAATCAGTTTATTTTGTCTATGGTCAATATGTGCTACAATTTAGTTCTTCGCCAAAAACTGCTACTTAACATTTTAATGTACCTACTCTTTTTATTGTTGGCCTTGATGTGTATTAGGAAGAGAAATTGTGAGCTTTTAAGATAAAATTATGTAATAAAATTTGCTAGTATTAAATTCCAGTTTTTGTTCTCTTGCCCATAGGTCACTAATATGGGTAATTAGACCTCTAGATACTAGAATTTTCTGTAAAAATTTATATGTATGTATTATCATTATTTCCACAACCAATAACAATATATATATATATATATATATATATATATATATATATATATATATATATATATATAATTGTAACCTCTGTCTGTACATTGATTTTTTTCGCGAAATTTCACGATAACTTTTTGTTTCACATGTCACAGACACCATAACTGCTTTTTGTTTCTTTCGTGTCTGTTTGTTTGTTATCTTTTCACGCATAAACGGCTAAATCGAATTTTATGAAACTTGGTATGTATATTACTACTAGCCCAACTTAGACTTTAGGCTATATTTATATTAATATTCTCTGAGATGAATAGGAGTGGGGGATGTAAGGGAGGCCTGAAATTAAAAATAGCGATATTTCATTTTCTATTGGTTTTTCGGGAAATATGCACATAACAAATATTGTTAATTTTGTTATTTAGAGTAACTTTTGTTATATACACGTTTTTCATATACCGAATTATAAACGAGATATAGACTAAAACCTATAGGGAAAGTAAACAATTTTATTTGGCACAAAAGACTCAACCGAACTAAATAAAACTTGGAATATATATTAGTGTTGACGCCCTAATTATCATAGGCCATACCAACATTTCTAGGAACGAGCAGGAGTGGGGTATGTAAGGGAGGCCTGAAATTAACAGTAGTGATATTTTGTTTCCTATTGGTTTTTTGACAAACATGCACATAGCAAAAGTTGTTTACTTTGTTATTTAGAGTAACTTTTGTGCACATTCACTTTTGTCGTAAAATGAAGTAAACACGGGATATACGCTAAACGGGAGTCAATGATATTAGTACTTATTTAAGGGGTTTTAATAAAGGAATATTATGACAAATGATGTTATGTTTTATATGATAGTTCAAAGTATGATTCGGATTAGTGAGGTAATAAATCTTCGTCACCCCCTCCTAATAACTTTGTTACTTATTTCCAATAGAAATATAAACTATAAGAGCATTTCTATTATTTAATTTGTATAATCTACCTTGATGTTATTGAAACAAATATTTAATATAATAACAATTAAACGTTAATGGTAATGTCATTATGACAAAAAACAATATGCATTTAAACACGATATGATATTTTCAGGGTGCCACTATTATTTAATTCCATCCGGTAGATAAATTTTAAAATAATGTTTTGCATCAATAATATAAGTAGAAGAATGTTGAGAAGTCTCATGCGGGAGCGGAAGATGATGGGAGCCTTACACGTTAATTGAGTTTACTTATTTCCCGTCTGGCATTACTGGAAACGATTTCCAGTGAGATTCACTAATACAAATATAATCTTACGTGCAAAACTTTGCCTAAACTATGTGAGCTCGGATTGGCTTTTGAATGGAAATATGTTTATTATAGATGATATTTAATTGTAATAAATGCTACCCATGATTATGGTTTGAATTATTGAAAAACGGTGAGTCAAAAATTGTAGAGGGATAGATTAGGAACACATTTTCATTTATCCTACAAAAATAAAATTTCTATTCTATTAATCCCCAAAAGTTACCCTTCAGGGTTGGCTATTTCGGAAAATCATTACGTCGTGGAGGGAAGTGTAATTGCACACATTGAAGTCTTACTATCAAAATACCATCATTAGTCAGTCAAGAATGATTTCCCGGGCATCGCCGGGTACCTTAGTTAGTATATATATAAATATATATATATATATATATATATATAGGTTTATGGTGGTTTATATACATACACCAATACACCCCCACATAAAAAATGATATTTCAAATGTCTAAAATATTCGGTAAGATGAAAAAGTTGTATTGAAATGCAATAAAGGTGGAAGTGGCGTAAACAATTTTGGAACCTAGTAATGCTTATATTTAGTGACGAAATTCGTTAAATAACGTCCTAAAATCCCACCCTGGCTAGAAAAGGGTGGTAACCTGTAGATAACCCATCCCGATTAGCCTAAGTTGCAAAAAGTGGATGTTAATAAATAATAATAATAATAATACTTATACTTTCATTTCTTAACTCATTTTACAACTCCGTATATCTATATATATATATAAAATTGTAACCTCTGTCTGTACATTGATTTTTTCTCGCAAAATTTCACGATAACTTTTCGTTTCACATGTCATAGACACCATAACTGCATTTTGTTTCTTTCGTGTATGTTTGTTTGTTTGTTACCTTTTCACGCATAAACGGCTGAACCGAATTTTATGAAACTTGGTATGTATATTACTACTAACCCAACTTAGACTTTAGGTTATGCTAATATTCTCTGAGACGAACAGGAGTGGGGGTTATAAGGGAGGCCTGAAATTAAAAATAGTGATATTTCGTTTCCTATTGCATTATCGGCAATTATGCACATAACAAAAGTTGTTTAATTTGTTATTTAGAGTAACTTTTGTTATATACACTTTTGTCGTATACCTAAGTATAAAGGCGTTATACGCTAAAAATGATAGCGGAAGTCAACAATTTTATTTGGCACAAAAGACTCAACCGAACTAAACCAAACTCGGTATGTGAATTAGCACTAACGTCTTCCTTATAATAAGCCATTCTAACATTTCTAGGGACGGGCAGGAGTGGGGGTTATAAGGGAGGCCTGAAATTAAAAATAGTGATATTTCGTCTCCTATTGGGGTTTCGGCAAATATGCACATAACAAAGTTGTTTATTTTATTATTTAGTGAAATTTTCTCAACAATTATTGCAACTACAACGTACCTCACCGGGAAAAACTAATTCAAATGTATGTTAATATTTTGTACTTAATAATTCAAATCTATGCATAATGCACAGGAAACGGGAAATATGACAATATGGAGAACAGTGAAGTCTTACATAAAAAAATACTTTTATTATTAACAAATCCACAGAAACGACGGGTATTTAAACTAAACACTGGGACGGGTAAATGTCAAAATATTGTGCAAAGTAAAGCCTTGCCAAAAAAATACCATCACCATTCAGTCTCAAATGAATTCCCGAGCGCTAGTATCTGAGCTAGCATATATATATATCAATTATGAAGCTCCAAGTTTGTTTACACCACTTTCAACAATATTTTCACATATTTTCAACTTCCACTGTAATGCAAACTACTCACGGTTTGTAGGTAAAAGATGACATCTCTTGATATGACTCCTTAAGGGTCCCAAGACTTCAAATTCCTCATGGCAGTGATAGCATGTGAAATAAGCTTCCTCACCTGTAAGAAGAAAATATACTCAAATTTCCTACATAAAATCTGCCAAAAAAAATTCTAAAAGCAAGAAAACAGTTAAGTAAATCATTAACTATATTGTGGTGATATCAAGTATACCTCAAGAATAATAATTAAATTGGTTTAAACTCTCATTTTAGAGACAAATAGTTTTTTGTTATCACCTAAATGGCTGTAATAAATGTATATTTGATAACAGGTCAGATAAAATAATATATGTCATATTAAAAAAAATATATTGTAAGGGTTTGTCATTTTCAGAAATATCTAATAAGTATACTCGTAGAATTCCATGGTCTGCGTTGATCGGTACCAGGAATGAATCGTACAAGAAGCAATAGAGAGTGAAATAAGTAATCAACATCAACAGAGAAATTGGCTATACATTCAGCAAACTTTGGAAGCTCATCTTTCCATCTTGAAAGATGATCATATACAGTGGGGGAAAAAAGTATTTGCACACCCCGCTTTTTCTTTAAATAATAAATTGAAAATTGAAAACAATTCATTTGAGTTTACCCAATAATAAGTACAACTAAAACTTTTTAAATAACAGTAAACATTCAATTGAAAGCCTTGGTCATAATATAAAAAATATTTTAAAATAAGATAAACACCAGGAAAAAAGTATTTGCATACTTTCTTTCTTTGTGCATAAGTACAAAGGTCTGTTTGTTTACTTGTTGTTTTTTACTTCCTAGAGTATAATCCTGTTCTTTTTTGTCAGTATTCTAAAATATTTCAATAATGTAAGATCTAAATATTTTTAAATGCCAAAAACAAGTGAACTGAGTCCTGCCTCTCCCGAAAAAGTGATTTCATTTCGCAACCAACATAAATCGTATCGTTAAATATCTGATTTCTTGGTTCTTCATTTTTCTAAAGTAAGATAAGTAATTAAGAGATACAAAGAATGAGGTTCAACTGCAAATAGTAGGCATAAAGGTCGTCCCAAGGTACTAATTGAAAGAATGGAGAGCAAAATAAAAATTGAAGCTCTTAAAAATCCATCTGTAATGTCCAGGTGCCCCCGCTAATATGGTCTAATCAACTTCTGGGGCATATGTCAGTATGAAAACGGTATGGAATGTTTTGAATTTTAAAGGTCTTTGTGGCAGGGTAACGAAAAAAAAACTTTATATTAGTCAGACAATCGCAAAAAAAAAAAAAAAAGACTTTCTTTTGCTAGAGAATAAATAAACAAGCCCATCAATTTTTGGGGAAATGTGCTGTTCTCTGATGAGAGTAAGATTAATTTTATTGGATCCGATGGACGAAAGCCTATGTGGCCTAGGATAAATGAGGAACTGAAAAAGCAAAATATTGCGGTTACTGTGAAACATGGGGGGTGACGATGTAATGGTTTGGGGATGCATAGCTTATAATGGAGATGGAAATCTTGTACCTGTTGAAGGTATATTAAATGCTGAAGGTTATATGAGTATTTTGCGGAGCAACCTCTCAGCCAATGCAGCTAAATTGGGAATCCAGCATCTGTTAATATTCTAGATGGACAATGATCCAACACATACAGCCAATGAAACTAAAGAATATAGCCAATAAAACTATAGAATGGTTAATATTTCATGTTCGTCAACAACTGCACACCCCTCCACAGTCACCAGATGTGAATATAATTGAAAATTTATGCTGCGCAAATGACAAAAATGTTTCAAAACAGCACATAACTGGTAGGCACCACCTCAAGAATCCTTTAGTGCAAGAATGGGAACAAATCAATCCAGATTTAAATAAAAACCTTGTATACTATTGAGTATTGGCCTAGATGTTTACAAGCGGTAATTAATGCTAACAGAGTACATACAAAATATTAACTTTTAAAAAATAAAGAAAATGTGAGGTGTGCAAATACTTTTTTCCATGGAATTTATGTAAGATTTGTTTTATTTTACTAAGCAAAATGTTTTTCATTTGAATTATATATGTATTAAGTCCGTTTTAAATATACTTCTTATTTATTACATTATACAATTTTTTTATTACCTACATTCATAATTTATTTTTAAAAAAACCTGGTGTGCAAATACTTTTTTCCCCCACTGTACATAGAAGATGAAATCACAAAGGCACAGATGCAGCAAAAAGTAACCAAAGGTACCTGGAAGGGGAGCTTTCGCTCATAGCACTGAACAAAACAGATAAATATACCTGGATAAGAACAAAACTCTTTATTCAGAGAAAGCTCGTGGGAAGCTATGTAGATATACGTCAGCAAGAAAGTTACTTTAAAAATACCTACCATTGTAGTTATACTTGTTATGGACATCTTTTGGCAGAAACCTTAATTGTTATGGACGGTAATAATAACACTAATCCTTAGTTACCATATATGATAAAGATTAGTTTAAGCTGTAATTATGGTTATATATCCCAAGATCATTTTGAATAGTAACAGGGGAATGATTTAGCATTTTTTAAAATAGTAACAATTTTACTATATATTCTTGGCTTTTGTGGCCAAAGAGCTACCAGACAAATCAAGAATACTGAAACAGGAAATATAAAAACATAGTTTAGTAATTCATTAAAATAAAAAATCATAAAACTCATTACTCAGTCTTAAATGTTTTCTCGAGCAAAGAAGAGTAACTTAGTAAGTATAATATTTTGTAGCATATCAGCACCACAGATGTCATTTTAGCATTTGTAGAAAAATTTGATAATATTCTATTCAGACTTTCTGTTGTAATTTCGAGAGAAGTATGAAATAGTGAGAAATACAAAAGTAATAATTTCAAAAATTTGAAATATCTCTATTATTACACGTTGGATGGAAAAATAGTATAAAGGGAATTTTATTGCTAATTTAATGTTCTACAAATGGTTTTATGTATATTTGCACTTGTCTTAGATATTAAACAACATATTTGTAATTTTTGGTTTTAAGCTTTGAATAAACCTTCTACCACTATTCATGTCATGTCATGTTAACAATAAGCTGTTATATCATGAATCACTTTATTTGAAGCTTAAATACCAAATATTGTTATCATTGAGCATGTATTTGTAATATACGTGCAAATACATTGTGTGGTGATGTCATCAATTAAGATTTTATGTTGTTTACTTGAAAATGTTTATTTGATCTATAATATAATCAAAATTTAACACTTTAAATCAACAATAAAGGTAATAATCATTGATAGCTGTAATCGGGCCAGGAATGAAAATTCAAAATATCTCTTATATCCTTGTTACAGTCTTTATTCTGTCTTATTGTTCTAATTTCTATTTTACTAGAGTGTATTTTAGTCCCCCCCTAGCCGCCATCTTGTTACGTCACTGTCCGACATATTGCTTTTTGCTAGTGTTTACTATTCATATCGTTTCCATTTTAGCTATGGCTCAACAAAGTTTTTTACACTTTTGGAAGTGCAGGAAAAGTGTGCTGTTATTGAATGGTGCATAAAAGTGGGATTCTTATCGCTTACATATGAATGCCCAAAATGTGGGAAGAACACTTGTAATTAAAAAAAATTTAAGTTAAAATTAACCCCTCCCCCTTGGTGTTAACTGCTGTTGGCGTATTTTGGAAATTTTAAAGTGTTAAAAAAGATAAAGTTAGAAAAACAAAACCCCCACCCGAGGTGTAAACCACCGATGGCGTATTTTGGAAATTTTAAAGTGTTAAAAAAGATAGGGTTAGAAAAACAAAATGGCCACCATTGTCATAGTGCCCCACCAAGGGGGGACTAAAATACACTTTCACAGGGCTAAGGACTAAGGATAACATGTGTATACTTAAGATTTTAACAAGACCAACATCACCTAATTCTTGAAAGCCAATATAATCATTTGAAGTGAAAACTTAGTGCATAATTGAGATGTTTTGCTAAAGCGTTCCTAACTACTGTTTGACTTTTTAAATTCATGTTACTGATTATATGTTTGCCAAGAAACATACAAAAATTCACAAAGCCAAGTTTAAATATCAGCATTAGATGTAGTCACAATAGTGTTCGAAGCTAAACTGAGACTAAATTTGCTGGAGCAAGTAAATTTCATTGATTGGGAGTTATTAATAATTAATACTATGATAGGTTCTTCGCAGTATTGTATAAGAGCTTAAGTAATTGAAAATTTAGTAACTTATTTATAGCTTTTGAATTTGTAAGATGTACGAGAAGCTATGATAATAAAAAAAATACCACAATCAGTGATGATTGCCAGATAAAATGAGGAATAGTATTAAGAGATCGGAATTTGTTAAAGTTTAAAATAAGTGCCCTTGCCAGACAGCAGCCCCAGCTTCCATATCCATCTTTCTTCTTACCATAATACAAGACATAGGCAAGAATTATTTTAAACAAGGGTGAAGCAAGAAGTAGCGAAAAAAATCAATGAGCTATAAACTAAATGAAATATCACTAATCTTAAAATCTATCGAATAAAACAATAGTTTGTGACTATAAATATTTAGTTTTCATTTGGATTGCACATCTCTAGTCGGGTGTAAATTGTAAAATTGAGAAAGTAAATTTAATGTTTTTTCAACTCAGGTAAACAGGTAGCAAAACAGTTATATTGTGGTTACCAGGAAGGCGACATTCAATTACCAAATTTTATTACTAAGAGTGCAACTCTATCCACCTTTATTTATCTTAAACATTCTGGATCAAAAAATTACTTCAATTAAAGGAGAAGGTGTTGATGTAGTATATTAACTTAAAATAAAACAACCATAAGTTATTATTTAGATAATTGTGAAAGAAGTGTGCAAAAGGGAGTAAAAATAACATATAAAAAATAGTAAAGGTAATATCTCAAATCTATTAAAAACATTTACCTGGGACAATATCAGGTATATCCACTTCTTCTTTTACTTCAATTTTTATTACATGTTTCTCCGAATCAAGGAAATGGTTTTCTCTTATCAGTTTATTATTCTCTGAATAAATTAAATCTTCTTGACTAATTGGTGTATTATTATTTTTTTGGTTGACTGTATCTTTAGTTTCTTGTATTACAGTAGACACACCTATAATATGAACAGTAACATACGATTTTAAATGTTTAATTCACTTAAACAAAGAACTGAACACAATAAATTAATAATCTGAAAGAAGCAAATTAAGGAATATGGTTTCATATTAATTAGCGAAAGAGCTTATAACAAGATTTCTTCAATATCTTAATGAAAATGATCCCATAAACTAATGAACTTCTTAATAGCTCCCCATTAGGGGAAGGTGTATCTTATTAAGTATTTAATAATTAAAAATCAACAGTCATTTTATACAATTGAAAATGTTATTGTTTTGTAAACAGTTGTAACTAGGGAATGCTTTACTTTTGAGTAATTGATTAAGGGTGAAATATTCCAGAGCTACATGAAGTAAGTACGTTAATATCTAATTTACATAGGAGGAATAATTAATGCCTTACGATCATAATCATTTAAGAAAAGCATTCTAAATGGTGCTTGTGGAATTACAGGGCAATAGGCACGTCCCACTTCTATAACGTTACATTAACCTTCTTCATGGACAACCTCATTTTTGTTATCAAATTATTAGTGATCGAGTTCATAGATGTTACCCAGGCTTCATTCTAGAAAATCCTGAAATGGGGCTCTGTCAGATTTGAAAATTTATAATGGCTGTATCACTGTCATTAGAAGACTTGCCATCAATTGAAGTTCAACTTAATATTTTCCACAGTATTAATATATATTAATCTAATTTGGTATGAGTATTTGCACCTGTTGCATTAGTATAATCAGCAGCTCTTTCGCATGCCTTCAAGAAAATGACAATACAAGTAAATGAATTGCTTAAGCCTCCAAATATCTAAGGTACTTAAGAATTAATCAGTTTTCATCATTATTTAACGCTAACAATTATCTAAGAACAATGCAAATTATGTCTTAATAACTTTCAAAAGAAGAACATGGCTCTTTCTATAAATAAGAACCTCGATAACTGTGATCCCGTGTGATAAATTAGTGGAAAAGAAATTAAGGATATTTATATTATAGATTCAATATCTACAACCTACATAGTCCATGCAAAACAGACACATATTTCAAATTGAAGCATTCTCTGCGAGGTGTCTAAAAATAATTAAGATTTTTCTTTTTGTATTTTAACCAATCTCTAAACCCCAACCCCTCCTGGTTTAATTTCATCCAATAACAAGTTTCATCTCTGAATAAATTACTTAAATATTAAGTTTAAAAACGACCCACAAAACTTGTGGACCAGTGGCGGCTCGTAGCTAAAATTAGTGGCTACGGCTCGTTGCTCCAGAAAATGTTTAGCCTTAGCACGCCAGGGTCGGCACTAGAGATGGACGATCCGCTCATGAACTGGTTCAAAGCGCTGGTTCACTTTACTGAGTGAGCGATCACTGACTCCAAAAAAAGAGTGGTAGCTCTTTTCCAGGTGGTGGGAGCTAGTTAAGTTCAGTTCACTCAGAGTTATTAGCTGTTTTGAGGTGGGGGGAACGGTGTGCTTTTGAGAACTGTCATTTTCAACCCCCAACCACTCAACGCTCACCACTCCACTCACCGCTCTTGGGTGAGCGGTGAGTCGTGGAAAAGAGCTAGTTCAGTTCAAAGAGCGAGCGGTTCTGGACTGATCCCTGAAAAGAGCGGTTTTGCCCATCTCTAGTCGGTACTGCGGGAATGACAGTGGTCTCTCTCCCTTGCAGTCTCGCGTGGAGCTTCCTGTGTGACAATAGTCAAACAACTCGCCGCTGGAACTGTGAAGTTCACAGTTCCATACAAAGATTTTTGTTTCTTTTTTCATAAACTGGGGGATGGTTACTGCATTAGCTCAATGATTACATATTATACAAGTATAAAGAAAAAAGGTCCATTATATTAAATGTTATAGATAATATAGTGGAAATTGGGGGTGCTGCAGTTACGCTAGCCGCCACTGTTGTGGACACAAGAGCATTAACAGACTTGAATAGTTAAGATGACGTAGAGCTCGCTCAAATTAAGAAATAAAGCCAAAATTAATGAGTCTCAGTTATTCGTCTTTGAGTGATTGAAATGCCTATAGGGGAGAAGGAGTATTTTTTTTTATTTCTAACAATGCCTGAGAATTTAATAGTGTGCAAGTTGGTGAACCTGCTTCTGATTATGTGATGAAAAACCCATCCCCTCCCCACAAGCACTTTTGGAGGGAATAACATAACCTCATTTTCTGAAGCCTACAGTAAAAAGAAGGTAAGCTAAGATTCTTGCTATAAAACACTTAAAAAAATAATTAATGCCTAAACGTTTAGTACTAGAAACAAATTTAACCCTATAAGGTATTAATTTTGATCATTTATCAAGAAAGAGTTTTTATATAATATTTTAAAACTAAAAGTACCCTTAGGGGGTACCCCCTGTCCCACTGTGCCCCTGCTCCTAACCTAAGATTAATTATGTAAATATTACTGTTTTAACACAAATTACCGCCCTTTTTACACCTAAATATTAAAATTGCTGTTAAATAAAAGACAAATGGGGACCTGTGTCTTTTGTAAATTCCTAAATATAGGCCTAAGCCTTAAAACGTCTTCATAATAGGCTATTCTTATTTTTATAATTTCTATTTTCAGAAGCAAAAAGAAAAAGAAAGGGAAAGACAAACATTAGTTTGGTTTCCGATGAAGAGATGAAGTCAGCTGTCCGGTGTGTCATGAAAGAGAATAAATCTATTCGAGAAGTTTCTAAAACTCATTCAATCCCTAAAAGCAGGTTTCAACGCTAAGCTGATCGCTGCAAAACCATGGATCTTGACTGGGTTGCCAATCCTGAAGGTAAGGGCATTTCCTTTAAGCCTAACTACTCAGTCCGAAAAATATCTTCAACGGAGGAGGAAAATCTACTTGTTGAATGCAGCTAAATTGCATCATGGCCTTCCATACAAAGAAGCAAGAAAGCTTGCTTAACAATATGTGGTAAAATTAAATAAAAATATTCCTGATTCATGGAAGCAGAATGAGGGAGCTGGAGTAGATTGGCTACTTGCGTTTATTAAGAGGGGGGACATGATTGTTCTTAGGAACCCGGGGGCTCATCAATTAACAGAGCCATGGCTTTTAACAAACCAGTTGTAATGGCTTATTTTGATCAGTTGCGAGATTTGTGTGAGAAATACAAATTTTCTTCTCAAAACATTTACAATTTAGATTAAACTGGGCTTACAAGTGTGCAAGATCCAAAAAAGGTTATTGCTACTAAAGGTGCCAAACAAGTAGGTCAGATAACTTCTGCTGAACGTGGAGAGCTTGTGACGCTCTGTGGAATTATAAATGCAGTAGGTCATGCCATTCCCCCTTTTTAATTTTTCCGCGAGTTGTCTTTAAGGAAACAATGTTAATTGGTACACCCCCAGGGTTTGCCGGGGCAGCAACACCAACAGGATGGATAAAAAACAAATGTTTCCTCTTGGTGTTAAACCATTTCATTAAATTAGTGAATCCTTCCAAAGAAACACCCATATTATTGATAATGGACAATCATGAGTCACATGTATCAGTCAACTGGCCAAGGATAACGGCATTGTTCTTTTCAAGATAACCCCACACTGTAGTCACAAACTACAGCCCTTGGATAAAGGGGTGTATGGCCCACTAAAGCGATGCTACAGTGAATCATGTAGGAACTGGCTTGTGAACCATCCTGGCCAAAGGATAAACATAAACCACATTGCGTTTCTTCTTGGTCAGACATATGCTCAGTCGTTCTCCATTTCAAATATCACAAATCAACTGGAATATACCCGTTCAACAACCTTGTTTATAAAGATGAAGACTTTGTAGCAGCAGATGTTACGGATATTGCATTAACTACTGCAGAACCTGATTCAGATGTCCTGACTTCTCCATCCCAAAGTGGCGCTTCAAATGTAGAATAACTAATGCATTTAACTTGTGCCTTAACAGAAAATATATCCCCATGTAATAGGTCTACAGTCTCAGAAGTACCAAGTAAAGAGCAGTCAACCATTAAAGTTACCCCTGATATGATAAGACCTCATCCAAAAGCTAAGAAACATGCAGTACAAAGAAAGGAAAAACCAAAGAAGAAATCAGAGGTCTTAACAGACGCACCAGTTAAAGAAAGTATATAGAGAGAATTTGCTGAGAAAAAAAGATCATGAAAGAAAAGGGTATAATAAAAATAAAAAATAAAGCTGGAGGAAGAAAAAAATCTCATGTTAGTAAGAAACTGAAGCTAGAAGAAAGCTCTTCGGAGGATGAAGAAGTTTGGCAACAGTCTGAATCTGATGATGATTTGCAGCTTGAAGAACTTTCGGATGAAGATAATACCAATATTGAAGAGTTTGTGGGGAAAAAACTGTCAATTATTATGCAGCAGAAATAATTGAAAAAACTAATTACAGTGGTTACTGTGTTAAATACCTAAAGAGAATCTTGCCAGGGTTCAAATTTGTCAAAGGAGAAGAAAAAACTTACTTGGCATTAGAAAGTGACGTCAATTTGAAACTTCCTCCTCCTACAGCATATGGTGGCACAGGAATAACAATGCAACAAATGTCATTTAATGTTGACTTGTCTAGTTTCTCATCTCTCCTAAGGTAACTTATGTAAAGAGTTTCAACTAAATTATTTTTTTTTATCCATAAACTATATTTTTATTTTAGCGTCCCAGTTTACCCCATTAAGGGGCTCAGTGGGCCACATCATAAGGGTTTACAATTTTTATATTTTTTTTTACATTTGCATAATTTTGCGAATAAAATAAAAATATAATTATGAAAGTAAGGCTTTCACATTACATGTTAGTATATTTTTGGCTCTTTTAAACTATTGTTTTAATAGAATTAAAAATCCAAGACGAAAAACTGTCCTACTGTACCCCTCTCTCTCCTACTGTCGAAGTGTAAAGTTTGGATTACCATTTCATGAAGATGGCTACGCCCTGAGGTTCAATTGGTTTCTTTCAAAATCTACTCTTCATATTAGTATACCCTCTGAAATGTTTAATGTCGTCAATAATTTATATATATATATATATATATATATATATATATATACACTAGCTAAGGTACCCGGCGATGCCTGGGAAATCTTTGTGGACTCACTGATGATGGTATTTTTATAGCAAGACTTCTATGTGTACTATTAAACTTCCCTCCACGACAATGTTTTTCCGAATTAGCTAATCGCAAAGGGCGACTATTGGGACTAATAGAATAGAAATTTTAGTAATGAAGGATAAATGAAAATGTTTTCCTAATCTATTCCTCTCCAATTTTTGTTACAGACACACCATAGTCATGGATAGCATTTATTACAATTAAATAATATCTATAATGAACATATTTCCCGTTAAAGCCAATCACATATAGTTTAAGCAGAGTTTTGTACATAAGATTATATTCGTAATAATAAAACTCACAATCAGTGGAAATCACTTCCAGTAATGCCAGCATTTCACAGGAAATAAGTAAACTCAATTAACGTCTTTAGCCCCCTTCGACTTCCGCTCCCGCATCAACATCGATGTCCTTAATTATTGATCCAAAATATTATTATAATAATTTATGTGCCTGATGGAGTTAAATAATAGTGGTACCCTAAAAAAAATTTGTATTCAAAATACTAGGTGAGGGGAAGAGATCGTAGAACTCCCTACAATCTAAGTAATATTTAAACAATCATATCGAGTTTAAACACATATTGTCTTTTGTCATAATGATATTACCATTAACGTCTAATTGTTATGATGGTACATAGTATTTGTTTCAATTACATCAGGATGTCAGAAATAAGATAATATATTTGCAGAACCAAAGAGTTTGATCCCTATAACTTCCGCTATCACTCCTTTTACCAATTCAACATGATTTTGTTTAAATAATACATTATACAAATTAAATAACGGAAATGCTCTTATAGTTTACATTTCTATTGGAAATAAATAACAAAGTTAAATAAATGAAAGAAAAAATAAATAAATGAGAATGGGCGACGTAATCTCACTAATCCGAATCATATTTAGAGTTATTTTATGTGACTAAAACATAAAATCATTTGTCATAATATGCATTCATTGAAAACACTTAAATAAGCACTAATAAAATTAAAGACTCCCGCTATAGTTTATCCCGTGTTTATTTCATTTTACGAAAAAAGTGAATGCAACAAAAGTTACACTAAATAACAAAATAAACAACATTTGTTATATGTATGTTTACAGAGAATCTAATAGGAAACGAAATATTACAATTTTTCATTTCAGGCCTCCCTCATAATCCCCACTCCCGTTTGGACCTAAAAATATTAATATAGCCTTTAATCATGGAAGAATTAAAGCTAATTCACATACCGAGTTTTGTTAAGTTCGGTTCAATCGTTTGTGCCCAACAAAATTGTTGGCCTCCGCTTTAGTTTTTAATGTATATCTCGTTTATACATTGATATACGGCAAAAGCGACAAAAGTTACTTTAAATAACAGGATAAACAATTTTTTTCATGTGCATATTTGCTTTAAAACCAGTAGAAAACGAAATACCGCTATTTTAAATTTCAGGCCTTCCTTACAACCACCACTCCTGTCCGTCCCTAGAAATGTTGGAATGGCTTATGATAATTAAGACGTCAGTGCTAATGCATATACAGAGTTTTATTTAGTTCGGTTGAGTCTTTTGTGCAAAATAATATTGTTGACTCCCGCTATAATTTTTAGCGTATAATGCATTTACACTTCGGTATACGACGAAAGAGTATATAACAAATGTTACTCTAAATAACAAAATAAGCAACTTTTGTAATATGCATATTTGCAAAAAAACCAATAGGAAACGAAATATCGCTATTTTTAATTTCAGGGCTCCCTTATAACCCCCACCCCTGTTCGTCTCAGAGAAAATTAATATAGCCTAAAGTCTAAGTTGGGTTAATAGTAATATAAATACCAAGTTTCATAAAATTCGGCTCAGCCGTTTATGCGTGAAAAGGTTACAAACAAACAAACAGGCATGAAAGAAACAAAATGCAGTTATGGTGTCTTTGACATGTGAAGCGAAATGTTATCGTGAAATAAATCAATGTACAAACAGAGGTTACAATTTTATTTATATATATAGATATAATTCAAACAAATATTTATTGTAGTATTGTAGGCTATTACAAAAATTAATAAATCTAGAATTACCTGTAATAATAATTCAGGACATTAGTTCCTTACTAAACATTACCTATTTTTTTTTTTTTTTTTAAAGTGTAAGAATAGCATAAAGTGAAAAATGCAATCGTAACATTTGCTAATAGGAATATGTATTAGCGATTTATTTAAAAATGTAATTATATATTATTTGGGGTGTTAATTACTAATAAAATTAACGCTTTCTGAAATTTAGCTTTTTTTTTTTTTTTTTTCATTTGAGACCCCCTCATAGCCTTGGGCCCACTGCATTTGCCGACCTGTCGAGTCCGGTGCTGCAGCTATCAATTTTTTTTTACACTAATCTCAATTCTTGCAATATTTAAATAATAAATACATACATGTAATAATTGAGAACTCAAGATGTTTGTAAATGTTCTAAATTAAATTTCCAATTTATTCCTATTTTTCTAGTTATTGTGTTCACTTTCACCACACACCAAACAGAATCCGTTTCTAGTCAGCCATTCTCCTGTTGAAACCGTTAAATATGACGTGGCCATTGGACGAATATTGAAGGCTTCATGTTTAGAATAACATAATTAATATAGTTACGCACTGATATATAACGACTGGATTAACTTAGCTCTTAGTTTATTACATTCATTCTTTTGTAATACCAGTGACAACATTTCAGAAGCCGGAAATTAGGTCCTGCTAGTTATCCAGTAGCTCTCGTGTCGTTCACTCGACAGTCTAAAGGAGAAAAACGTCCGTCCCGCAGGGGCTGCATAAACCAAGCAGATTTCCCACGTGAAGGTTTACAATAGATAAATCTACATACTGGTAACACCACCATTAAGTGAATTAATACAAACGAAAATGAGAAATCTTTCAGCCAACCTCTTGGAGCTGAATAGATAGAAATATTCTAGACCGAAAAGAGAAGAAATTACTGAAATATGTCTGAATATAACATATCAATTTTATTGAAAACTATTTACTATTGTTAGTGTTGTCACTTCTTGCTAAAATTTTATCAGTAAAGGCTGAAAGGCGGAAAGCTGAATTTCAGCGACGAGAGTAGGAGCTTCGGGAGCAGTATGAGAAGGAGCGGACTCGGAGAGAGCTTGAAAGGGCGAGTGTATCGGGAAGCCATAAGTCCCCGACCTAATATTAACTCTTTCAGGGCAGAGTCACCGCACTTCAGGACGGCTGTGTGGATTGCAAAGCAAGCCTTGAGAAACAGATGTTTCCGCTTTACCTAACCATTTAAGGCTTAGTAGTGTTAGGCGGGGCCAGAATGCGTTCTAAAATATTATCCAAGAGTCGCCGGTAGTTCAGCCACAGACTTATGAGGGATGATTATCGACAATGGTTATGCCAAATCTTATAGAACAGTTGCACAAAAGAATGGAAATACTAGAAAAAGGTATTTTAGAAAGTACCCCAAGACCCGCAACTGAAATAAATTCCGTTCAACACTTTGAAAAATCAGTAAATAATAGAATTGAATAAAAACTAAAGAACAGGAAGAAGAGATAAACCTGAAGGAAGTACCTGGAGGAAAGAATTATTTAAAAGGAGACAACTAAGTGTTAAGGGACAGTAATTTAAAGAAGCAAGAAAACGTACGAAAGAAAAGGCTATGGAAAGTAGCCTATGAAAATCAGAAAAAGACCACAAAGGAATCGATCTAAAAAGAAGGAATCTGTAATTACTGGCTGCGATGAAGTAAAAAAGAAGTCATAATTTAATTTTATTTATTCATTTTTTTTATTGTGATATTTTAATCTCTCAAAGTATTTATTTTAATTGTTACTTTGTTTTTGGTATTTTATTTTCATTTGGATTTTTAAATGTACAGTATTCCTATTTTATTTTTTCGATTTTCAGAATAACTGAATGAAATTATGGCAATGAAATATAAATGGAATTCAAAAGCACATTGGTCATCTATAGGGCATATGAAAGAAAAGCCCAAATGTTGCTATTCAGAATACACACCTAACACCTGGTAAGGAATTCAGCATACACGGTTACGATACGTATGGAAAAGATTACTTCTTGGGAGGTAGAGCATGCGGAGGGGTAGCTATATTTGTTATAAGAGATAACTCATATATCGAGCCCATACAGCTGAGAGCTACACTGCAAGCAGTAGCAATCTCAGTTCATGTCCCCTTCCGAGTTACAGTATGCTCCATTTATCTTGCACCGAAGGAACCTCTTGACTTACATGAAATACATAACTTACTGACACAGTTACCTACTCCTTTGCTATTACTAGGAGTCGTAAATACTTTGTCCACTATGTGGAACTCTCCTCTAAGTAATAGTAAAGGACAACAATTACAGAAACGTTTTGAAAACTTTGACCTAATTGCACTCAATAATAACTCTCTAACACATTTATGCCCACGGACTGGAACACTGACTAACGTTGACATTTCTTTATCTTCTCCCTCTATCCCCACACGCTTTTCATGGAGAGTCGATCAAAATTCTCACGGAAGTTATCACTCACTACTACCCCTGGAAGTGATAACTCTTCTTACTCACTATTTCACAACATTTGAAGATACAACACAAAAAAACGTAAATTGGGATACTTATCAAGACTACATTACTGGAAAGCTTAAGTCGTTAAACCGTCAAAGCATTATTGAGCTAACCTCTCTAACGTTAGAAGCAGCTGAGATAAGTATTCCAAAAACTTCACGGACATACAACAAAACCTCCAGTTCTTTGGTGGAATGATGAATGTAGAATTGCCGTAATGGGCAGAAAAAGAGCTCTTAATTTCTTCCGACTAAATACGTCAAACGTACACCTCTTAAGACTACAAAAGGAAAAAAAAAATCAATTCACAATGCGTAATTAAGAATAGTAAACGAAAGTGCTGGATAGATTTTTTATCTAATATTAATCGACGCTCACCCGCAGAAGGCGTATGGACTAAAATTACCCATAAAAAATACCGCAAACCAATTACAGGACTAGAACACAATAACAAGATCATCACTGACCAACAGACATTAACTAAAATCTTGGGAGAATATTTCAGAAATGTATGCAGCGCCGAAAACTATACGATACAATTCTCCAGACACAAAACACTTACTGAAACCATGATTTACCCCATAATTCCAACTTACCAACACCCACTTAATGATCCCTTCAGTTACACAGAACTATAACTCGCACTATCGACTGCACAAATGACTTCACCAGGACCTGACCTAGTCACATATGACATGATAAAAAGTCTACCAGAACAGGGCTTACTAATTCCTCCTCACCTATTGAATGAAGTTTACACTAGAGGTACGTACCCTCACACCTGGAATGAAGCTATAGTTATACCAGTTCTAAAACCTGGGAAAAGCCAGAATCTAGCCACAAGCTACCGGCCAATTTCTTCAACTAACACGTTATGCAAGGCCACAGAAAAGACTTTCACCTTTCCAATGTGCTTTTAAACCAGGGCATTCCACTATGCATCACATAGCATGGATGGAAAGTGAAATATTTAATTCCTTGGAAACAAATTAGTGTTAGCAATATTCCTCGATCTGGAGAAAGCCTATGACTCTGTATGAAGAAGGCTCATTCTCTCTCTGTTAATCGAATGGGGTGTGCAGGGAAACATTATAAGGTTTCTGGATAACTAATTGTCTGAACGATTTTTCAGAGTGTGGTTGGGTACAGCTTTACACACATCATTAACGCATGCACAAAATATCACACAGAACGCACTCAATCAACTTCAAAAATGGTGCAGTTTAACTGGTTTTAAGATATCAAGTGGAAAAACCAAATACACCATATTCACTCATAAAAGAAGTTTTGAATGCCCAAAATTAACTCTCAACAACACTATTATAAGACAGACGAACTGACAATTTTAGGACGTACATTTGACAGAAAACTCACATGGGTTCCCCATTTAAAAGGCCTCATTACTAAGTGCAAGAAAAGCTTGGGCTTATTTTAAGGGTACTTAGCAATTCTGCATGGGGAGCTGACAGATGTTCTATGCTAACTTTTTATCGTGCTTATACTAGGTCATTGCTGGATTATGGCTGTATAGCATATTCATCAGCCAGTCCAAATACACTTAAACTGTTAGACACAATCCACACAGGACTGAGGATAGCAACTGGAGCCTTCAGATCAAGCCCTGTAGATAGTCTCTGTGTCAAAGCAGGAGAACCTCCACTGGAATATAGGAGAAGAATTATCTGCTTAAAATGTCTTTTAAAATGCAAAGCATTAAACGCACCATGCGTCAATGTATTTTTAAATAACATACTTTTCAACAAATACATAGGAAGTTCTTCTAACCATCAAAGTATAAAAGAGTTAACCTCATTGATATTAGAAGCAGCTGAGATAAGTATTCCAAAATCCTAAAATATATACAAAAATACACCGGTTCTTTGGTGGAAAGAAGATATGTGTTGCTATCAGTTCTTTTTTGTCAGGAGAATGGAGTGCCTCAGGGAGGTTAACATTATTCAATATAGCTGTGAACTCTGTTGTAAGATATATCCTTAAAGAAGTATCTTACTGCCTGTATGCTGATGACCTCATAATATACACTACATACTCATCACTTTCATACACACAATCATTAACACAAAATACTCTTAACTCCAAAAATACTCTGAACTCCAAAAATGGCTTTAAAATATCTAGTGAAAAAAATAAATATATTATTTTCACTCGCAAACGGAAATATGAATTGCCAGTGCTTACACTAAACACGACTCAAATAAACAAGACAGACGAACTCAAATTTCTAGGACTGACTTTCTATAAAAAATTGAATTGGGTATCCCATTTAAAATGACTCCTTGATAAGTGCAAAAAAGAGTTTGAACTTATTGAGGATTCTTAGCAATAGCAGGGCCAAAATGGGACAAAATGCCCATTTTTCTTGCTGCAAAATGGGAAACAGACAGATGTTTAATGCTGACATTTTACCTTTGCTATACCAGGTGTTAACTGGACTATGGATGTATAGCATTTTCTCATCTGCCAGAATGTTAGACTTAAAATGTTAAGACACTAGTAGATATCCATGGTAATGATTGTCCACCTACGGAACAGAACTACTCGGGATGGGATAATTATATCGCGAAAAAATAGCTAGAAAAGCGCTGCCTTGTTTTGCAGCGGAATGGCTGATTTTCATAACTCAAGTCATGTAACTTTTTAGACGAGGAAAATATTTTTAGATTGGGAAGGCCACTGAAGGGTAAGGCGAGAGAGTCTGTAAAATCCCTACTAACACTACCGAATGCTTCGGAGGTCATTCGAACTCTCGAGCTATTATATGGTCGCCCCCCCCCCCAGTCTTAATTATAGAGTAGGCGTGTCGACAAGGTTCGGAAATTCCCAAAATTGTTTGACGAAAATCCCGAAGCAATTTTAGACCTTTCCATAAAAGTAAATAGCCTAGTGGTTGCTATGGAGTCTCTCGAACACTCCGAATACCTATCTAACCCCCAGCTGGTGGATGAAATTGTAGGAAAATTAAATTCGGCACTGAAGCTTCAGTGGGGGGGGAATATGCTGCTTTAAGTCTGGGAGAAAAAGTTAATTTGAGCTATTTTAAACGCTGGTTGGATGTTAAGGCTCCAGGGGCAGCTCATATATCCGCTTCGTTATCTAACTCGAGTAAAAAGAGGTTTAGACCTGATGGCGTCAGCTGAACTTCATTGCTGAGGCGGGAACTCCTGCATGCAAATCAATCAGAACTCTAGCTTGCATTTATTACCACATGATCAGGGGTTGTCTAACTTTAAATGAGCGTCGGAAGTGGGTCTGAAATGCCTAAGCAGGCACATGACCGACAGGTGTAAATTCTAAAAGCGAAGTGGTGTCATGTGGAGGGGATCACCATATGCTCCTTTATCCGAAGGAGAATCAGAACACTGAGTTTAGTAGACAGGTAATGCACTCTAAAAGTCTAGATGCGTTACCCAGTGTTTTACTGAAAATCCTTCCGGTTCGCTTGAAAAGACCAAATGATCAAGTAATCTCTGCTATGCTTCACGAGGGGGCCAACTGTACTCTTTTAGATCAGGGCGTCGTAAAGTTTCTTGGGCTTAAAGGAAAGAAATCACCTCTGTATCCTGTCGATAAAATACATACTCGTAAAACAGAGAGCTGAAAATTCTGAAGTCCTCGATTTATCTATATTAGTCGTTATCCAGGGTGCAAAGGGTGGCAGTTATACAATGTACGAACCATAAAGAACTTGTCCCTTCCTTCTAAAAAAACTTTGATGTTGTAGAGCTTGCCAAATTGTGGCCTCAGATAATAATTGTGGTCCTTAAGCCAAATTTGGGTCAGCCCCAAAATGTTAATAGGACAGACGATAGATTTGTCATGGAACCTTTAAACTCCATGTCACGAGCGTGGAATGGCCTAGCGTTGAGGAAAACTAGGTTATGATGGGAGAAGAATTATCTGCTTAAAATTTCTTTTAAAATGCAAAGCATTAGACACACCATGCGTCAAAGTATTTTTAAAAAAACTTTTATTTTAACAAATACATGGAAAAACAAAGTAAACATAAACCCCTAATCATACGTACTTCAGAAAACATTATTGACTAAAACATATTACAAACCTACATACACTATAACAGAAAACTCCCTTCACACTTTTACTTACGGATCAAAGTCTGACTTTGGAACAGCAGCTACAGCAATCATTAATAATGACATATTCGCTACAAAACTTAACAATGCAAGCATTTATACAGCTGAGTTACAAGCTGTAAATATTCCCTTTTCCAAATTTCACGGTGTTTAAAATTCCCAGATTTTCTTATTTACAGACTTTTAAGTTCTTTATTTTTCCTAGGAGAACATTTACAGTACTCATCCTATTATAACCTAAATTTATCTTCAAAATAACGTTATACTAGTATGGCTATCAGGACACAAAAATATTAGACTTAAGTACTGAAGTCGATAAACAAGCAAAAATAGTGGCTTAGAACTTGACTCAAATGAACTAACAATTCTGCTATTATTAACGTACTACAAGACTGTTAACAAAAATGAAAATGCCATGTAAGTTTTATAGTTTTTCCCCCAGAGCAACATCGGCACAGTTGCGGAGCTCCAAATAATTAAATATCACTACTAAGCCCTAAATGTTCCTGATGTGCGGTGACCCGGCCCTGAAAGATTTAATATTAGATCAGAGACTTACCTGGCTTCCCGATACACTCGCCCTTTCAAGCTCTCCGCATCCGCCACATCTCATACTGCTTCCGAAGCTCCTTCTATCGTCGTTGAAGTTCAGCTTTCCACCTTTCAGCTTCCTCTCGTCGCTGACGTTCACGCCTTTCAGCCTCCTCTGGTCCCTGAAGTTCACGCCTTTCAGCCTCCTCTCGTCGCTGAAGTTCACGCCTTTCAGCTTCCTCTCGTCCCTGAAGTTCACGCCTTTCAGCCTCCTCTGGTCCCTGAAGTTCACGCCTTTCAGCCTCCTCTCGTCGCTGAAGTTCACGCCTTTCAGCCTCCTCTCGTCCCTGAAGTTCACGCCTTTCAGCCTCCTCTCGTCGCTGAAGTTCACGTCTTTGAGCTTCCTCTGGTCCCTGAAGTTCACGCCTTTGAGCTTCCTCTGGTCGCTGACGTTCACGCCTTTCAGCTTCCTCTGGTCGCTGACGTTCACGCCTTTCAGCTTTCTCTGGTCGCTGACGTTCACGCCTTTCAGCTTCCTCTCGTCCCTGAAGTTCAGCTTCCCACCTTTCAGCTTCCCGTTGAATATCACGAAGCTGCTGCTGATACCTGTAATCAGCCTCCATGTCAACTTACGTCGCTTAAAGTCGGCTGCTCCTACGGGACTCCCTTGTATTGCGGCTTACCGTCTTCGCCGATCTCTTTCCGAAATTCCGCCTTGACTTGGCTGTGGTCAGCAGATTCATGGGATGAGTTCGATTCACGACTCCCACGGCTGATCACATTCTCTGTAGCCCTCCAACGTCTACCTTTGACAGTCGGTATTGAAAATTGAAGCGTGGCATTTCGGTTCCTAAGTCGCCTTAAGTTGCTATTTGATGCCAATTCATCTTCATCATGTCTTGGTAGGACCATGGTGTTAGTCACATTGCTAAAATTTCATCATTAAAAATTTTGTGTCATTTCTCTAGCGGACTGTATTTAGAACTGAATTAAATTCACAAACATATGATTTAAAAAAAATAATAATAATATTAAATTAAATAAAACGCTGACCACTGGGTTCATCGTAGAGGCAAACAGCTAGTATTGTAATTTATAATGAATCAGAATGGGGGGGGGGTCAACAGAATGTATTTACATATATCATACACAGTAAAAGGTCAATTAAAACAATATATGGTATTTAACCCTGGAATGAAGGGGTTCATGATATAACATCTTATTATTAATGTGACATGAGTAGGAGTGGGGGTTTACTGAAAGCCAAAAACTATGAAATCCAAATATCTCAAATAATATTCATGATACTGAAAATATGTATAGAAAAATAGTTATAGATAATTCAATTTGCAATAAGATTAGTTCTATACAATTTTTCGATTCGACATATAGTAACTTGGATATTTCTAAAACCCCCCCCCCCACTGGTCCGATTTCAGCCATTCACGATGTTGATCATTCTTTTTACATAAAACGATTAAATATAGAGTTTGGTAACGAACAAACAAAAATTGCGACTGCTAGAGCGTTAACAGACAAATGTATATTTTGAACGGACCTCATATTCGTCATCTCCAGGGTAGGATCGATGGACATTTGAAGAAAGTTTTCGAAAATTATTTCGTCAGCACAACCTCGATAGCTGATTTCCCTTAGGGTAAATCTGCTAACAATTGGTGCATTTTGTACTCAGCCAATACTTAGTCTCTGTGTAGACGACAGAATTCTTCCAATAACTTGTCGAAACTTCAGCAGTTAACTAAATGCATTTGTAGGGGCCCCCTCTCCCACCGTCCTACAATGTTACATGCTAAGCATAGGCATCCTAAGGAACGAATTGGAGCCATTTTTGCTAGATGTCGTAGTTTCTATCAATTATTTTTTATTTGGATCATACCCTTCGAGGCACTATTGCAGTAATGACAAAAATAAAAAGTCCGTCACGCAGGGGCTGCGTAAACTAAGCAGATTTCCCACGTGAAGTTTTACAATAGAGAAATCTGCCTAATAACAACTGTAGTAGTAAGAAACCTCTAAACCTAAAACATTATTTAGGGCGTAATAACCCAGTAGTTCCTAGCCCCAAAAAACAGTTAACCTAACCTCTAAACCTATTCACGAGGGACGAATAGTTATGGAAATGGCCGCCAGAGCTCTCGGCGGAAAGTCCGAACATAGCCTACTGGCGACCACACGCAAAATACAAATGCAAATATCTCGGTTAATATTCAAGATAGAGAATAAATTAATATAAAAATATTTATAGTAAATTTAATTTGCAATAAGATTGGTTCTATGCAATGTTTTGATCCGACGTAGTACATAGTAACGGAGATATTTTTAATTTTCGAAAATCCCCCCTCTAAACCCCCCCCCCCTCTGGTCCGATTTCAGCCATTAACGAACTTAATCTGTCTTTTTGCATAAAACGGTTAAATATCGAGTTTCGTAACGATCAAACAAAAATTACGAACTCTAGAGCGTTAACAGACAAATATATATATTTATATATATATAAATATATATATATAAAATAATTTTCAACGGACCTCATTTTCGTCATCTCCTGGGTAGGATCGATGGACATTTGAAGAAATTTTTCGAAAATCGCGTCATGAGTACGACCTCAACAGCTGATTTCCCTGAAGCGAAATCTGCTAAAAAGTCATTATATTTGTATATATATATATATATATATATATATATATATATATATATATATATATATATATATATATATATGTGTGTGTGTGTGTGTATTCCCCTCCTTGTATAAATTCTCACTTAAACCATATCAGTGGGCCAAGACTGGAGAGTAGATTAAAGTTGTAACTTGCTTACTCATACTGGCTAATAGTCTATTATAATAGTAATAATAATTATTAGTCAGCTACAGGCTTTGGAGGGATGGCTATCTACGAGTAACAATGGGATTTTCTCCACTCATGTTTTTACTGCTGTGAATGGAATGATGCCGGATGGTCCGATGGAGAAAGCAATGGGGAACCACTGCAAGAAGTCCTTCTGACACTCTTACTCCCTTGTTGGGTCCCGTGAAAATCAGATTCACCTGTTCATGAGATGAATTACCACCTGCAGTCTGTATATAATACATAAATGCATACTTATTTTTGAAAATGAGGACATCGAATACACCTTTTTTTCTTCTTTTTTTTAATTAATCACAAATCGAACTCAACATCTTTCATCGTTCACTAAAGTAATAGTGGGTGTAGTGATAAAAAAACAAAACAAAAACAACTTCTTTACTTCTTTAATGTACCTATTCATACATTTCATCAACTTCATGTTTTGCAAAATGTGTCCTTCAGGACCATATCTGAAATACTCCATTATTTCCACTAGTCCTACTTCGTTGCTAATTTTATATTGAGAATAGAAAAAGTTCATGTTACATAGGTACATATTGGAGAATAAATTATTTATTTATTTATTGTAGATTTAAAAGCTAAGTATAAATTATTATCATTATTTATTAACGTCCACTTTTTGCAGCTTAGGCTAATTGGGACGGGTTATCTACAGGTTACCACCCTTTTCTAGCGAGGGTGGGATTTTAGGATGTTATTTAATGAATTTCGTCACTAAATAATTTCCTTTGCCCAGGCGAGAATCGAACTCGCCACTCTAGGTTTACCATGTGAGATAAAGGTCAACGCTTTAACTCACATGGCTAACCTGAGCCGCAAGTATAAATTAAAATCTTTGTTTGCAAGCATACTTTCGATAAATTTGCAAATATAAAATAAAAATAAACTTTACATTAAAAAGACTAGATGCAATATTAAATTATCTTTTCTCTGGTCTATATATAATAATTACAAGTTCCATTTTAAACATACATAAAAATAGTAAGACCTATCTACATTATGACTTTTTCAGTCTTGACAATACATTAGATGAACACAGTAGGAACAGTTATTAAAAATAACACTAAGCTTAAACATATTATTACAAAATGTTTACATCACAATATCAGTCTGACCATCATCAGCAGTGTTCACTCGCCTTCCTAACAAAAGTTTGCAACGAGGATTCAAACTCAATGCAATTACAGCATGCGTATTTAGTCTCTTGGTGTTTTTCTCTGAATTAATAATATGCTAACATTAATATATAAGAAAATATTTAAAGGGCATTCGTAAAAAACTGAATTTAAGTTGTAAGTACACTTGTAATAGGAGAAACTATCGCTTACATATTTAAGTAACACTTGAGACTTATTAGTTAGAGAGTGACACATTTTAATATATAAAAGTTTATTAAAGTACTATGCAAGAGAGTATACCTCCTTGATTAATAAAATATACTACGTTGGATTTGGTAACTAATGAAAGAACTACTTTACTGAGTAGTAGTTTACAAGGGAGTACAAATAATTCAATATTCATACATATATTTTTTAGTCTTTGGAACTTTTGACTATAATGAAATTTTAGTACTTATTTACAAAATAATAAAAGTGAAATATAAATTCTTGAATGAAGGAATATTCTTCATTCAAATATGGATCGCATTAATATAGGGTGCAAATAAGCAATAGCTACAATTCCAAAGCTCATATAGCATGTGATGAGTGAGGCTTGAGTCTTAGTATTTTATTGAACTACCAGACATACAAAACAATTAAAAGAAAGAGATATAAAAAGCCTGCCACAAAGGTGCTGCGTAAACTCCGAGGCGCAGTCAAGTAAATATTGAGGAGTCTATGAAATAAAGTCTTTATTGATTACGTACTATGTATCCCACATATTATATGTCCGTTGAAAACGAAATTTGATATTTAGCTTAGAACAAAACTTTTCATGATATATCAGGTAATAGTTAATGTTTGTTATTAGTAGGAGTGGGGATTTAAGGAAGGCTGAAAACTAAAAAAAAAGCAAGTATCTTGGTTAATATTTCAACGGTCGAACATCATTTATAGACAATTCAATTTTGCAGGAAGCTTAGATTTTTCGTTCCGATTGAGGCGAGTGTGTGCTTGGAGGATGGGATGTTGTTCACCCTAGATGTTAGGGTTTGCGGTAAGAGATTGAGCAATTAACACGAGCCTTACAGTTTTCGGTTGCCAAGAGATCTGGTAGGGGCGCAGGTATCTTTTAACAGTTACCTGTACACTTCCAACGTCGTGATAGCGATCTTGTCAAATTTGGGGAGACACTATTCTTCTAAGGATAACTTCAGCGATAGCGAATCAACACTAAATAGAAAACCTCCTGGTCGACCTTGGACCATCAGGAACCCATGAACTCGAACTTACACGGAGCTCTATTTGTGGCAGGAATAGATTCTCGTTACAATGCCAAGTCAATGCCGGCCTTTATAAAAATCATAAAACGAGTTTGAAATTCTTTGATATTGCATTGCTTTATCAAGCACCACCCAATAAATGTACATGGAACTTACCCAACTTTTTAGGACTGAATACAAAGAATTCTTACAGCTTGTATTTGACTTGTAATAAACTTCGTACGGCAAGTTTTACCGTAACTTAAATTTCAATTTTTTACCGAAGATTAAATTTCATAATCTTACCCATAACGTTGCTATAAACATAAAAAGTCATGTCAGGTCAGCAATACGTTTGGAGTATTGTGTTTGTGGGGCCATGAAATTTATAGAAAATGTACATTGATATCAGAGTACATAACAGTCCTACAGCAACGGCCTTTGTAAATATTAGTAATTTGTGCCCACCCTATATGAATATAAAACAGAGTGTTTTTTTTATTGACTAGATTAAGCCATTTTTCCAATAAGATCAGAATGATGCTTTTGGATAGACTAAAATGTACGAATTTATTCTCGACAATGAAGAGTAATTCACAGTGGAGGTCACCTTACAAATTTACATGGAGCTTCTTCACTATAAATTTGCTCTCTTTTCGAATTATTGAACAACTAACTATATGCAATGTAGTCTGACCTATATTTAAATTCACAACTGAGTTATAATATATATGTAGTTAGTTATGTTTTTTTTTAATGTGCTTCGTGAGATCTGTAGCATACTTATAACCCTGTTTGCATTCAGGGCATGTAAACGGAATTTTGTTGTTGCCGTGGTACGCCGATATATGAGACTTCAAATTACCAGAAAAGGGTGATGTATAGTCGCACAAGTCGCAAGCATAAGGTTTTTTATCACCGTGCCTAGATTGGATGTGCGCTTTCAAGTCACAAGCGCGGATATATCTTAAATCACAGAACATACAAGCAAAGGGCTTATCGTTGGTATGTCTAGATTGTATGTGGTACTTCAAATTTCTATTCATATTTGTACGGTATTCACAATGTGGACAAGCTATGTTTTTGCCCGAGTGTTTAACTTTGATGTGTGCTTGCATGTTCTGTATGTAGAAGGACTTGTAGGTGCAATGGGGACAGATTATGCGTGTCTTCCGATTGTGTTGAGCTTCTACGTGTGACCTTATGTAGGTGGAGTTGGCAGTAGAGAATGGACAGTGAGGGCATTGGTATGGCTTTGTCTCCATGTGTTTGGATTGTATGTGGAACTTGAGACCACCTGCCCTAGCGGCGCGGAACGGGCATTCCGGGCACTTGAACGGCCGCTCCTTAGTGTGCCTGTTGACGATGTGCTTCATGAGATCGACGCCGCGTATATTCCTGTACTGGCAGTGTGGGCACTGGTAAGGCTTGACTCCACGGTGCTTGTTCAGGACGTGCCTCCGCAAGTCACCCTGGTACGAAGAGGAGAACTGACACTCCCCGCAGAAGAACTGCTCTTGCCCACTGTGCTTCACCCGTATATGCTGCTTCAAGTTCGCTTTATGTGCATTTGAATAATCACATTCGTTACAGTAAAGTCTATAATCTGTATGCTTTGTTTTAATATGAGTCTGGAAATTGCCTCTATAAACAGTGGAGTAATCGCACAAAGAACATTTCAAATTTTTTATTTTCAAATGCACTGCTTTGACGTGCATGCTTAAATTAGCCTTATAATGGCTCTTATGCTCACAGTAAGGGCAATGGAAATATTTCGTCTCGCCCTTTATGGATATTCGAATTCTGCCTAGAGCTTTTTTACTTTTTGATTCATTCCTCTCCAAGTTATCGATTTTAAAATGCTCATTAAATATGTGACGTTTAATTTTTCCGCGAGAAAATTCATGATATTTACAATGCGCGCAGATATAAATCCCTTTCTCGACACCTTCCAGTGCATAGTCACCAACTTCTTCTTTGACGTTGGATATTAGTAAGGGTGGATCTGAAAAATAGTATTATGATTAGTGTGATTACTGAACAGCATTAATTCTTCATGATAAAAAGTCATTTGGATTTTTGTTCTTAATCCTCCATTTTCATGATTTCATTCAAGAATTAATATTAAAAAATGTATATTTTTCTTTAACAGCAATAACTTTACTCAAGTTTAGCTTGAAAGGTTTTTAAAATATCCAGATTAAGCATATTACTATAATTCGTTTGGCATAATCAAAAGTATTACATATCAACAGCCACGTAGCATAAGTCTATATGTAAAAAATTTCCATTTTCCAAGGCAACAATCGTATCTTTTATCGTAGTCATTTTGTTGATGGCAGATTGCCAATAAGACCAAACGTCCGTCACGCAGTGGCTGCGTAAACTAAGCAGATTTCCCACGTGTAGTTTTACAAGAGAGAAATTTCACGAGTGCCGAAGAGTTAGGAAAACGGCCGACCTAGCTTTTGGCGGGAAACTCACTCTCATCCGTTATCCGTCCCGATTTCATAAAATTACAAATATCTCGGTTAATATGCACGATAGGAAATAAATGTATATAACAATATTTATAGCAAATTTAATTTCCAATACGATTGATTCTATACAATTTTTTGATCCGACGTATAGTAACGGAAATATTTCAAATTTTAGAAAATTCTCCCCTCTAAACCCCCTCTCCCACTGGTTCGATTTCAGCCATTAACGAACTTGATCTTTCTTTTTACATAAAACGACTAAATATCGAGTTGGGTAACGATCAAACAAAAACTGCGACCGCTAGAGCGGTAACAGACAAATATATAGATAGATATAGATGATAGGGCGTGCGGTTAGCTTTTGCGGTAATAATAATACAAAATGTCGGCACCAAAATGTCGGGGCGGGGTAGCTTTTTAGTCCCTAGTTTTGGCACCAAAATGTAAAGGCGGGAAGCTTTTTAAAGGCAAGAATAAGAGAGCATTAGACTGAAATATTTACTATTTTTCTGGAAAGATGAGGGGAAATAATACAAGTCACTATTTGAGTTCTCCAAAGAATCAAGTATATTGAATTGATTAAGCAACATATAATACACTTTATAGATATAGAGGTTGAAAAGAAACAAAGGAAACTTAACTTTATAAAATAATTTAGCGGCAAGCCAATAATATATATACAATAGAATGATCGATCGGTACTATTTTGTGAGTACACATTTAATAATTTGCGTAGATAATGCTAGCATTATTAGAAGTAGGTACCTGCGGGAAACATATACTTTCCTTGAAGTGGAGTCTTCTTCCGGTGTTATTTTCTGTGTTCCCTATAAGATTCTGTCTTCTAGCTGGTTGCGGTGATCCGTATATGATGGTAGCGTTGCGGGAGATGAAAGATTGACTATAACTGTGGCGGTAGAACCGTCCCTGGAGAGGCCAACTGAGCGGTTATCTATGAAGCGGTGTCCACACTTTACGGTAGCGGAGAAACGACCCCGGAGGGGGCAAAGCCCCACTGGCCGTAGAAACGACCCCTGAGAGCGTCAAAGCCCAACTGAACTGTTCCGCTTGAAACCAGCCGGTGCCTTCTTGAGCTGCAACGTAGTTTCCGCTGTAGGCCACAGCCTTGGTGATCTGCATATGTGTGGCGGGTTTGTGAACTAGGCGAGCGCGGGAAATTCAATTTAAAAGACGACTGAACAATATATATATATACAGTTTTGGACGGACCTCATTTTCGTCATCTACTATAAAGATCTACGAAGAAAAACTTCGAAAATTCCGTCATGAGTACAACCTCAATAGCTGATTTCCCTAAAGGGAAATCTGCTAAAATTAGCCTGAAGTGCTGAACATTTTATTTTCGAACAAAAAATGAACTTATGGGCTCCTAGAACGTGGCTGTCGATATATTTGAAACGGGTACAGCTGGTTAAAACTTCAATCATTTGGAATGCATACATGCGATAATTCGTATTTATTTTTCATATCATAGATATACAAATTCGGGGCTTGTCTCATATAATGATATAATTCAGCTATATTTGAGTACATTCCGTTCCCTTTATCTTTAGTTATCTAATATGGGTAAAATACAGTGTGGCCCACGGGAAACGGACGGTTTTGAATCGCACAGTACTTGGCGGCTGGTGGAGAGGGAAACGCGCCGTCAAGGTCACTCGACTACCCACCGCCTGCTATTCAGTCGCCATTATGCCGTTGTGGACGAAAGATCATCGCGTGTTTGCATACGACACATTTATAAAAGTGGTGAATCAGTAGTTGAAACTCAACGATGTTTCAGGCGTTATTTTCATACCCGACGCCATGGTGGAATACCGAGTAGGAATACCATTCTAAGGTGGGTAAATTCATTTAGATCAACGGGTTCTGTTATGAAAACAAAGCGACCTGGCCCTGCTCGGTCGGCACGCACGCCATAAAACGTGGACAGAGTGAGAGAGGCGATTCTGCGCAGTCCCGGCCGCTCTGCTATTAAGAAAAGTGGACGTAAATTTTCAAGAAAGACTTAAAATGTTCGTGAAAATGGCCGCCATTTAAGTGATTTTATTTTAAAAAAATAAAGTAATGTATTTTTAAATATGTCATAAATTCAGCTTTATTTTTGTGTAAATAAAATGTGTCTTTCTTCAAAACTAACAGAGTAATTACTATTTTAAAACCGTCCGTTTCCTGTGGACCACTCTGAATAACTCTTTGCTAAATATAATTTCTTGGGCCTATTGTATCTCGAAAAAGACGGATCTATCCGCCTGGCGTTGGTATTATTAATCTATTAGAGGTTAATTCCTGAAATCCAACGTATTTATGTTCCCTGCGATGCTTAGTTACAAGCAACTCTGCAAAATTCATCTTACTCCAACCTGGGAGGCCAAAATGGCAGTAGTAGGACTTTAAGTCTATTTTCTTCTTACTCGAGTATGAAAGACCCCAAGAGTAAACTCCAGGATTAGAATTTTTAACTATTCAATATAATATTTTGAAGTTCACGAAATCTCAATTGAAGAGTTTAGTGGAAGAACATGATATGAAACATTTTCATTTTTCACATGTTATGAATTTTATATATATTATAATCTACGTCTACGTATGTATATGTAAGTCCATGGTTTTGTGAAATGTCAAGTGGTCATGTTGATGCACTCCATGCCATACTGTGGTGGCATTTCAGATAGAAACTCCCTAATTCTTTTGATGATTGATTGAATTTGATTGTAGAACGTAGTCTTCAGTATAAAACGTTCTTCACGTAAAACCTATTCAAGCTAGGCATGAAATGTTCACAGCAGGCACATATAAATAAATTGGTACCGACCTTTTTATTCGTTGTCTTGACAGGTTTGAATTTTTGTCACGTGTACGTAAACTCAAAATTTATTTTGACTCCAGCGAAATATTTTAAAAGGCCCTTTAGTTGCTCCACGAAGCTAAAGCTCCTTTCCCTCAGAAGAAATTTTCTAAGATTAAAATTATATGAACAGAACTGGAACTCATTTTTTTTTTTTTTTTTTTTTTTTCAATTCCGACGCCAATAACATTTCAGATATTCAAAAAGAAAAAAAAAAGTCATATTAGACTATAACACTGTAGCGGAACTCACAGTCAAATTAAAACATCCACTCTGAGCTCTTTATAAACTTTTTGGAATATATATGACGTAAATATTTCATCATTTCATTTAGTCTAGCAAAACTGAAGGTTTTCCCCACTTCCCGCCCTAATGCAATTAATGACCTTTGTTGTCAGTAACTCACAATGAGCTTGAAACTCCAGTCGTACACGAGTGTTATGAGGGAGATGTTTTTTTAAAAAAGCCAACTATATTTAATCTAAATTTCAATTGTTTTAAATTCATTTTAGATACATATTCCATTTTATTCAATGATTTATTTATTTTTATTATATTTTGTTTAATATTTTTTATTTGATTTCCCAATTATCCAACATTATTTTTTTCAATTCTCATGTTTTATTTTGTTTAACTAGTTTTGGATTTTATATTTTATTTGTTCTTTTGTTGTGTTCGATTTCTATTTTTTGTGTTCCATTTCTGTTTTTTGTTTCATTTCTGTTTTTCTGTTTCATTTTGGTTTTCTATTTCTGTTTTGTGTTCCATGTCTGTTTTTGGTTTTCCATTTTGTTTGTGTGTTCCATTTCTGGTTTTTGGTTTCCATTTTGTTTTTGTGTTCTATTTCTGTGTTTTGTTTTTCCATTTGGTTTTGTGTCCCATTCCTGTTTTTCGTTTCAGATCTGTTGTCTGTTTCAAATTTGTTTTCTATTTATGTTTTGAGTTACATTTCTGTTTTTGGTTCACATTCCTGTTTTTGTGATGCTTTTCTGTTTTTCCTGTTCAATTTCTGTCATGTTGTTTTATATTCGTTTAAATTAATTTTGTTTAGTTTTTAATTTTATACAGTTTTTTATCCAGAGCAACATCGCCAGATCTGCAAAGCTCCATAAACAATAAACATCCACTACGCTAACAAAGATTCTGGGGTATTTACTGAACTTTTTTGAGGTATATCTGCAGAAAAGTGGACTACTGTAACATTACCCACCGCCACCAATTGGAGCCCCCTCGATAGTAGTGTTCTGTTCCTTCATTTGTTGATTAAAATTTAAAATATATTTTTTATAGTTTTTTTTTTTTTTTTTTTTTTTTTTTAAATAAAATATGTTGTGAAAATATGACCTACTTAACTTTACTCAAATAGTCTATGGCGGAAAGTCAACACAAAATATGAAAACCTCAAATGATTATTCCAATCACTTTTATTTCTCAACTAGTTTCGCGTCATATGACGCGTCATCAGGACTACATAAAGAAACTAATCTAACGACTACATCTTTTTCTATGACCTTCCACTAGCCATTCCAGTCTGAGAATGGCTTACAAAGTATGGTGGGACAAGTCAGCTGATTTATATCACGAAATAAAATATATCTATTATCTCTAATGAAGTGTAGTATTATATACAAAATTGTATCAATTGCAATAAAAGCTATATAGGGGAGTCATCACAATTACTCAAAGGAAGAATCAGACATAAACGTTGATCATAAGGACAATAAAACGTTTCGAGCCAACCACGCAGTTAATTACAGCCATAAAGTTGATTTTATAAATATAATAGAAGAAGAAAGAAATTTAAGCAAGAGGAGGATAAAAGAGGGTAATGTACATTATAAAAAATAGAAAAAAAATCTGATTAATAAAAAAACAAAAATGAAATATGTGAATTACATATATTTTAATTTATTAGAAACTGTAGATGAGCGATATTTTATTTCGTGATGTATGGATATAAATCAGCTGACTTGACCCGCCATACTTTGTAAGCCATTCTCCGACTGGTGTGGCTAGTGGAAGGTCATAGAAAAAAATGTAGCCGTTAGTTCAGTTCCTTTTTGCAGTAGAACTTCAGCGGCGTCATATGGACGCGAACTAGTTGAGAAATAATAATGATTTCAATAACTATTTCAAGTTTTCATTCTTTGTGTTGACCTTCCGCTCTACACTAGTTAAGTAAAAATAAAATAATATTTGAACACACATATTGTGTTGATAGATCATGAACATCATGTCCAACACAGTTTACTTACTTTGATCTAAAGGCATGAATACATCGTCTAGTTCCACCTGCTCTTCCTTCACAACAGTTCTATTCCATATGTCATTAGGTTCTGAGAAAAAAAAAAACATAATGAAAAAACAAAACAGACTAGGCTGTTCCAGAGGAATTACTATAACAATGGCAAGATTATAAAATAATAATCTTGCCACTTATTCCAAAAATACCTCCAAATCTATATAAATAAAAATCTGCTAAAACTCTAGGTTTTGAATGATTTTTTATTCCAATCAAGTTTTTCCACGTGTAAGACCATTCTATGAACAATGGCATCAAAATTTCAACTGTGTCAGTTTGATCGGTTTAAATATATATTAAAAAGAGAAATGGTTCATACTTACTTGGAATTTCATCTTCTTCATCGATCTTCTCTTTTTTTATTATAATATCGATATCACTGGTAAGATAATCTAAAACAAAATCAGAGCTATAGCACACCCATATTGTTCCAAAAATCAGATAAGCATACCTACTTAATTGTTCTTTTAGTTAAATAACAATATAACGAATAAATCCTATTCTTTCTTCTTTAATTTCTAAACTACTGGATGAGTGAAAACTAAAAACAAAAGTTATGTAGGGGAATCATCACTATTACTCAAATGAAGAATCAGACATAAGCGTTGATCATAAGGACAATAAAACGTCCCTAACCAACCACGCAATTGAATACAGGCTTAAATTTGATTTTGAAAATGTAAATATAATTGAAGAATAATGAAATTTACGCAAGAAGAGGATAAAAGAGAATATGTATAATATAAAAAATAGAAACAAATTGAAGATATCTCGGTTAATTTTAGATTTAAGTAAATGATGTTTAGAATTAGAAAACCCAGACCATTGGGGAGGGGGAGAAGCTAAATATAAAAATCGAAATATCTCCGTTATGAATTGGTTCGAAAAATAACTTTAACCAATTTTGTTGCACATTTGGTTATTTCTCCAATTGTCGTTCTATCATTTTTGTCTTTAACTGGAATACTACACCATTCCTAACACCAACATGAGTGAGTAAACCAAGGAGCATCCAGGGGGAGACCAGGATGGAGGGAGAAAGGGGGAGAGCACCAGAGCAGCATCGAGAACATCATCACCAAATCAACAGCATCCCTTGAAGTAATCATTAATCTACAAACATACTAACACATATATGCCCTGCAATAGAGCATCCCCCAATATAATGTAATTATCCAATACAATATTAATAATAATGACCGTCTTATACATCAACATGGTCCTCCGATATTAAATCATATACAACTTCCATGAACCAGCACCTCTCTTAAAATATTTACAAGCCGTTAGCGGTAAGGCCGAAGGGCTTGTAAATACAACCATTCTAAGAATAATGACATCAAAATTGCAACTGTGTCAGTCTGACCGCTTTTAATATAAGTTAAAAAGAGAAATGGCTCATACTTACTTGGAATTTCATCTTTTTCATCGATCTTCTCTTTTTTTATTATAATATCGATATCACTGGTAGGATAATCTAAAACAAAATCAGAGCTATAGCACACCCATATTGTTCCAAAATCAGATAAACATACCTACTTAATTGTTCTTTTAGTTAAATAACAATATAACGAATAAATCCTATTCTTGTTTCTTTAATTTCTAAACTACTGGATGAGTGAAAACTAAAAACAAAAGTTATGTAGGGAAATCATCACAATTACTCAAAGGAAGAATCAGTCATAAGCGTTGGTCATAAGGACAATACAACGTCCCTAACCAACCACGCAATTGAATACAGCCTTAAATTTGATTTTGAAAATGTAAATATAGTAGAAGAAGAATGAAATTTAAGCAAGAGGAGGATAATAGAGAATATGTATAATATAAAAAATGGAAACAAATTGAAAATATCTCGGTTAATTTTAGATTTAAGTAAATGATGTTTACAATTAGAAAACCCAGACCATTGGAGAGGGGGAGAAGCTAAATATAAAAATCGAAATATCTCCGTTATGAATTGGTTCGAAAAATAACTTTAACCAATTTTGTTGCACATTTGGTTTTTTCTACACTTGTCGTTCCATCATTTTCGTCTTTAACTGGAATACTACACCATTCCTAACATCCAACATAAATGAGTAAACCAAGGAGCATCCAGGGGGAGACCAGGATGGAGGGAGAAGGAACAGAGCATCGAGGACATCATCACCATATCAACAGCATCCCTTGAAGTAATCATTAATCTACTAACACATATATGCCCTGCAATAGTCAATCCCCCAATATCATGTAATTATCCAATATAATATTAATAGTTATAACCGTCTTATACATCAACATGGTCCTCCGGTTTTAAATCAGATTCAACTTCCATGAACCAGCACCTCTCTTAAAATATTTACAAGCCGTTAGCGGGTAAGGCCGAAGGGCTTGTAAATACAACCATTCTAAGAACAATGCCATCAAAATTTCAACTGTGTCAGTCTGACCGCTTTTAATATAAATTAAAAAGAGAAATGGTTCATACTTACTTGGAATTTCATCTTTTTCATCGATCTTCTCTTTTTTTATTATAATATCGATATCACTGGTAGGATAATCTAAAACAAAATCAGAGCTATAGCACACCCATATTGTTCCAAAATCAGATAAGCATACCTACTTAATTGTTCTTTTAGTTAAATAACAATATAACGAATAAATCCTATTCTTGTTTCTTTAATTTCTAAACTACTGGATGAATGAAAACTAAAAACAAAAGTTATGTAGGGAAATCATCACAGTTACTGAATGGAAGAATCAGACATAACGTCAGGCCGAAGGGCTTGTAAATACATAGTTTGGTCCTCCTGGCCGGATGAAATTTGTTAACTCCCGGCAGAATAAATATCTTTATTTTATTCTCTAAATTTACATTATTTCCACCATTCAATTTATTTCACATGGCTCTAAATTTCATCAAATATGTTCAGCAATTTTATTTAACTTTACTTTCTTGAGTCAAGCCTTATGCAAATTGTTCAAGAAAATTTATGTTTTACTGGTTCAACTAAATTTAGTAAAATCTTTAGAGTTAAGGATAGGATCTTGGCAAGCCTATTGATTCATAAGATTGTTGACCACGACACAAGGCCATTCAAGGACGAGATGCAACGATACGAAGCATTTCTCACTGGTGTAGTGGACAGCATTGACGCGTTCCGCGCTTTGCGGATAGAACAAGCCTCTGAGTTCATTCTCGCCACTCTTGTCTTAAGAGCTCTAGATTATAAGACCTGACGACAATTCGAGTTGTCATTGAGGCCAGGGCGAGAGTTTCCAACTTCAAGCGACGTATTGGATTTCGCCCGCCAAAGAAAGTCGGCTTTGAATATGTCTCGAAGCGTTAGGGCGAATTACAGTCCTCTTCAATCTGGCAAACTACATCCCAATCATGGTTTCAAATCTAATGTCAAAGTCAATTCGGTTGCATTTCACTCTGCCAGTCAGCACAATCATTAAGCCAGAGCTGCTTCGCCAAGAATCAGCAAATCCAGAAGTCCCAAGTGTAACCATTGTCAGGGACAACACCTCGCTCACTGTTCTGGCTTCTCTAATCTACCAGCTTCAAAAAGAGTTGAGCTAGTCGTACATGGAGGGTCTGCTGGAACTGCTTACGTATGGGGCATACTGTATCGTCCCGCTTCTCCAAATTCCGCTGCCGTCAGTGCAAGAAGCGTCACCACACGCTGATCCACCGTGATAATGGAGACAGTCCAAAGGCGAAAAACCCTTCGAAACCAGCTACTCCGGCTGTTCCTGAGACATTTATAAGTTTCGGTTCCGCACATGCTGCATCTATCACATCCAACTGCACGGTCCTATTGGGTACGGTGCGTGCTTTCATTAGGGATCACCGTGGAGCTTATCATCCAGCCCACGGTCTACTCGACTCAGGCAGCCAACACACCTTTCTCACTACGTCACTGGCTAAGAAACTTGCCACCAAGATTCATCCGTTTAACGGATGCATCACAAGCTTGGCAGAGTCAACCATACCAAAATCACGTCTAAAGGCATACATTGAGTGTAATCTCCGTCCGTGCATGGGTGGCGAAGAGTACAGCCTGTCAGCTATTGTTGTCGACAAAATAACCTCTGCACTTCCGACACGCAATCTTCCACAATCAATGGAGAATCACCTCAAGCACCATCCTCTTGCTGACCCACAGTTTGGAGAATCTGGTCCAATTGACATTTTAATTGATGGTGACTTGTATCCCAAGATAATTACGGGAATTCCCTTTGAGTCAGGCGTTGATGAATTATTCTTGCAGCCGACCGTCTTCGGTCAAGTAGCGTCAGCCGCTGTTCAAAATAAGTTCCAGTCATCGTCTATTTCTATGTTCGTTCAATCGGAGGAAGACCCTGAAGCTGAATTGAAGGCTTTCAGGGAAGTAGAAGAACCCTCACCTGTGGACCTCGCGTGGGTCACGAATATGTCCAAGTTGCTATCTACGTTGCTAAAACTCCTAGCGGGACTACTTTAACCAGGGCCGTTACCTCTCACTCGCGCCCTTATTATTAGAACCTCAAGTTATAGAGGAAAAGAGTTAATCTCTTTTAATTTATTACTTCACAAGCTTTTTTATCATTTTATTATTCGAAGAAACTATTTTATCTGTTTATGAAGTTTATCATTATTAGTTTCTCACACCATTCCTAACAACCAACATGAGTGAGTAAACCAAGGAGCATCCAGGGGGAGACCAGGATGGAGGGAGAAGGAACAGAGCATCGAGAACATCATCACCATATCAACAGCATCCCTTGAAGTAATCATTAATCTACTAACACATATATGCCCTGCAATAGTCCATCCCCCAATATCATGTAATTATCCAATATAATATTAATAGTAATAACCGTCTTATACATCAACATGGTCCTCCGGTATTAAATCATATACAACTTCCATGAACCAGCACCTCTCTTAAAATATTTACAAGCCGTTAGCGGGTAAGGCCGAAGGGCTTGTAAATACAACCATTCTAAGAATAATGACATCAAAATTGCAACTGTGTCAGTCTGACCGCTTTTAATATAAGTTAAAAAGAGAAATGGTTCATACTTACTTGGAATTTCATCTTTTTCATCGATCTTCTCTTTTTTTATTATAATATCGATATCACTGGTAGGATAATCTAAAACAAAATCAGAGCTATAGCTCACCCATATTGTTCCAAAATCAGATAAGCATACCTACTTAATTGTTCTTTTAGTTAAATAACAATATAACGAATAAATCCTATTCTTGTTTCTTTAATTTCTAAACTACTGGATGAGTGAAAACTAAAAACAAAAGTTATGTAGAGGAATCATCACAATTACTCAAAGGAAGAATCAGACATAAGCGTTGATCATAAGGACAATAAAACGTCCCTAACCAACCACGCAATTGAATACAGGCTTAAATTTGATTTTGAAAATGTAAATATAATTGAAGAATAATGAAATTTAAGCAAGAAGAGGATAAAAGAGAATATGTATAATATAAAAAATAGAAACAAATTGAAAATATCTTGGTTAAGTTTAGATTTAAGTAAATGATGTTTAGAATTAGAAAACCCAGACCATTGGGGAGGGGGAGAAGCTAAATATAAAAATCGAAATATCTCCGTTATGAATTGGTTCGAAAAATAACTAACCAATTTTGTTGCACAACTGTCGTTCCATCATTTTTGTCTTTAACTGGAATACTTATCTAGTTATTTATATCTTTTTTTGTTTTCAGACTTTAGTAGACCGCCCCCCCCCCACTTCTACTCATCTCACGTTAACAATAATCCTATATGCCACTGATCGTTTTATTCAGAACTTCAGAGCCGAATATTGTTTATATCAGGCCTTTATAATGTGATTCCTGCCTGGGCAATAGGAATTTATTTAGTATTCATTAAATAAACTCCCTAGTTTCGTCCTGAAAGGAGTGGTAACCTGTAGGTGAACCGTACCGATTAGTGGCATAAAGTGGTAATAAACAACATTTTAATGAGTACGTCTTCCAGTTGCAATCAACAGTTGCATCAGTTTATGGCGGGAGTTAATGAGAAAGGTACCAAGTGAGTTTAAACAGATTTATTGCGTACAGAACATGACGGAATGAACAGTTACCGGAACGGCTGAACTAATCCGAACATACCCCTCCACCACATGTCCCATAGAATTCATAAAAATGCAAATATCTCGGTTAATATTCAAGATAGAGAATAAATGTATACAACAATATTTATAGTAAATTTAATTTGCAATAAGATTGGTTCTATACAATTCTTCAATCCGATGCAAAATAACGGAGATATTTTGAATTTACGAAAATCCCCCCCCTAAACCCCCCGCCCCCTCCCACTGGTCCGATTTCAGCCATTAACGAACTTGCTCTTCCTTTTTACATCAAACGATTAAATACCGAGTATGGTGACGATTAATCAAAAATTGCGACCGCTAGAGTGTTAACAGACAAATATATATATATATATAAAGTTTTGAACGGACCTCATTATCGTCATCTCCTGGGTAGGATAGATGGTCATTTGAAGAAATGTTTCGAAAATCGCGTCATGAGTACGACCTCAATAGCTGATTTCCCTTAAGGGAAATCTGCTAAAACATATGATTTTAGAAAAAACATTAATAAATAAATAAATGTAGGCAGGCGGTGAGGACGGCCACATACTCCCCTCCTAGTGGCAACGAGAAGGCTAAGCAGCGTATTTCATTGGAAATCGTACAACTCGCCCAGAGCGGGTTTTCCGCGGTGGTGGTTGTGGGCTTGGAAGATGCAGTACGCTGTGAATGTTCTTGAGTCGTTTGGTTAGGCGGGTTAGTTTAGGACGTGTCTGTTCCAGGATGTTTCTATGGTAGGTTGATGTCGGTTTCATGTAGGTCGATTTGTGGCTGGTCATACAACGCTGGTTTCAGCCGATCAATAGAGATGGAATCCTCGCCTCTGGGTAACAATACAGTGAAAAATTTGTCACTTCTTGACACAACTTTGAATGGACCTTCGTAAGTTGGTTGAAGAGGTTTCCTGACGGCGTCTTGACGAATGAAGACGTGAGATGAAGTCCATGAGCTCAGGGTGTATAACAATTGATTTCTTGCAATGGTGACGAAATGGAACGGGCCGAATTGTTCTGACGTGTTCTTGAAGTTGGGTGAGTAATGTTGGTATGTCATTTGACATTTTAGAGTCTTCGAAGAAATCAGCAGGAAGTGTGATTGGTTAACCGTAGACAAGATCGGCAGGTGAAACTCCTACTTCGGGTATTATGATTGAATGAAGTTCAAGGAGAATAGTTGGAAGTTTCGAGTTATACAATGTCCGTAACTCTTTAAAACAGTTTCGCCTAGTGGTTTCGCAACTGGATAGGGAGGTTATACGTGATGTTATTGACCTCGTCCGTAACCCCCCTGACGAAAATCCACATGGAAATCTTACGTCAAGGGTCATGAATAGCTTCGGGGTGTCCGAAAATGTACGCATTAGAAAACTCCTCGAAGAACAACGACTAGGAGACCGCCGACCATCTCACTTCCTGCGCGAACTCCAGCAACTCGAAGGTACCGCGGTAACGGACGAGCTCGTAAAGCAATTCGGCTGAAGATAATCAGCGCTAGGGAGCATCAGGACCTCACAAAGCTCAGTAACATAGCCGACCGCATTGCTGAGGTTAGTAGCCCTAGAGCCTGTGATGGCAACATTGAAACCTTCCAGACCCTCTCACAGAGAAGATCGGCTACTGGACGCCCTGGAGAAGCTCGCCGAGCGAATCACACCCCTGGAGACCCGCCAACGGGATACGACACCAACCCCAACCCTACGCCATCAGAGTAAAAGCAGAGATAGGCAGTTATGCTTTTACCATGACCGATTTCACGATAAAGCAAATAAGTGCCGACCACCATGCTCATGGAAGCAATTGTCCGTTCCCACTAAGCAAGGGAAACTAAATTTAGCGATGGCTGAGGTGGAACCCGTCGCTAATAACTCCCATCACCGTCTTTTGATTTATGGCCGGCAAACCCGCACCCGATATTTGCTGAACACAGGAGCTGCCGTATCGGTTTACCCCGTGACAAAAACACCGAAAACTAAGCCCAGTGAATCCTCTCTATATGCGGCGAACGGTATCCTCATCCCGACGTATGGCGACAAACTTATGCAATTAGACTTAGTCCTACGACGGAAAATAGTGTAGCGATTCGTCCTCACAGAGGTAGGGCAACCCATAATTGGACCAGACTTGCTCTACCATTTCGAGCCGATGGTTGACCTAGCTGGCTGCCAACTGGTCGACAGAATCACAGGGTTGACGACAAAGGGAAGCCGGCTAACGTTCCCGCACCGACAATGTATTCTGTCCCGGAAGGCCAATGGTACACCGAACTTCTCCAGAATTACCCTAGCCTCACGTCCCCGACCACGTTTACTATGAAGCCGATTCATCCCGTCGTCCATCTCATAGAGGCCCGAGGCGCGCCGGTCACCGCGAAATTGCGACGGTTACCTCCGGAAAGGTACGCGGCCGCGAAACGCTAGTTCGACCAGATGATGGAGGAGGGCATTATCCGTCCGTCAAGTAGCGCTTGGTCAAGTGCGCTACACATCGTCCTGAAAAAGAACTGCTAAATCCGCCCTTGAGGTGATTATAGACAAGACAATTCCCAATCGTTACGCCGTACCAACACATTCCTAATTTCAATGTCAACCTCCATGAGAAGAGGATCTTCAGCAAATTAGATCTCAGAAAGGCCTATTTCGAAATTCCTATAGCATAGAAGACATACAGAGGACAGCTGTTATCACCCCATCTAGTCTCTACGAGTATGGGAGGATGTGTTTCGGTCTACGAAACGCAGCTCAGATCTTCCAGAGGTTCCTGGATTCCGTTCTCCGTGGTCTCGACTTCGCTTTTCCCTTCGTTGACATCTGCATCGGGCAACGAGGGACGAGGGAGAGCACAAGAGACATCTGGACGAAGTTTTTCGAAGCCTCCAGGAACACGGTCTGACGATTACGAACGTGTATTCGCAGCGACGGAGATAGAATTTTTGGGCCACAAGGTCACTCTCCAAGGCATCACTACACATCCGGCGAAAGTCGAAGCCATCGCCACTTACCCTCGCCCTACTACTGTCAAGGACCTGCGACGATTCCTGGAGATGATTAACTTTTACAGAAGTTGCCTTCCCCACGCTGCTGCCATTCAAGTAACCTTGAATGGAGCCAAGAAAAATAACAAATGTCCCATATCTTGGACCGAGGATTCCATCAAGGCATTTGAAGAATGCAATGAAGCCCTCAGGAACGCAGCACTCATAGCTCACCCGATTCCAGGAGCGGAGCGAGTTCTCGTATGTGATGCTTCCGGCACATCTATAGGAGCAGCTCTACAGCAGAAGTAAAATGGAAACTGGCGACCTCTAGGATTTTTCTCTAGGACATTGACTTGGACACAACGGAACTATTCAACTTATGGCCGCAAGTTGCTGGCCATTCACCAAGCCGTGCGACACTTTCGATCTTAAGTAGAGGGTCGACATTTTACTATTTGGACTGACCACAAACCACTTCTTTACGCATTTCAGCAGACGCCTGAAACCTCCACCCCCTTGCGGATTCGGTGGGTAAATTTTATTAGCCAATTTACCACTGACATCAAGTATGTTGTAGGAGCGGACGCCACGAAAGAGTGGGGAAATAAGCGCCCCTGATGGGATGGAAGCCCTAGCGGAAGCACAGAGCGGTGACGACACAATACCTGACTTGCTGAAGAACCCTCTTCTACAGCTCAAGTGGATGCAGTTCCCGCATATCTCACGTAGCCTCCTCTGCGAAACGTCCACGACCTACTCTGCGAAACGTTCACGACCTCCGTCCGTCCGTACGTCCCCGAAAGTATGCGTTTCGCCATATTTAAATCTCTTCATAATCTCAGCCACCCCGGTACCCGCGGATCACGCAGACTCATCGTGAAGTGGTATTTCTGGCTGAACCAGAATGTGGACATCACCAAGTAGTACAGAGCCTGCATTGCCTGCCAGAAAGCAAAGGTGCACCTTCACACAGTCGGACCACCTGGTACTTCCCCACCTTCAGGCATATTTGAGCATCTTCACTTGGACATCATTGGCCCACTGCCAAGCTCAGCTGGTATGAGGTACTGCCTTACGATGGTGGACAGATTCAGCAGATGGCCAGAAGCACAAGCAATTGAGGACATCTCAGCAGCTACCTGCGCATCTTCACTCTGTTCGTCCTGGACCGCTCGTTTCGGTGTTCCTGCGCGCATCACTACAGATCAAGGGCGACAGTTTGAGTCCTACTTGTTCCTCTAGCTCTCCAAGACGTTGGGATCCCAGCGCTGTAGGACAACAGCATACCACCCGCAAGCTAATGGATGTGTCGAGAGGTGGCATCGCAAGCTGAATACAGCTCCCAAAGCTCAGGTCGACAGCAACAATTGGACATCTCTTTTGCCCATGGTACTCCTAGGTCTTCGTGCAGCAGTCCGCTATGGCAACATCACCAGCGCCGCAGAGATAGTTGGCGATCAACCCCTTCGACTGCCTGGAGAACTCTTGGCATACAACAAAACAACGAGTCATCACCGAAGACTTTGTCCAGCGACTTAGAGAGCAGTTGGAGCTACTTAGACCAGCAACTCACGGGAAATCCACTGCAAAGACATTTGTCCACAATGACCTACAGACATCCTCTCATGTTTTCCTAAGGGATGACACTGTACAGCGCCCACTCACACCACCCTATACTGGACCTTACAGAGTTTTAAAAAGGTGTACGAGAACTTTCGACATTCAGTTGCCCTCGGGATCAAAAACAGTTACAATTGACAGGCTGAAACCAGCTTTCCTTCTCCAAGAACAGGACTCCACTTCCAGCCAGCCTCTGTCCTCAGCAGCAATACAAGCCCCAGCTAGAACTTCCAATGACTCCCCCAAGGAAGATGACCACCCACCACCATTCCAGGTGACCGAGCGAAGGCGTTTAGTTGATTGAGGGGAGGTGATGTAGCGGCGAGGTACATACTCGCAAATGAATAACCTTGACAATTAGTCTTTTAATTTTCATATATTCGCGAGTATCTCGTTGCTATAGAGAAGTCCCTATAACCTAGCGAGGTTAAGAACAGTCTCCTATCGGCATTCGAATTGTGAGCCACGTTTTGGTTAGTGCGTGTTTACAAACTGGGGAATACCGGAGTCTGAAGTGAGGCCGTGAATAGACCTATTTGTGAATAACTTTCTCATATTTTATTTTAATATATAAGATATAGTTATACTGGCCTTGACTTCTTTACGTCTTGCATAGCCTTTCACAACATGATAGTATTTAGTGCATTCTTGTGTGATACTTGTCGTGAAGAATTGAGCGTCGACCTGACGTAGCCAAACTCGGACGTTCTTCCGCCAAAAGGGTGGCATTTTCAGCGTCGAAGGATCGGGTCTATTGGTATTTTCATCTGTGTTAGACATTTTCAGATCACGTCGGGGTCCCCATTATGGCACGAGTAAATGAGAAAGGTACAAAGTGGGATTAAACAGATTTATTACATACAAAACAAGACGGAATGAAAACAAGAACAAGGTTTAGACAAAAAGAGTAAACAAAGTTAATAATGAAAAACATATGATTTTAGAAAAAAACATTAATAAATAAATAAATGTAGGCAAGCGGTGAGGACGGCCACAAGTTCAATTCTGATGGTTGCTACTCATAACAATTCAGGAGTACATGAGAAATTTGATCTCTTTGATCTCCCAAACATCAATTAATCTTACTTTTAAATGACTAAATTAGCCCATGAGAAGTCTAAATAAGCTTCAACCTTCTTCTGACTATGGTCTTGATATAATTTTGCTTCTTAGAAGTGGTGATTCGTGGGTCATACCCATATTTCGACTGTCTATTATTAATATTGGCATATTCTCGAAAAAGAAAGTCCGGTCAGGCTGGGGCTGCGGAAACTAAGCAGATTTCCCTCTTGAAGTTTAATAATAGATACATCTACATACTGGTAACAAAACACCACCTTGAATATTAAGTGAATAAATACCAACGGTAATAAGAAATCTTTCTCTTGCAAGCGGGAAGCGCTTGAAATGTAAACAAACAGGTCTGCCAACCCCACTCTCACCGGAAAGAAAAACAATTACTGAAATATATCATCTCACATGTTGGCATTAATCTCACATGATAAACTTAAGAGTGGCGTGTTCGATTCCCGCCTTGGCAAATAGGAATTTATTTAGTGACGGACTCATTAGTTCTATCCTGGCTAGAAAAGAGTGGTACCCTGTAGATAGCCCATCCCAATTAGCCATAGTAGCAAAAAGTGGAAGTTAGTTATTAAATAAATAAAAGAATAGAATCTGCTATCGGGATTTTCATTCCTAATACGGCTTTGTTTGTCCTTAACAGTAAAATAATAGAACATTTCGAAAATAGCAGCATAATGCTTAAAATTAATGCGGGATTAAGTATTCATACAAAATGTCTTTAACAGCAAGACATTTCTTTAAAAATTAAGGTGACGAAACTTCAGTTATACCGGGTTGTTACCTACATAGTAAATATTTAAATAACCAAAAGAAATGTTCATATTGCGGTTTATAAATATAAAAACTGCCCATAAAAATTAAACCAAGACAGGCTCGTTTCCTTACTCCTTAACATGATCATTACGGATAACAACAGCACCACTTGTATAAACTCATTATTATATAAAATAGCAACATTCAAAGGGAATTTGAAATTCATTTAAAAGAGTGTTTAACTTATAATATTACTCAAAGCAATTGCAACATAAATCCTAACAATATCGTACCTTTTTCAATAAGTGAAGCATCCATTTGTCTTGATAAAACTGATAAAGATTCCTAAACGAATGTTTAGGTTACCTAGACAGAAGGTGTGATCAAAGTCGATGCCGGGTTTCCCGCTTTATTTTAAAGGAGGTGAACAGTCTTATTACAATGATAAATATGACTAATATCTGAATCATTATTATATTGAAAGTTATGGCTATGTCTATTCTAGAAAGTCATATCAGACAATGTCTCCGAGATATTATATAAATATGCCAAATGTTCCTTGTCACTTATTATTTCCAAATATAGGATGGTAATAAATTGGGGTCGATTTTACAGTGGTTATTTTGAATCCATAGAATTAATACCACGAAGATAAAGGTTATAAAAAAATCTCTAGTACAGTGATGTATTTTTCCTTTGCATCTTGCAATATTTGATGCACCACCTTTTGTGAAGACCATCTCTTTTTACTATAATGTTTCAGTGTATCACTAACTTTCTTCATAACGCCTCCTACACACACTTTGTGGAAATTCAGAATGACTTCCTTTAAATAATACATTCTAAAAATTAAATGATCTTATAGTTTACATCTCTATTGGAAATAAATAATAAAGATATTTCCTAGTGAAAATAAATAACAAATGAGCTGAGCGGGCGGAGATGTATAATCTCACTAATCCGAAACATGCTTAGAACCTTCCACAATTTCTGCGTGATGGAATTACATATAGGCTACATGACATCAGTCTCAATTCAATGTGAACCGTATACAAGACTCAGATGAGATATTTTTTTATTAGCATTCCTTATTTTTTTATTTGTATCAAGTTTTAATTTAATTTGTATCAATGGTCCAATATATTTAGGCAAGTGGGGTTAAACCTCCGTATCTTTCAAAGTACTTATTCATTTATAAATATTAAACACATGCTCCTGAGTTAAAACTTTGAGTCCCTGAAAATTTCTTTTGTCAAGGAATTTTCTCTTGGCTTTTGTCAAGAAAATTCTCCTATCCTGACCACTCAGTAAGACTTTAGTTTAAAAAATACATACAGATATACATTAATCCATGTGTAGTTTGTGTAGTATTTACGGGGTACACTTGGTAATTGGTTTCTTGAACAGGTAAACCTGATTATCACGGGATCAAAGACAAGGAGGGGACATGTATAGTTTACAACTCTAAAAACATTAATATGTAGCCGTTTAAATTTCGGGTTAGGCCTTTAATTTTGTAATTTTTTGTGAACTTAAATTATTCAAATTTCTAGAAAAAGTTAAAACTTAATGGTAACATTTATTTCTAGGAGCACTTCAAGAAATTACAATTATTCCTATTTGTTTAATCAAACCAACTAAGTTAAGACCTAACTCTTGGCCACCACTACTGTTGCGAACTTTTTTAATCAGAAAGAAAGAAAAAGAAAAAAAGTACTATTTAGTCCCAATTATAAATACCTTATACACTTCTATTCCTGAATGCAGCACCTTCCATTGCAGATCTTAATTTTTAGTTCCATTGTATTACCAAATACCGGGTCCATATTAAGAGGAAACCTTATACTTGCCCACAACTATTTTATCAGGCAGCCTCAAGATATTGCATTATAAGTCAAACAGTTCTTGAATTACTTCACTATCGTGTATAAACCAGTGGGAGGGGGATACCGAATTATTGTACTTAGACTAGATGGTCGTCCATCACCTAATCAAATAGGTGGTTTCACGTTGAAATTTATTAGGATTATTTCAAGTAAACCCTCATTCCTCCTTTCAAGTAAACATCATTTGCGTCATATCCTAGGTAGGATCGAAGAAATCTTTCGTGAATCGCATCATGAGTACAACCTCAATAGCTGATTTACCTTTGGGGAAATCTGTTAAAAATGAAATTAAATGTGTGAATAATGTATTTTTTTAATCTATTTGAAACTGTATTATTTGTTTATTAACTGTTTAAAGTGAGTATACTTTTCTATACAGTTTACTAACTTTACACAGTTAGTCAAATACAATGTCTTTTATTAATTAAATAAACTTCTTTTGGAAAAATTGAATTTTTGACTAATTGGTTTATATCAAGTTTAAATACCCATATAGTTAGCTCAAGAAAATTTATATCTCTTGTACTTCCTGGCTTGGCAGGAGACTTGAGAGTTGAACGAGTCGTTAAGTATTATTATTTTGAAAACTTTAGAAAAGAGTGAGCTTTATTCGGTTTTGAACTTGATATCACTTATAACTTGCGTTTCTTTGTGATAATTTGAAAAAAAAAGTATTTCTTTCTTCTAACATCACCTAGAAATAATGATACCACAGAAGTTGTGCTCCACTGGTAAATATTACTGGAGCAATTATTTACATTCGTATTATGACAAATCTTGATGAAGAGAAGTCTTTTCACTTTGTGGTTTTATTTGATTAAATTACGGTAAGTTTCAAGGTATTGTTCACTCTCTTATTCTTAGTTTTTTTTCGATAAGTAATTGTATTAATAATATCAAACCTGTCTGGTTTTAAAATTTTACCTGGCTGCTTTGCAGGAATAATATACAAGAAAGCTTTAATTGACAAGTATAGTCAAAATTAAAAAAAAAAAAAAATCTTTTTGTCATGCCACTATATATATTAGTATTAGGATTGTCTAGCTGATGGTAATATCTGAATTCTACATTTCTTTCATAATAGAGTTAAATATTAAGTTATCTTTCAAATTAAAAAAATAGCGGTCTCTTAGAACAAAACTGGTTTGTTGTTAATGTGTTTATTCCATGTGTTGTGAATTTATCCATGTATCCGTCATAACAAAGGTCTTATAAAAGCACTACCTTGCCACATTTCAGCTTTAATAAAGACATTCTATAATACGTTGGCTTATTGCATGTGTGGCATACATACACATATATATCTAACTAATATTTTTTAACAATACCTCACTTAATGGCTGGTCACTAGTTCTTTCCTCGATTGGAACAGTGTTTTGGCAGTTGATACTCATTTTTACATTAAAGAAAACTCCATGAATAAATTTAAAAAAATTCATAATATTTTATTAATTAAGTAAACAGTAATGATGCCCGAAAATAATAGCTTGTAGATGTAAGTGGTGCTAGATATTATTGTTGAGCTTAGGGGTCTGACATCTATCCATTCTCTGGTGTTATTTAGCATCTTGAAGCAATTGATTAGCTACTTCAATAAAGAAGTAGCAATCTTTGGTCTTGTTACCGTCGTAAGGCAGAAAAAGAGTTAAGATGACACTACTCAGCAGTCATGTGTTTGCTTTTCATCATAGGTTATTGAACCAAAGATAAATATGTACAAATATAATTGTGCTGTTGCATACGTAAGGCAGTTTTAATTATGTAATGGTATATAAAAGGCGATTATATTGGTAAAATATTTCTATATGAAATTAATCACTTTATTTACTTGAAATAAATACTCATGAATTATTATAAAAAATGTTTAATTTAATTCTATTTACTTTATGACAAACTGCGTAGAGTTAAATCATTTCAATTTTAGAATTAACATTCCATGAACTGACATTGATAGAAAAAGGTGAAGAAAATTCTAAATAAAAAATTGTCAAAACTTAAATTTTATTTATTTTGAAATGTAGCCAGTATTTTCTGTGCAGGAGAATATGTAATATTATCATACCATCTGTATCAGGTTAGATCTCTTGGTTTAGGTCCTGCTTCCTATATTTCCTTTGTTTCCTATTTTTTTTGTTAACACATTTTTTTGCTAAGTCACAGTTTTTGCATAGGTATTTACAGAAATTTAAAGATTGTATATTTACTGCCATATAATGAGAGTTTTTTAAAATTTGAAATATTGCTGTTGTTATGCGCCGGATTGAAAAATTGTATAGTGTCAATCTTACTGCAAATGTGATATTTTATAAATGTTGTTACATACTTGTTTTATCTAAATTGAATATTAACCGAGATATTTCCATATTTTAGTTTTCAGCCATCCGTAAACCCCCAGTACAACTCACGTCAATCTAACAAGAAGCTGTTATATTATGACACACTTTATTTGAAGCTTAAATGCCAAATATTGTTCTCATTGAAATGTCACGTTTTGAGTTATATGACCCCCCCCCCCTTCTTTTGTTCTTGGATTACTAAAATTTAAGTGATTGAAATAAAAATTATTCTGATTTATTATAAATTACAGAACTTAGCTATAGTGAATAGTTTTCAATTAAATTTATATGTTATATTCAGACATATTTCAGTAATTGTTTTTCTTTCCGGTCTAGTATATTTCTATCTATTTATTCAGCTGTAAGAGGTTGGCTGACCTGTTTGTTAACAATTTAGAGGGTTTCTGTTGTAGAGGTTATTAACATGTAAGTTGACAAAGATTTCTCATTACCGTTAGTATTAATTCACTTAATATTCTCGGTAGTGTTACCAGTCTGTCGATTTATCTATTGTAAACCTTCATGTGGGAAATCTCCTTAGTTTAGGCAGTACCTGCATGACGGACTTTGAGTAATTAAGAAGTTAACACTTTGTTTCTTTTCCTTACCAAGTTTTAATTAAATTTATAGCTGTGAGTGATAGCACGCCAAGTTCTGTCCTTGAATTCACTTCCACCAAAACCATGAAACCCACTGCCAGCTGACATGAAGTCCTTTAGTAGAAGTTTGTCTACATGGAAAGTAAAAATGAATTTCCACAGGCCTAGGGCACATGGCTGGTGAAATTAATTATGGACGTATAGTTTATTTTAATGAAGTTTTCACTGAGTTTTTCCTTTTTATTTTTTTGCCAATATTAACTTAATGTTAATTCATTGAAATATGTGTATATATTTAGCATACAAGAGGAATGCACTGCATATTCGAGTGCCCTCTTATATGTTCCTTGAATCTTGGAACTCACCTTCTCAAGGAGACTAAACAGGCTTAATTTTTAGGTACATTCATGCAGCTTATTAAGTGGCAATAGTTTTCGTTTAAGGTTAGAATTATTAGTTATAATTCATTCCTAAAAGTAATGCTTAATAAATAACCCCTCCCTCCTTGCCCTTGAGCAGGGCAAGCAATTCTCTTCTAAAAACTTAATCTTAAACAATTATTGTAATATTTAATATTTGAATTTAATATTTTATTTAAAACCTGTTTTAATTTTTTAGGTCCCTGAACTTGGTGCACTTGATGAGCAACAATGCTTCTGGTAATTAGTGATTCTCAAGTGATTAAAGACCTGGCAGTTCAATATTGCCTTGTATCACTTGCCACACATGGAGCAGTACTCCTCTATTTATATTTGAGTGAATTTTATCTTAATGTTGGTCGGAGGGAATATCTAAATATTCTTGCAATATTGATGATTATTGAAATAATTAAATGGATTCATCATAAAATGTTGCTTGAAAAGGACATCCGGGTAACTTACAAGAAGAAACCTTTGAGTTTCTTTTCTCTTTTCGTAAAGTGTTTCGATCTTTTTCACTTAGTTAAAACAATCATAGTGACATTTCTTGGAGCTTTTACATATTACTTTGCAGCTATATTATTTGGAGCCGAAGTTTTTAATAAGTATGAACAGACGTTTATGTTCAGCATGCATCTATCTGTTTTGACTGTACTCCCAATGTACATTAATTTTGGTTATAATGCATTGGTTCAGATAGCTTCTGGTACTAAACCAACCAACACTCTCCAGCTTGTTTTACATCGTTGTATACAAGGTACAATCTTGGGTGCATGGAGTGGTGCATTTGTTATACCCCTGGATTGGGGCAGGCCCTGGCAGATATGGCCTATTCCCAACATATTCTGTTCTCTTTTCACTTGTGTAGCATCTTTCTTACTTATGTACTGTCATATTTTTCTCATTCCAAATCATATCAGTACTATATTTAAAAGGAAGTAATTTGCTACGCGTACTTACATATTTTGTTTAATTTTAATAAATCTATTTTTTTTTGTTTTTTGTGTAGATTAATACCATTTAGAATACAGTGTAAATCTTTTGATAGACTAAATATTGAAGACATATGTGTGTGAAGAGTCTATTGTACATTTATAAATTACAAACTTATGATATTATACAACATATTTTGTATGTATTGGTGCTAATTAAAAATAAAATAAAAAGAATTGTAAAGAAAAACAAGCTTTTGTAACAGAAATGTAATACAGGTCCACGTATATATGTATATGCCTTCAATTGTTTGGCTTTTTCTTATTTTGTAAGTATCTGATTTCAATTTTGTTTTATCATTTTTTAAAAAATATATTTGTTTTAGGAGAATGAAAAATATTCCACTGTTATTTTAACATAACCAGTTTTATATATTTGTGAGAAATAATGAATAACTGCATTGTAGTAAATCATTTGACTTTTTATGAGACATTACCTGCTATCTTTAGTGTGGTTCTGTTGGTTATGAGATTTAAGGCCTAGGTCTTAATAAAGTTATCAGTTTACTTTGTGCCATGGGTTTGAGCCCACAACTGCATTGGAATTAGGGTGATGGAGACACTAATAAAATCCCATGTTTTGTTTAATTTGATGGTTAATATTTATATTGAGTATTATTAGGGTATGTTTCTAAACTCATCGAATAAAAACCTTCAGCTGTCTCTTTAACCATAAATTAAATCACCAATAATTCATCAGACCCATCGGCTTGGCAAAACAATGGAGGTGTTCATGTCTAGGTCAACCTCACTACAACCTGCTTATCCTATTTGTTTAGGTTTTTCATACATTACAATATCAAAAAGTACTGAGTAATGGCTGCAAGATACAAAAACTTGAAAGAATAGTAGGAAAAACATTAAAATAGTTAACATTCCAAACGTAACACTGATGGTAATCTTCATTTGTTATCTTGTCAAGGTGATTGGTTACTCTCCTCTCTAAGTCAATCCATCAGTTTTTTTATATTACTTGTGAGTGATTAAGCAACAGTTAGAACTTAACTTCCTCGCCGCCCCAACTCATTACTGCATCTTCCATTCTATCCTTGATGTTTTAGAAGGTTTGACAAGCATTTCTAAATGTATTGAGTGTCTTGAATTGCCAGGCATCAAAGGATCTGGAGGCAGTAAAGCCTATTGACTTCACTACCCTGTTCCAGTTAGGGATTTCAAGGTTGACAGATACTGAGCCCTCACTGCATGTATCTCTGTATGGCCAAAGTACCTCATCTACTATACAGGTAATGGGGCGGCTCTCATTTCATACAGAAGTCTATCCCACAAAAGGCATTATGGGTATTCTGACGGAACAATGGTGAAGGTGGCGCCTCATGAAGATTCAATTTGTAATGGAAGGGTATGATGCTGTTGTCCCCATTACAAGGGATCATACAAAACCTGACAGACACTCGAAAAAGGGGCTCATGAACGTTTCATAGCGCATACAACATCTGATAACACCAATATCTATCTGGACTTACATCCAGTTTTCATCCAAGCACTAGATTTGTATAAACAGATGTTGGCTCATATGTCGTTTATCAAGATATGAAATTTCCATTTAAATGAATCTAGATTGAAATTCTACCATTCTTATTATACCAATATTCTTGAGGAATATTATGGTGAGTCAACCTCTGCTTTATTGTTAGAATTCCTATCTAGGCATAATGATATACCACTTACTAGTTTTTTAACAAGTATCTATTGTTTACTTACTATAAAAAGCCTGTAAAGTGTATGTGTATGGAATACTTTGGACTGCTAGATTGTGGTAAAATCTGGCTGTGTTCATTTGATCAGAGTTAATGATAAGTTATGGAATAGTGGGTAATGTTAATAAATATTCACTATTTCCATTTAAAGGTTGTTTAGATCAAATTTCTCCTTTTAATGAGTGAATTTTCTGTAGTACTGGCATCATTTGAAACTTTTAAATTAATTTCCCTGTTGCAAATATGTCTGCTAATATCAAGTTTAAAACACACAGACCGGTTACAAAATTTGCATTGCTAACAATGTCAGATTTCATCAGTGGATTTAGTGATGAATTTAGAAACATACCCTTAGATTGCATAGTATTAATAGTGTAAGCATTTAGATTTAATTGTTCCTAATTTTGTAAATTTTTCTGTTGTCACTGTGTTAATGATTGTTTGAAAAATAACTTACTACCTACTGTTGGGACAATGTATTATAATTTTAATTTTTTTTTTTTTTTTTTTTTTTTTTTAATTGTTCTGCTATAAAGAACTGCAAATTTTTCTAGTCTTTTTTAATAATCAATAAAATAAAATATGGTTTTACTATCAGTACATTTTGTTAATTTAATTTCTTTTCCTGCGAGTTTATAACTTTCCTGTAATTTTTTTATTTATCCCCCCTTCTTTTGTTAGGACCTCTTAATAATTCTCTTAAGAAGAAACTTAATAATTAAGATAGCCTCCCAAATTATGTTCAAGCGACTGAACACAAGTGGCTGTTTGAAATTGCATAGGCAACTGTTTAACCCCATCATGAACTTCAACATGAAGATATGTATTCATCAATATCTTCGTTAGTATTGGTTTTATCCAAAAAATGTAAACAAAAAATTGTGTTTAGAATAATGATTTTGATCCTAAATTGTCATTTACATTTATGAATTTTAAAGTTTTGACTTCTGCCTTACAGGAGCTAAAGACTTTGTCTGTGCTTCATGTAAAATGCTTTAATAGAATTGGGAAATTGTTTGTATATGTATTAAGGGAATGAGTACTGTTAATATGAGCAATTTGATTGTTTACTCCTCATACTTTGATTCTTTACATCTCATAAATTTTTCTATCATATTACAAAAGAATGCCTGAAAAAAATTGTATGGTTTCTCTTGGTGGTAATATATTACACCCGTTTTATTTTGATGGGAAACTAGTTTTATTTGATCCTAAGAATGATAGTAAATTCATAAATATTCGTCCAATAGACATTCCATGTTTCATGCTGAAAACTATAAATATGGCTAATTTAAAGGCAATAAATGGTTTATTTTGTGCTTTTGTTATCCATTATTTATGTTTTGTCAAGAAACTGTTATTATGTCAATTGGTTTTAGGATAACAATTCTAGTCATAAATTTCTCTACATGCTTACATTTCGAGTAAAATGAATGAATGGCAGCACTTCAACTTTTCATGTTACAGAGCTTGTGTATTATTGATGAATATGATGGGATGATTTTGTGTATCCAATCTTAATATTTCCACGGGAAACCATTTATATTTCAACCCATCAATGACTGGTAAAACAGTTAGTATATTAATAAATTATCTTATGTACAAATACAAATTAGTATTCTGGTGCATTTCTCTTATGGGAAATCAGCTATTGAGGCTGTACTCATGATACAATTTTCTAAAAATGTTTATATTGACTGAGATATTTGTATTTTTAAGTTTTCATCCTTAAACCCAACTCCTATTCATCTCACTTTAACAATATCTCAATATATTATGAAATGTCTTACTCTAATTTTAAATACTTTTTACTATATAATGAAAAACTATTCAATTCTATAATTACTTGGACTGGCTTCATAATCCAAAAGTTCTTATTTTGGTAACCGATCAATCAATTTTTATTCAATGGTTTTTTTGGGGGGAGGGGAAATGCATTTTTTTTATAAGCGGCATGGATGGACTATATATTACTACTTTGAAAACTTATTAATTCCGAGAAATGTAATTTGTGGCTTCCATTATTTCAACCCTACTAACCACATAACTATGCCAAAGTTTTGAGCAATAACTAAAGAAATTGTTGTCTAATTATGTCCACCTCTCCAATCATTTTTACCATATATTGGACATAAAAAATGTTTTCCTCTTAAACAACAACTTCGAGAGTGTATAATACTCGATGACTTCTTTGCCAAATGTGCTCCTATTGGTTCAGGAAACTTTCCAGACTCTGAGCCCTACTATAGAGTAGACTATAGAATATTGATTAGTAGTCTTGCATTCTATGGGTCCATTTCTTGTTTGCCAAAATCTAGCTCACCAAGATACCATTTTTTAAAAAAAAAATTGAAATCTAAATCTATTCTTTGGAGTATTGAAATAAATATCAACCTTCAAGAACTTCATCCCACTTAAAGTGTGATTCATGAGACAATTCTGAATCTGCCAGTAAATGTGGTTCTGTTTTCTCTGAAGAAAGAAAATTCGCAACCAGCCCTAGATTAAAGACATAGTGGACTATGGACAGAGCTTCTGTTAGGAGGCTTGTGAATTAACTTAAATTCTCGTGGTCCTGAGATTTTGGAAACATTAAAAAAAAAATAGAAAAAATGAAGATGTTTTAGAATCTCATATTAGAAAAAAATATGCTTTAATCTAATTAAAAAATATGTTAATGGCAGTGAAAAATAATATATTTTCTGTAGGTTCAAAATAATCTGGTATAAATAATACATACAGAATGGTGAAAGCTTCACTCATGGCCCTGGATTAGTGTGAGGTATATACAAACTGTATGAAATCTGTTTGTAAGACTTAGGCTATTACCTTTGTGATGAAGGGATTAAAAAATGAGTAAACAGTTGTAAGTTCAAGTCTTCTGTTTATTAAATTATAAAATTATACATAACATTGGGATCGTTTTTTTTATATAAAAGTACAAAAGAAATCTACAAGAACCTAAAAAAAACTTAACAAGTCTAGGACTTCTTGAACCTTAACAAGTCTATTCAAATAAATATAACTTAAATAAATAAATCATATATACATACACTCAAGCATAAAAAAAATGCTCATTCTAGGTAATCATTCAATCAGTCGCTTGTCAACTATATGATCATAATCAGACTTTTAGAAATAAATAGGACTTGGAGAGAAATTACAGTCTGCACTTTGAAGGTGACAGAATCAAGCACATCGAGATTTCGTTCGAACTCGTACAAGTTTATAAGACAATCTTTTGGAATTTCCTTTCTTTACTGAGACTTGTATGTCATACTGCTTCCCAGGCTTCAGGTTTGTAAGGCGTTCACTCACTACCTTTCTGTAACAGGATAATAATTTATAAGAATAACATGCTAAGCAGACATTTATTAAGTATAATGTTAATAATAACAAAAAATGTTTTATTTATTTTTAAAATGTATTTTCTGAACCTCATAAGAGGAACTTCAAAGTTTGAGATCTCTGTCTGAAATAGTCCCTAGACATCCTGAACTCTGGAAAACCAACTCCACACTTTCCAAAAGGAAGAACAAAGATTCCGAAGCAGAGGAAATACCAATATTTTAAAACATTTTCAAGATGTAATTTTTACTTTCTGTTATATCTCATCACCCTAGGTTCAAGATTAAAATCCTTAGTTTGTTTTATGTGATTGAAAGCAATTATATTTTCTGCCAGGACTTCTTAATGACTTTGAAAACAATTAAAACATTGCACTAATCATTATTTTCATAGTAGATTTGAAAGCATTCCAAAGAATTTAGGGTAATTTTATAAGGGAGTCCTATACCTGACTATGACTGTACTCTTTGGAAAAGGTTGGGTGGGAAGTCTTCAACAATGGGCCTTATGGTCTCTATAATCGTATGCATTTTTACATTCGTATTCTTGATCTTTGCTAATAACCACTTGTGACAAAATTTCTTTTATGTTTGGGTCCTAAATGTGTGAGGGTTTGTAAAGTGGTTGTTGGTCCCATATTGAAAACATTCACACAGTTACACTTTAACTGGGTTGTTAAAATACATCTAGACGGGAAATAATAAAAGACTTTTTTTTTTTTTTTTTTTTTTTTAAAATGAACTATCCTTATTGTAAAAAGAGAAAGGTCTTGTGAGTACTTAAGATAGATTTTCTTGTAAAAACCTACCTAGCAAATTATATAAATGAAGTCATCCAAATTGCATGTACACACGCACATGCACACACACATACACACACACACACACACACACACACACACACACACACACCAGTGTATGTGTGTATACATGCAATTTGAATGAATCTCATTTACATGTATTTAAATGTCTCTTTTAAAATTAAAGATCATTGGAGTGAAGATTAAAATTTTAAATTGTAAATAACTCTTATTATAATGGTTCAGATTGAAAAAAGTTACACAATCAATATTTTCTTAGTCTATTGTTCTACAATAGTTCTGTACATTTCTCTCTACCTCGATTATTGATTATTAGATATGCTTCATATATTTCTTTTGTTAATGAATATGCTTGAAAATGGTCAAGTAATCCAGTATGGTACAAACCATTAACTCATATAAAATTATAATTATAATTTTATTAGTTGGAATATGTTAAAAATTCAAGTCATATAGTGATAAAAATTTCAGTGTGTCATTCCTAGAAAATTGATCCATGCTTAAATTCTCATTTTCCCACTTATGTTGATTGCTGATCGGTGTATTTCTTTAAAGTAGGCATCAGTATTTATGTCACAAAAGTTCTGTTTTATTACTTATTCATAGCTGTGCTAAATTGTTATGTATGGGAAATGGGTATTGTTTTTGTTACTTTTTTTTAGAAATCCTTTGGTGAATTATTTTTGCTTGGATAGAATTAAAATGGATTCTGTCACAAACACATTTGTAGTCTGCCCCATTCTGACTAGTGTATTTTATTTTGGTTGATAAATTATGTCAAAGGGTTAAAACAAAATTCTCTGTTGAACATCCCTGTTAAGTGGTTTTCTTTTTGGCTACTTTTTTCAACAACAGTTTTTTTTTAGGTGCGAAGAATTGAAATAATATCAATAAATTCATTCTGAGTTCTGTAGTGTTCGCTAATGCACTTTTGAGGACTGAGGAGGTGAATAAAATGTTTAAAAACCAAGGAGGGCAGAACAGTGACATTTTAATTGGTTAAATTTCTTTCTAAAAGAAACCTAGTTTCTTCTTTATTCTTTTTTGTATTATGTGCTTATTAGCATATTTATTTATTGGAGAGATGAAACTAATGAATTTAAAAAAAACATGTCTGGGAAACATTTGTTTTTAAAAGTGGTACATGTAGGGGTGTGAAAGATGACCCTTTTTCTAACTAATAAGGCAAAGTTGTAGGATCTATTTCAATTAAAGGAAGTATAAAAAGTTGTCTTCCTTTAAGAATTTTTTTTGTGCCATTTAGTGATAACAGCCACCACAATTGAGTTCCTAAAACCAGTTGAATAAAATATTTCTTGTAACAAGAAGACCTATCTTATTTATTGCTCTTTAACTACCAAAGAATGGTAGACAAAATATATTCTGGCTTGTAAAATTTAAATATTGACAAATTTCTAATATAATTGAAGATTCCTATCAGTACTTCATCACTATTAACTGTAAATAAATACGATTAAACTCGGTTTCCATCTCTGGGATCAAGAAACAATGCACATGGCCATTTTCATCCTATATTTGTTTGTATTTTATGTTGTTATAAAATCGATTTCCAAGTAGCCCGAGTCTCCAAATTAAGTTGGTGTAAAAATAATAGACTTCAAAAACATCCCCTATCATTAATGTTTTAAACCTCATATGTGTAATTGCTTTTATGGTAATGTAATTACTTATATTATTGACAACATAAAAGGTGGGGAAAAAACATTATTTTGTACGAATACTATTAAACTCTTGTGTAAGGTTTCTTCCCTGAGTAGTTGTCTGATGTTTTAGCAGATTTTCTTTCTTACCTGTCAGTGGAGTGAAACTTTGAGCACTGAAGAACAGAATATCCAAGAGAATTAAGCTGCTGTTCGACAGCACATTGATCTGGCTCCCTTCTTAGCAAGTCACCTTTCCTGCTTTGGCTTGCTCTGAGGCAGTAAGTGGCTTCCCCTTCAACTGGCACCCAGCCCAGAGTCACCTCATGACATCCTCTCAATCCTCTGAACTCATGGACTTCTGCTGGTTCAGGCAATCTTGGTTCCTCCAGGCCATTCCCCTTAACTACTACCTGCTCAACAAAATAGATGTTTCGTATATAAAATAGATATTTAGTAATATATAAATGTTTAAATTGTTGAAAGTACATTATACCTAAGATATATGAGACTTAAAATTACACTCAAGTAGGTGAATTTGTTGGAATAATATTCTACAAGGACTCAGGCATAATCATCCAACTTAGTATTAAAGTGCTAAATTAAAATGTAAATATTTATGTAGCATGCTCTTCAGATTGGAGTTTTATATTATAGTATTATAATACATTATAGTTTTTTTACTTCCTTGTGCGAAGTAAAGGATGTAATTGTAATCACAGAAAATTTTGAGTTTTCAAATTTCAAGGGCATTATCTGTTTAGATCTCCACTTAATCCATTCTGAGTAGTTTCAGTGAGATGTCTGTCAAAATTTCTAACCTTAGAATGTTGAAATTTCATATTTGGGATTGTTGTAATGTCTTGTTGTGTAATTCCTTTTTTGATTAAAATTGTGAAAGGAGTAGTGTTTAGAACTGATGCATTGGAACAGAGATATCTTATATTAATTTTAAATAAAATGCAACCAAAATTTTGTTTTATTTAATTTGATAGGGCATAAGGAAGCCATGTGGTGCCCACATCAGATTTTTGTTATTTAGTAAAATCATTTGAGAATACTATTTTTGAGAAGTTTCATGAAATTTTCAAATTTTCTAAAATATTACTCTTTTTTCGCCCTTGGAAAAATGTTAAGGATAGGAAAGTTTTACATCTCCTTCATGTTTTATAGTGTACATATGGATTCATGGAATATTGCTAGTGAGAAATATAATATAATATTATACTCATTGTATGTTCCACCTTCCTTTGCTTTGGACCAAGGTTAAATTAGCCAGGATTTTTTTTTTTTAATTGGGGAATATTTGCTCCACCTCTGTTAGTGGAGAAATGAGTTTATTTTTTTTTTCTTATTTTACAATTTTGGATTATGACTTTTGCCAAAATCTCTCTTGTATTTCAAAATTTTACACCGCTTTGGAAATTTAGTTAGAAGTCATACAAAGGCATGTGCATATTACTTAGTCCTGATGAGTAATATTCAACGAAGAAGTAAAACTGTTCTTTTGAGAGGAAGAATATGAAAATTTCTTTTTTTAAATGAAATATCTGAGCAGAAAAAGAAAAAAAAAAACTAACCTGAGCTGTTACAGGTCTGCTGTCTGTCAGTAGTTTCAGTTTAACAACATATACTGCTCCAAAAGTAGGCCTGGCCACTGTGAGGACTCCGTGTCCTTTGACTGTCTTCTGTTCCTCTATTGCAGATCCTCTCTTCCGCACCTCTGCCGTCACTGTTCCTTCACCACATGCTGTTACTCCTACTTCCAGCATTTTAATGTCCTCCTTTCTTACCTAAAATTAATATTTCTATGCTATCAGTATTGAATGTTTATCTAACTCTAGAATCTGTTTTGGGAACATTGATTGCAGAGGGCTCAAGAGACACTCTTAATTACTTTTATATCAAAGGATGCCTAGTTGTAATCTACCCCGATGGTGAATAGAATATTTTATAAATGGTCTTACTGGAAATTTCCCTACTTGGATTACCTTAATTATTGCAGAGTGGCAACCAATAGTTAACTGTTCTTGATTTAGACTAGTAACATATACTGGGTGAAAATAAAACATAGTAGAATTTGCTAAAAAATGATATGTGTCTAATTCTACTAAGAGCCTTTTAATATAATGAAAATCATGAGTATTAGAATCAATTAGTTTTGTATAAGGGCTATTTTTATTAAAACTCTACTAGGGGATGGATGATTTGTACATTGAAACAACATCCAATACAAATAATTAATAATTATGGGTGTATATATAATATTACACATTTGTATATAATTATATTATTATAAGTGGCCAATTTTTGTGACAGCTTTAAGAAAAATGTTTTTAAATTTTTATTTCTTTGTACTGTTCTTTGGCTTTGTCAAACTTTCCAGATTTATGTACAATATTGATTTTATAAGTCAATTGTTTATTATTTTTGCAAAATGTTTCTTAAAAATATATAAATTCTTTACTAACTGAAGAGGGGTTGTAATAGCAACCTAGACATCTAGGTCAATTATTTTGGATATATATTTTGATATTTGAGTATTGAAGGATTAGGGTTATTGGGCCACTATCATGGTGTAAATACATTAACAAGTTCTTATCTGTAAGTTTCATCTTGTTTATATCTAAACCCTGTTTGTTTGCAACAACTTACTGTTAATTTTGACGGTTTTTGTTTATACTGTTCCTTCTGGGGTAGTTTCTTGAAATAGGTCCTCAATTTATGTAACCTAATATTTAAATAGAGTTCACTTTTCCCCAATCCTGTCCCTTCTTTTTTGGCATAAAAAAGGTGCATAATTTGTATTAACTTTAAGAATTTATTTATAAAAAAAAATTAATAATAATTGATGCCTGTCCCTACATTGTTGATCTTTTTTGCGATTAGAATGTTGTGGTGTAAGCCACAATAATAGTAATTATAGAGTTATTTAATTTAATTTTGTTTAATCAGCAATCATGGTCATTCATTGCACCTATGTACCTAGCCTTCCTAGATAGACCAGGATTTATTCAGTCAGGAGCATCATATGGAAAGTTATCGGAGTCATTTTCCATATCTAAGAGTAAGTCAAATGTCCCTCCTCTCAAGCTGAGTCATAAACCTTTAACTACGTATTTTTGTTTTCCAAGGTAAACTTTTCACTGAATTAAGGGATATATATTTTATCTATTACCTTCTTTTTAATATCCACTCCTTGTTAATTAGCTATAGTAGCAAAAAGTGGACATTAATAAATAATACTGCTACTACTTCTGCGAGTGATGTGCTTCGAATATTGAACCTTCATTGCCATGTATACTGCACACTTCCTCAAAAAATTTCTAGATCTTTCCTTCAAGAATGAAAATTAATCTACTTTTCAGTTTTTGATGATGCTGGATAATGTTTTCTACATAATAAACCTGATGATCATTTCCGTGTACAAAAAATCCTGAGTTCCACTGGAACAAGCAAGGGAAAGAAGACGGTCAATGGACATCCAGAGGTTTCCCGTTTCCTCCTACATTTAATCATCCAATTGTAAAACATTAGTATAAAACTGCATCCTGACACATTAAAGGAATGAGTGAAGGAAATTCCACTCGAGGCAGAATAGTTAGAGAGCCATCTCTCCATAGCCCATAGCATAAGCTAATGATAGCCAGTATTAACGTGCATACTACCACTTTAATGTACCTTCCAGTCTTGCTGCACTGACATTAATCTTGGTGTTGCCAGTGAGGATTCAGGTCAAGAGGAACCCTGTAATGAGGATGACATTATGGGGGTGCCCTGAGAATATCCAAAATATCGAATCCATTTCCACAGATACGTAAGCAGACCAAAACACCCTTCCATGGTTTATTATTCCTGGGCGTATGTCTGAATAACATGGTAATTATTAATAGCTACTCACTCTAGCTCCCTGACGGTTAAATTCCCCCAACATTTGCGAATCATCTATTGATATTGAGTATAATCCTCAATGACAAGACTAATTATTTTTACACAGAGTTGCTTCTTCTCTTCATATAAAATTCAGGGCAAATTGACAATTTCCCTGAGTTTCTAAGTAACTAAGTGTTGTAAAGGTGCTTCCGATTATCAATACAAAAGTCCTAAGTTCTAGAATTGCCTCATTGTTCCTCCTTATAATTAAGTTTTAAGAAAGGTTCAGATTGATAAAGAAATATATATACTCACATATACACATGTTACCAAACTTGATATTTAAACATGTACGACTAAAGACCAAGTCTGTTAATGTCTCAAATCTGACTAGTAGAAGAGAAGGGGGTTTAGAGAGGGTAATTTTCGAATATCCCATAAAGCCCCATTCTTATACATCAATAGAAGAATACAACCAATCTCCATGCAAATTTAATCCTATTAATGTTCCTTTATACATTTTTCTAAAATATTAATCGAAATATTTTTTTAGTTTTCAGCCTTCAGTATATTCCTACTTTTAATCATCATACTTTAATAATAAGCGAATATGAAATCAGACCAGGAATAGAGGGGAAATGAAAAATGTTATAGAACCAATCTTGTTAAACTATTGATGCTCAACAATTGATGCCTATATATTTTCCACAGCTCAAATATTTACTTAGTTATATCTATTTACATCACATGTTTATTTATTTAGGAATAGAGAATATATGGCGAGATGAGATCAGTAGTGTGTTATACCAGCACGTGGGAAATCTGCTAGTTTACGCAGCCCCTGCACTTACTTTTATGCAACCACTTTCCGGAAACCTGTTATTGTACCTGGGCTTCCTTTTTCATTCAGACTAAATCGGAATGAATCTCAGAGCCCCTTGTGTAAATATTCAATAATTAAACATTGGTGTCATCGGTCGAATTAGGGGTGTCCTTTGTTTCAAAAACAATGAGTTATGTCTAGTATTTCGCGACAGTAATTTTAATCTTATTGTTACACAAGGGGGAGACGGTTAAATTTTAAATGCCTTGCGAAAGTCCTTTTGACTCCTTGTTGTTAGTTAATATCTATGTATGACTAACTTGTTAATTGCTCTTGTCACAACAAGGATAATAGGATAATGTACAATTATAATAAATAGATATATGCTAAGTCCGAAGAAGGCTCACTTACCTTGTACCTATAGAGCAAAGTAGGCTCGTGGATTTTGAGATCAGCAGTGACTGTTACACCATCAGTGAGGGGGCGAGGTTTAGGTCTCGAATAGGCCAGGTTTGACAACTCGGCAAATTTATAACTGAAGTTGGTAGCAGTGTTGATGGCAAATACTTCTGCTTTGTAATTCTGGTTGGACTCGAGGCCTCTCACCAACCAGCTTGTTCTGTGTCCTGTTTTCTCCATCTAGCAACAGTTTGAACTTAATAAATTTGTAGCCAATGAATAATTTTCTAAAGCAACTTTTTTTATTTTTGGGCATTCTCTCGATCATCTAACTTTTTAAACTTATCTTTACCTTTTTTTTTTCTACGACAAGTTTAACAGTTGGTTATCTTTATCAACAGTTGTAGTGAAAAAAATGGACAGAATATTTAAGAAGGAACTTCATAAATACTATAAATTCTTGAAAAAGTCCATCAAATAAGAAATATCTCTGATATTGAAGAAAAAAGTTGTTATTACTGTAAAATTACAACAAATTTAAATTTAGTTATTACCATAGAGGAAACTCAATTTAACTAAAATTACTTTAAGTTTGTTTTGATGTGTCAACTTACGTATATGTATTATAGTTCGTTGTATGTTTGTTCATATCTATACTGACTGTTTCATATATTCACATTTTCAGTACAGCCAGTGTAACTAAGGAGGTGTCATCTCATTCATTTATTTATTTCGAGAGAAAGACAACTTATTTATTCAAATAAAGTATTCCATAACATTTGAACTCCCAGAAAAAAAATATATACATTTTTCTCAGCTAATATAGGACAAATATGTTTATTTTCCCTCTTTATTCAATCATTCACGTAGTTAACCATGATCTAAATATTATTATTTATTATCACTAAATTATTTACATTCGAAATGAAAAGAAATATTTTAGATATTTCCATGTATATAAATGTGTCAGAATGTCAAATTTAAAACGACGTTAATTATTGTTCTGAATCCTTGGTGTATACTCCCAACGCCTTCGTTTGAATTGAATACAAACCCACAACACTGTTGAGTACCACGTGCATTTATTGCATCTATAGATATTTAACCTTACGTTGACGGGTAGATATAGAAATGGTTTCGTGTACAAATAAATAGATTGGATTATCCTATGCACTAATCATCCCGTTATCTTAAACACCAAACGGAAATGGTCTGTTACGTGTCCAATAAATTTACAGTCATTCATTATAATAAAATAGCCGCGAAGTAAAGTGGCCAATTGAAATAATAATGGTTTTCCGTCGAAATATAAAGTTTGGGTTAACGTAAATGAAAGAAAATAACAGGGATATTATTGTTTTAATAATCTGTAGATAACCCGTCACAATTAGTCTCATTAGCACAGAGTGGACGTTAATAAATCATAATAATAATTATAGTTTTACGCTTGAAGCTATGAACGAATATTGACGATCTTATTATTATCAGTAAATAAATCCCCGTCGAAACATAATGATTGGTTCATCATAGAAATTGGAGACAAAATACGCCAAATTCTGTCCAGGCATTAACCAATATGGAATGACATCGGGCGTAATTAAGTTAACGTGTGTCCCTTCGTTGTGGGTTGAAGTAAAACTGGTTTTCCGTGGAAATTTATTAAGGTTATTCAAGTAGACCCTCACTCCTGTCAATACCGGAAGAGCATAACATAGTGTGTATATGATAACAAATTTCACTCCCTAAATATATATATAATTTCACAATCTACTTGAAACATTCTCATGAATCGCTAATAAATTCTATTTTGTTGGAAATGTTTTTAGATATTGAGGTCGTACTCATAACACGATTTTCGAAAAATTTCCTCAAATGTCCATCGATCCTACCTAGGTGATGACGAAAATTAGGTCCGTTCAACATATGCACACATGTTTTAGTGTTGTTCTAGTATTGATTGTATTTAAGAAAACTACTTGGATATCGAAGAAATTGTGCTAAGGGTTTGTCGAAATGTACAGTTTCGTCTAACGAAATGAGACGATGAATCTCTCAAGGAATAGTGCCGTAGGCATTATTTTTTTGTTTAAATTAAATTTAATGTTAAATATTAAACCGAAAACGTGTTCGAGAAAGAGAATTTGTTAATAAAATAAATGCCTTATACAGGTACATAATTGGTAGAGAGTTAGCAGATTTTCCTTAAGGGAAATCAGCTATTGAGGTCTTACTTAAGACGTGATTTTCGAAAAATGTCTTCAAATGTTTATCAATCCTATCCAGATGACTAAAATAACGTCCGTTCATATTACTCGATATTTACTCGTTTTATGCAAAAAGAAAGATCAAGTTCGTTAATGGTTGAAATCACACCAGTGGGAGGGGGGTTTAAGAGGGGGGATTTAGGAAATTCGAAATATCTTCGTTACTATACGTCGGATCGAAAACGTGTATAGAACCAATCTAATTGCAAATTAAATTTACTATAAATATTGGTATACACATTTATTCTCTATCTTGAATATTACCCGAGATATTTGCGTTTTTATTAAGTGTGTGAGGATAACGGGCGAGATGTCTAGTTCGGCCGTTTCTATCGGCTCTCGTGAAATTGGTTTAGAGACTCGTTACTAGTATGCAGATTTCTCTATTGTAAAAGTTCACGTGGGAAATTTGCTTAGTTTACGCAGTCCCTGAGTGACCGACTTTTTTTCATTTACTATTAACTTTTTTGCGATAATCGAGAGAATGGTCAAATAATGTGTGAGACCCTTCGAGTCTTTACTAACCTTTATGAGTACTTACGATGATGTGGTTTGGTGATGAGGAGATAGAGGAGGATTGCTGTTCCGATGAAGGCATTATGCGTAGTTCCCTCGCCTGGCAGAGAGTAAGGAACCCCTGGTTTCCTGGACGCACCGACAGGACGTACTCCGTGGAATCAGGGTCGACTGTACTGTAAAATGATCAAATCAATTATATAATATGTTAGAGCATAAATGAGGTATTGTTAGTAATTGTGCCTTTTAGGCTGGACACGGGTCGGGGCGTTGGTCTTAATTTCACTAGACCAACCTAGAGTGGTGGGGTTGATTCCCACCTTATCGAAATAGATGTACAGACGAATTCATTAACGAAACCCCTAGTCCCACTATGACTAGAAAGGGGTAGTAACCTTTAGAAACTCGCCTACCTCAGCCTTAAAGGGAAATGACCTACTGAGGATATATTCATGACGCGATTTGCGAAAAAAAAAGTCTTCAAGTGCCCATCGATCCCAAGAAAACGTGGTCTGTTGAAAATTATATACATATGGTATATATCAAGATCGTTAACAGCTGTATAGTGGGAGGTGAAATTCAAAAATTCGAAATATCCTCCATTGTTAAACGTCTGGTTGAAGAATTGTACAGAACCAATCTTATTGTGAGTATAATGCCCTATAAATGTTGCATATATATGCTTCTCTGTCATGAATATTAACAAAGATATTTTTCCATTTTTTAGTTTTCACGGAAGGTTGAAAATTAACCCCCATCCCTACTCATGTCAGATTGGCTATAAGCTGTTATATCATGAACAACATTATTCGAAGCTTAAGTACCAAATATTGTTTTCATTGAACTTTTACTGTGTGTTATACATGCAAATACATGTGTGACGTCGTTAAGATTTCAAGTATTAAGCCAAAAACTTCAATAAACCTCACTTCTATTCATCCCAGTTTTATTTAGAAATAGAGAATATATCATAAGATGAGATCAGTAGTGTATCGCACAAAAAAGTGGAGAATCTGATTAGTTTACGCAGCCCCCACTGCATGGACTTTTTAAAATAATTCTAAGTAAAACTCCGATGTTTAAAAGAAGAGGGTATACTGAAGGCTAAAAACTTGAAAGTACACATAACTTGATTAATATTATAGCAACGAAAAAATGTGTTGAACTACAACACAAACACACAACAATTGTAGAGGATCAATAGTTTGACAAGATTGGTACTATAATACTTTTCAATACGACTCATTATAACGGAGATAAGAGTTTTCTATTTCCCCTCCCCCCCTCCTACTATTCGTCCAGTTTCATTATCTGCAAATACGTCATCAATGAAGGTTCTATGTTTTAACTCGAAAATGTATATGTGATCTATACCATACGTGATATTTAACTGTTTCATTCAACACTAAATTCGCTAATGGCTGAAATTCGCCCAGGTCTAAATAGAGGTTAGAGGGTGGAATTCGAAAATTCAAAATATCTCCGCATCGAAAAAATGTATATAGCCAATCTTGCGAAACTATTGTTGATATGGGGTTAAAATGAATATTATATATCTGAATTCTGAGACAGATAAAAAAATGTTACCAATCGTTTTAAATGAATTTAAGATCTGCAATTGTTGTTCTATTCATTTTTTTCTCACACACTCATATGAAGCGAAATATTCTTAATTTATTCTTTTCAGCCGTCTGTAAGCCCTCTCTTCTACTCACCGGATGTTTACTCAGAAATGAAGAATATATGGTGAAATGAGATGACATTTGTGTCAACCAACGCGTGGGCGATTGCTTAGTTTACGCAGCCCCTGAGTGAGGACTTTTTCTTCCCAGTAGATACAATATTGAATATAATGCTGAAACTCTTTTTTCTGTTGCCTCACAACGTGACTCTCAAGTCATCATACACAGTATGGTTCTTGTCCTTTTCTATATATCATTTCTGACTCAATTAGTATAAAGGCCTGTAAACACGTTGGATGCTTCAAAGGCGGTTAACCACATGTTTGCCAACTCGACAGCCAGTGTGGCGCAATACTACGCAGTCGACGATCTAAAAAGAATTCGGAGACGTTGCAAATACGTGAGGAAGCTAAGTGACAGAGGTTTAGGCAGTTTTATCGGAGTGAGGCCGTAGTGTGTGGATGTGTCAGAGGCTCTGGAGTCAGCAGAACGTGACATTCGGACCCAAGCATGATCCTCCCTCACTGACATATGCCATAAACAGCGGCAGAATTCCTTCCTCAAATATTTCAACCTCCTCATATAGATGTAGCTCATCACTGTAGTGTTTAACTTAAATTCAGACCAAGTTGTAAGTCATGTTTATTGATTTACGGAGAATTTATTACGACAGAATAAGGGTTAAAAAAAAGGCTTGCCATGCCAAAGCAGACGTTCAACTTGAAGTAGGAGGAGGTGCATAAAGATATTCCTGCCTCAAAACACATTTTCCTAAAATGATTTTGGACATTCTGATTATTGTTTTTAACATTCAAATTCATATTTTTAGAGTTTGATTGAAAAATTGCATTATAAATACAATTTTTATGCTGACTTCAGACCTGAAATCCATTTTTTCAACTAGCGTAATGTGTTATCACAATTCTATAATTAAAATAGTTTGAGTTTCGTTTCCACCAGTATATTCAAATTCAGTTTTTCCTTATTTGGAATTTTATTCTAAACGTTTCAATAATTAAAAATACAGAAAGAAAAAAACACAGTTGCTGCTTACATCCTGCTAAACCTGACTAACATCGACTTCGAATCAAATAAATAGTGTGTTCTTGGATATTTCGAGTTCTGAAGCGGTTTGCTAGGTCCGTTTGCTAGGATAAGAATATAAGAAAATTTTAAATGCGAAAAGGACAGAGGAGAAACATTGGAGTGTTCGAACTGCCTTAAAAGACATTATAAAAATCCCCGAAGAGTCATGGTTCTGCCTATCTGACGTTTAAACGTCTTTGAACAGATGGAATTTGAGTAGGAATCTTCTATGTGCCACTGAAAGATGACTACGTCCGAGGTTGTACCAAAATATCTTAATTTTGTAAAATAAAAAAAAAAAATGTAAGAATTTGTTGTATTGGGCCAAAATTTTCTTTCTTTCTTCTATGTGCCACAAAGTTTATGCAGGCTATTGAGAAATGCTATATAACAATTTCCACAATTAGAGTGGAATTGAAGTATTCAATTTTGAGAATTTTCACCAATCCCAAGCTCCCACATTTGAAAAAAAAAATTGGCATGCCCAATGCCACTATTCAGTATTATAAGAGGGACACCGTTCTTGACCGGTGCATGATAACCAGTGCAGTTTATGCCCTAAACAAACAAATAACTCTCTCCTGAAGTCCTTGTCATGACTTGTGCGTTTTTTTTTTCTTCTGCATAAATAAAACTCTAAGATTTGTCTGATTTTCTGTTTAAAATTGGCGGGAATAATATTTTTTTCCGTATTGGACCGTACTAAAAACAATAGAATCATAATTGAAATTTTGTATGCTGCCCTCCCGTTTGTGGCCCAATCGTTTAAAAACGGCTCGAAGGATTTCAGTAGAATTATGAGTCAGTTATGAACATCTCAAGATACTGCTCAGGTTATATGATATTTAAATTTTCAACTAGGAGGGGGGTTTACTTCGACGTGAAAACACATGTACGTCAATATATTGATTACTGTTTTTTCTTCTTATAGGCTTCTTGAGCGCATCATTCAAATATTCTCAATACATCATTGGCTAGGGCGAGGAAGAAAAACTCCTTTTTCCTTATTTTATTTAAAAAATATCCCTACATGTTTGTTGGCCCATATACCACCTCTTCAGAGGGCATTCTGTTTAGATATGACTTTCTCGTCCCATGTTACACTCGTTGAAATGAACCTTCCACTCTGCGAGGACGTTGAATCTGTCTCCAGATGGGGAACCTGTGGATTGTCAAAGAAGCTTCATACCTTTCAATGAGTATCTTCAATTGTGTTGTCCTGGCGTCTTAGTACCTATTTACATCCCAATAAAATAAATTCGAATTTTCATTACTCTCGACCATTAGTAAAATTTCTGTATGTCTTCAAAACCAGAGTAAGATATTGTTTTTTTTTTTAAAAAAATTTCATATTAGCATATTTCCCTTCAGGGAAATCAGCTATTGAGGTTGTACTCATGACGGAATTTTCGACATTTTTCTTCAAATGTCCATCGATCCTACCTAGTAGATGATGAAAATGAGCTCCGTTCAAAACTGTATATATATATATATATATATATATATATATATATATATATATATATATATATTTGTCTGTTACCGCACTAGCGGTCGCAATTTTTGTTTGATCGTTACCAAACTCGTTATTTAGTTTTTTTATGTAAAAAGAAAGATCAAGTTCGTTAACGGCTGAAATCGGACCAGTGGGAGGGGGGGTTTAGAGGGAAGGATTTTCGAAAATTCGAAATATCTCCGTTACTATACGTCGGATCGGAAAATCGTATTGAACTAATCTTATTGAAAATTAAATTTACTATAAATATTGTTCTATACATTTATTCTCTATCTTGAATATTAACCGAGATATTTGCATTTGTATTCTGTGTGTGATCGGCAGGGGTCGGCTATGTTCGGGACGTTCCGCCGAGAGTTCTGGCGGCCGTTTCCATAACTACTCGTCCCTCTTAAATAGGTTTAGAGATACCTTACTACAACAGTTGTTATTAGGCAGATTTATCTACTGTATAACTTCACGAGGGAAATCTGCTTAGTTTACGCAGCCAGCCCCTGCGTGACGGACTTTCTTTTAATGTACAAATAAAACATTCGACACAGTGCCTTCTGCCCACAAAAGTTTACAATTCACTTGTAATATTTAAATTATAAAATTTTCTAACCATAATTCAGTATGGTTAGAAAATGTGAGCTAAGGTTAGCCTTGGTAAACCTAGAGTCCTGAGTTCGATTCTCCTTTGAAATAGGAATTTATTAAGTGATGAGCTCTTCATATAAATTCTTTAGTCCCACTTTTGTTAGAAAAGGGTGGTGGCCTATATATAACCCGCCCCAATCAGAAGTACAAAATGGTAGTACACAAATAACATTTAACAATGATTTAATGTGTGGGGGGAGGGATTCAATCATTTATCATTTGATGATAAAGTCATGATTTAAGACATTTACTAGCTCCTCTTGAGCGTGGATTGAGAGAGGCATGCGAGTATGACTGCCCCAGTGGCCCAATAGCCCGAGTTCCACGCACTGCAGGTGGTGTAGATAAAGAATCGTATTGGCGCAGGAATTGGAGCCTTTATTGGTATCATCAGAGGCTCTCAATGGTACCAGTGTTTCTTGATTGAAAGCTGCGTACCCGTTATTCAATCTCCAACCATGGTTCGGGACCTGCTCCAGCTGTCCACCGTCTGGGCATACATTCCCAATTCTAGACTTCCATCAGCTGGCAGTTCAGTTGAATGTGACGGGTATTAGAATTTTCATTTTTATTTTTTCATATAGATTTCAAAGTTAATATTCTTAAAATTTATGAACTTTTTCAACCTTTTCAACCTTTGTTTATCTTATTTTATTTAGAAAAACAAAATACAAGGGTAGGCTTATTTTTCTATGTTTTTGCTAATTTGAAAATCTAATGGTAACAAAATATTGAGTTTGAATAGTTTTTAGTTTTGAGGCAAATTTTACCCAAAAACCGTGTGAAATAGAGACAAGAATGTGGGATGACATCATAAGTGGGGTATGCAGCTTGAGGGAATAATTTGCTTAACTTTCGCAACATTTGCGCTATATAGTACGCTATTTATTGATTCAAATTATGTTTATATGTTTGTCTAAGGCTGGAGAACTGGAGTGGAAGCAGGATCTAATAGGAACAGCAGCTGTATATTTTAGCAGATTTTCCTTAGGCTATTGAGGTTGTACTCATGATGGGATTTTCGAAAAAGTTATTCAAATGTCCATCGATCCTACCCAGGTGATCAAATATATGGGCCTGTTAACTCTCTAGCGGTCGCAATTTTTGTCTGGTCGTTACCAAATTCAATATTTAAACTTTTTATGTAAAACTAAAGATCAAGTTCGTTAACGTCTAAAATGGGGGGAAGGGGGGTTTAGAAGAAGGGATTTCGAAAATTGTAAATTATTATTATGCGCCGAAACTAAAAATTATATAGAACCAATCTTATTGCAAATGTAATGTTCTATAAATTTTGTTATGTACGTTTTTTCACTATTTTGAAAAATTAATCCAGATATATGCATTTATTACTTTTCGGCCCTGAGTAAACCCCCACTCCAACTCTTGTCTTATTAACAATAAGCTGTTATATTATGAATCATTTTATTTGGGGCCTAAATACCAAATATTGTTCTCAATGAACCTTTACGTTTTCTGTTAAATGCAAATAACGTGACGCACGAGGGACATGTGCTTAGTTAACGCAGCCCCTGCGTGACGGACTTTTTGAATATTTATTACAAGTTTCTAAATAACACTGGTTATAAAGGGTTAATTTACTTAGTATTTAATGGTACTTTTAGGTTTATTAGTTGTGATACTTACGTCCTAGTCCATCGAATATAGACATGTCCCTTAGAAGCCCTGCTCCTTGCGAATATCTTCCCCCTGGGCCATAGCTGTGACGGTGGTCCCAGATGAGTGGCATACAGCTCAACCCACCCCCTCTCGGTTGATGTCAGGCTGACCGTATAGAGGCCGCTGCTAGCTGGTGACATAGTTTTATTTCTTTGCTCTCTTCCTGCTCTATCTCCTAGCCGCTCAGCGCTCTTACCGGCCTCCACTTCCACTGAAAAAATATCAGAAATATATGTTACATGCGTATGCCGTATTAAAGTCACAATGTAGGCAAGCCTTGATGTTTATTATTAAAAGGGGGGGGGGGACTTCTATAGATACACAAATCACCAAACTCATAAACAAATCATCCCTAGAGGACAACTACTGGAAAATCAGGAAACTTTCATTAATATAATAGAAAAATACCAGCGCCCGAAGATCATATACATTGATGGCTGGAAAATAGTTTGGTCTTCCACCTGTATTTATTACGAAGAAAATGTCTGCCGAAAATTCAAACTCAAAAAATGAACCAGCATCTAGTCAGCCAAACTATTCTCAATTCAGTTCGCATTATATTATTGCATTTGCAAACACTCGACTCAAGAAAAAGTCCTGATAAGCACCGACTCGTTGAGTACCCTATTGAGCATTAAAGATATATTTACGAACCATCAAATAGTAAAAAAATACGTGGATTCCACACCACGTAGGAATAGATGGAAATGAAAAAGCAGATGTAGCAGCGAAAGACGCCCAACAACAATTAAATCTAGAGAGCTCTGTCAACCACTCAAAGAAGAAATTGATAAAAATGGCAACAAATGTGGAACGAAACACAGAATAATAAACTAAAAACTATTAAAACCACCATCCGTCCATGAAATATTCGTCGAGACAACAGAAGAGAACAACAGAAGTCGTACTAGGAAGAATACGAATAGGCCACAAAATATTGCTTTACTCTCATTTAAATCGTTAAATTTTAAATGACGCATATTTGGCAATATTTACAATATATTACTGGGCGATGATAACCTTGTAGTTTTTTGCCCTTAAACTCTAAGAAACAAACATCAAATATGCAATGTATAAAAATAGCAGGCAAATGAAGTGCTTTAAAGCAAGTGCTTCTGTTCAATTCTTCGTCAGTTTCATGTCACCTTTATGAATCCTGTAATTTTAAAATAGTTAACCATATTGGGAAATACTTGAAACTAAGACAAACAAATAGTAATTATCTACATTCTTGGGTCATGACAGTGTTAGTCTAATATTACGAAATATTAATTTCTTCTACCTGGATAACCACTTACCTCTTCCAGTCTGGTTGGTGTTTCTGTACTCCATCTCCCAGGCGACGGCTGTGTTGCAAGGCGTCACTATCATGCTCAGGCTTTGGACGTCCTTTTGCAGCAGGTAGAATAACCTGCCAAACAATACTCAACGTCAAATTTACGTCATCTAATAAATTAAGCATCATAATAGCAACCTTGATATAAAATTGCATGTTGGTTTCGCCGTTATGTATTCTCCTATTGTCAAATTTGTTTATGGAGGCCGTTAGTAGAGCACCATACCACAGGGTGGTAAACTGTAGATAACCCGTCCCAATTAGCCTTAGTAGTAAAAAGTGGACGTCAATAAATAATAATAATAAGCACCATGTTCAAGCCTGTCGAGTATTGTACTTGATAATCAGGCAGCAGTGACTACCTCGACCGACATATTTAATAACAGTTAAAAGGGGGCTCAGGTTAGCCATGTGAGTTAAATGGCGAGTTCGATTCTTGCCTGGGCAAAGGAAATTATTTAGTGACGAAATTCATTAAATAGCATCGTAAATCCCACCCTGGCTAGAAAAGGGTGGTAACCTGTAGATAACCCGTCCCAATTAGCCTGAGTTGCAAAAAGTGGACGTTAATAAATGATAATAATAATAATAAATAACAGTTAAAATTAAACGCAACCTTCAAGTACTATTGGTCTGTGATTGCTTACAAAACAATCGAATCAACAAGTGAGCTCCAGATTAATACATAAAGCCACTGGACCTTTTTTTAAGGATGGCTGTTTTGTATCCAACGAAAAAACCTTCACATACCCTAAGATATGACAGAACTATTAACTGACAGCAGCCAATATATTCCACAAATACTAATATATCTAAAACATATAAACATTTGCAAAAACGTATAGTATAAAATAGAATAGGTCTACAGCATACTTAAAAAGATTTAAAAGGGTTAACTTTTATTATATTCATTTAGACAAAACACGTATATGAGAAACAATCAGATATTTAAGACATAGTTTCCATAATATAAAAATAAAATACAACAAAGGTAAGTACATGGCGGAATAAATATATTATTCTAATTACCTCTTAACAATTACAGATCATGTCAATCACCATCGCTGTGGGGCACACACCAAATAAATAAATAAATATTCTTAAGGATCATTATCCGATATATAAAAGATTCCATGAAATAATTTATTCATGAATTATTATATCGAGCTTGACTCCCATGAATATAATTTTCATTTGTGATATTTTAACTCTTGATTCAAGAAAAATATAAAGGATTCTAGTATTCATTCATATGTTTGACACTGATCCTTAACGGTGACTGAATTCGTCAATTAATTATTATACATTATTCTTGATTCTTATGGTGTTATTTACACACCATCAAAATTATATTCATGAAATTAAAATTGGCACGTTACTAATATCGGTTATCTCGGGCAAACCAGATACAAGGAACAATCTGGGTTTTTACAAAAATTACCCAGATTTCAAGTTGGAGATGGCTTACCCCTTACTGCTAGTGGTGGATCGTAAGATTCGGAATAAAATTGTCCTTTAAGAGTTCCTCCATCTTCTACTGGAAGGAATTCAGGTATATTAAAGCGATTAAGGCGCCTTTTAGCAGATGTCTCTAAAGGTAGATCAGCTTTTAAGGTTGTTTCCATAACACGGTTTTTGAAACATTTTTCCAAATGATCATGGATCTTACCTGAAGAGATGATGAAAATCGGGTCCGTTCAAAACTAAATATACATAGGCATATTTATTATTCGTCTATTAATGCTCTATCGGCCGCATTCTTTGTTTTATCGTTACCAAACTTGATACATCTTTTGTAAAACTAAAAATCAAGTTGGCAAATGTCTGAAATAGGAAATTTGAGGGAGTTTAGAGGGTAGAATTTGAAAATGCGAAATTGTCCGTTATTATACGCGGATTAGACAAATTGAATCAAATCAATCTCATTGGAAATTTATTCTTTTATAAACGCTTTTATATATTTTTTTCTCCGTCTAGAATATTAACAGATATATTTGCATTTTTAGTTTTCAACCTCCAGTAAACTTCTACTTATGACGTGCAGCAATAAGCTGGTACATCATGAATCACTTTATTCGAAGATTAAATACCAAATATTGCTGTCGTTGAAGTTTTAGTGTGTGAGATAAGTGTAAATATATTCGGTGTGACATCATCATTTAAGAGTTTATATTCTAAACTATGTGATTTTTATTTGAGCAATACAACATTCGATATTTAACCATTTCACGGAAAATTAAAATATATTTAATGACCGACATCTGCTTAGGGAATGTTTAGGGGGGATAATAGAAAATTCGACATACCTCCGTATGTATGCGTCTGTTCGAAAAAGTTTATATAAGCAATATTTTTGAAGTTTTAATTTTCTACAACTTCTGTTCTATAAATGTTTTCTCTAACTTCAATATGAACTGAGTTATTTGTATTTTTTAGCCTTTTGTAAACCCCCACTTCTATTCAGACGATTTGCGCTTGCCACAGTATCTAAACATCTCACGGTCAATCTGCATTTTAATTCCTGTTTAGATAAGCTCCTTCCTGCGGAAGAAATAGGGAATAGATAGTAATATGAGATCATCAGTGTATCATATTCCAATGCTTGAGAAATCTGCTTAATATACGCATCACTTGCGTTGCAAAATATTTTGTTGTTGTGGTGAGACGAAGTCCTTCAATTGATTTCAATGAAGTGTTAACGTGATTTTTATTAGGACGAAAATTGCTAATTATTAGAGTCTGTGCAATATTCATTGTACTCTTCATTCTTATGAATCTTCCCCACTGAATTCAGTTTTTTAATTAATTCGATCCTAGATTGGCAGGGATTCCTACAGGCTGAAGGCACACCTGTTGGTTTCCTTCGAGACGAATGTAAATCTCCGCGTTGATTCTCCTTTAAACTATAAAACAGCGGCTTCCTAGGTTGAAAACTAGCCCACCAACCTGTTTTATAGACTATCTGTTAACTTCCTCAAAAATTATACTTAATTAACCCACATTCCAAACGGTTCTGTTTCTAAATGGTTTAACGTTATAATATATATTATCATAGATTTCTAACGCAATATACGTAATTTATGCCTTAAGAATTGAATGGTATCAATGAATGAACCTGAGGGGGTTATAATTTTTCTGATTATATCCATATATTTCCTGTTATCAGTAGTAGCATAGAGCACATGTTTCTAGATACATACGAAGAACATGACAACTACTAAATGCAGTCTAGAAGTCAGATTCCAATCAGTTACTTCCTTATCCCATTATGTTTTATTAAAAATCTGTTACAAAATAAATGCTGATATAATGGCTAAGGAAAGTGGATAGACGCTGAAAAGTCTTCATACCCGAAATTAAAATTCGTCTGACAAACAGAATATTTAGATCAAATATGACACTGATCAGTTTACTAACTGAACTCGAAGAAACTCAGCAGTACTTAAAACTTGGACTGACAAGATATGTTTTTTACCCATATGGTGAACTGACATTTCGAACTTAGTCACCTCTCATCTCTACAGATTAACGCTAGGCAAGTTCTTAGGATGAATAAAATTGACCTTTAGACTGACAAACTTTATTCCCTAAATTTTTAAATGAATTTGGCCAATTTGCTACGAAATTTAACATCTCAGAGTTTATTTGAACTCCAATTGCCATGTCGTTGTTATTTATTTCACTATAAATATTTTACTTTTTCATTTCTTTATTTTTATTTTGTCCTTAATTTTTTTATTAATTTAAATTACTCTTGATTATATTTCCTTATGTTAAGACTTTAAAAAAAAATGGAAGAATAGCAGAGGAATCAATGTGAGGACCATGTATGGGGTGGCACAGTGCTGTACTTAGGGGCATTACACTGCTCTTTTCCAGGGTTACGGGAAGGTGTGGGGATGGGTGAACTGATAAATGCAATGCTTGTGCTAGCTCCACAGACAGAATAAGATTCATCGCTTCAGGAGAAATTACTAATGAACACTGCTTGCTACTCGTAAGAATCGGAAGTAGGTTTAATTATTTTAAAATAATTAAATTATTTATTAACGTCCACTTTTTGCAACTAAGACTAATTGGGACGGGTTATCTACAGTTTGCCACCCTTTTCTAGCTAGTGTGGGACTAAGGATTTTATTTAAGGAATTTCGTCACTAAATAAATTCCATTACCCAGGTGAGAAACGAACTCACCTCTGGAGGTTTACCATGTGAGATTAAGGTCAACGCTTTAACTCACATCGCTAATCTGAGCCCCTTCAATTATTTAAACAAAGGAAATAACTCTCATTCTACCCAAAATTTATTAAAAAAATTAATATAAATTATGTTTAATGTCACTGTCTATTTACATATTTCCATATGTAGAGTAGAAATGGTTAATTATCAAAGAATATATTTTACTAGCTCAGATACCCGGCTTCGCTCGGGAATTCATTTGAGGCTGAATGTTGATGGTATTTTTTTGGCAAGGCTTTATTTTGCACAATATTTTGACATTTACCCGTCCCAGTGTTTAGGGTTAATACCCGTCGTTTCTGTGGATTTGTTAATAATGAAATTAATTTTTTATGTAAGACTTCACTGTCCTCCATATTTCCCGCTTCCTGTGCATTATGCATAGATTTGAATTATTAAGGACTAAATATTAACATACATTTGAATTAATTTTTCCAGGTGAGGTACCTGGTAGTTCATATTGAAAAGAATTCTTGAGCAAATTTCTCTAAATAACAAAATAAACAACTTTTGTTATGTGCATATTTGCCGAAACTACAATAGGAAACGAAATATCACTATTATTAATTTCAGGCCTCCCTTATGACCCCCACTCCTGCCTGTCCCTAGAAATAGTATGGCTTTTTATAAGGAAGGCTATAGTGCTAATACACATACTGAGTGTTTTATTTAGTTCGGTTGAGTCTTTTGTGCCAAATAAAATTTTTCACTTCCGCTATAATTTTTAGCGTATATCTCGTTTATAATTCGGTATACGAAAAAAGTGTATATAACAAAAGTTACTCTAAATAGCAAAATAAACAACTTCTGTTATGTTTATATTTGCCGATAAACCAATAGGAAACGAAATATCGCTATTTTTAATTTCTGGCTTCCCTTAAAACCCCCACTCCTGCCCGTCCCTAGTAATGTTGGTATGGCTTCTTATAATGAAAGCGTTAGTGCTAATACACATACCGAGTTTTATTTATTTCGGTTGGGTCTTTTGTCCCAAATAATATTGTTGACTCCCGCTATAGTCATAAGCGTATAACTCATTTAAACTTCGGAATACGATGAAAGTGTTTATGACAAAAGTTACTTTAAATTAGAAAATAAACAACTTTTGTTATGTGTATATTTGCGAAAAAACCAATAGAAAACGAAATATCACGACTTTTAATTTCAGGCCTCCCTTATAACCCCCACTCCTGTTCGTCTCAGAGAAAATTAATATAGCCTATCTCTCAAGTTAGACCAGACTGCTCACGGTGTGCCAATTTAATTTAAAATCGGTTAAGTAGTTTAGGAGTCCATCGCGGACAAACATCGTGACAGGAGATTTATATATATTAAGAAAGATTTTTCATTATGTAAATATTTCGGGAGCCAGGTGGCCATATGGCTAGAAAAGGGCGGTAACCTGGAGATAACACGTCTCCTTTTGCAGCACAAAATGGAGATTAATAAACGACAAGAACAAAAATAAAAGTTATAAGTGTGTGACACAATTCATACATCTGCAATTCCAGCAAAGGTGAAGTCATCTGCACATATTGTTATCTATTTCTCGTTAAATTGTCAGACGTATATACTAAATAGACTCCCGCTAATACTCAAGCTCCTCCACACTCGCGCTCTGTCAGCGACCTCGTAAACTAACGTTCTTCCTTGGTGGGGATCGAAGCTGCACCTGTTTTTACCTTCAGCTTACTACGGGTAGTGGAAAATGTCTTAAACCCGATTTATATGTATATATATATGTGTGTGTGTGTGTGTGTGTGTGTGTGTGTGTGTGTGTGTGTGTGTGTGTGTGTGTGTGTGTGTGAGAGAGAGAGAGTGAGTGTGTGTGTGTGTGTGTAAATAAAAAATAAAACCTTTCATACATTTTTCATATAAACGTGCATTGTCATCGAATTAAGAGGTCAGTTCAATGTAATTTGATGGCGCATCACATGCTGTTTATATATAAACGGCTTTGAGATTGCACGGAAAGAATTATTTATTTGATAAATATTATCAGTATTTTCTCTGAGAATTACTGATTCCATCGTCATTGACCACTCGAGGTGTTATCTTGGAGATAAGATAGAAATCCTAATCTTAATGATTCAATTTGTAAATCTTTTAATGCATTGATTGAAATAATTTGTAAACATAACGTCATTTCCTTATGGCAAATGCTGACACATGCTTTCCATTGCAGGATTAGAAAAATGTTAAACACAGATCTATATATATATATATATATATATATATATATATATATATATATATATATAATTTTGATCGGGCCTCATTTTCATAACGTTGGTAGACATTTGAAGAGGTTTTTTCAAAAATAGTCTTATAAGTATAACCTCAATAGGTGATTTCTCTTTATAAAATAGTCAGAGCAAGCAGATGCTCCTGAACTATGCAAGAGGTGGTGTTATCCCACATTTTATTCTTCATTTTTTTTCCATAATAAGAAGCATATATAAACAGAACTGGAAGCTGAACATGAGATGTTCATTTTCATAACGTCGGTAGTCATTTGAAGAAGTTTTTTTTCAAAAATAGTCTTATAAGTATAACCTCAATGGGTGATTTCTCTTTATAAAAAAGTCAGGGCAAGCAGATGGTGCTGAACTATGCAAGAGGTGGTGTCATCCCACATTTTATTCTTCATTTTTTTCCATAATAAGAAGCATATTTGAATAGAACTTGAAGCAGAACATGAGATGTTTATTTGTAAATTTACTTTCAGTGAGTAGAAGTGGGGATTATCTGAAATATAAAATCAAATAAATTGGTTAATATTCGAGAAGTAGAGTAATGAATACCAATTTCAGAATATTACAAGCACAATAGCAGATCTTCTCCAAGGGAAATCTGCTAACATGTACTGTTGTTCTACTTCAAGGGAAAATGTTCTAAAGCCTTTGCAACTCTTTCATACATTATTATTTGTATGCCACAATAAAACGTAACAACTTGTTGCTTAGTGTCTCCTATTCAAGTAATTTAATAAGTTGATATGAAGATTAAAGTCGAGAGAAATGTTTAACTTGGACTAGAAACAAAGGTCTATAAGTTTAACTCGTTAGCTCAATTGGGATGAGCTTATGAGAGATCAGAGGCTATAAGCAAGTAAAATCGGACATATAGGGAAGTAATATTTGGTGGTGATATATCTCGTCCTTCGAAATCATAAAAATAAAATTATTGCGTTTTATCCCCATTACTTGGCCACAATGGCCCAGGAAGTGATCAAGGCAGTTCTTTGGGGACGAAATGAGGAAATTATGAAAACTTATACTATTTACTCAAGTTCACTGCCCCTTTTTCTTAAGTAGCCTAGTTTAAGACTGATCAGTGGGGTCCTATGACGGATAGAGTTTTGCCAGCAATGAGCTTTAATGACAAATAGCTAAAGAATTAATGACAATTTTGGGAGTCCACGTAAGAGTTCACTGATGCCAGTGAGCTAGTTATTCCAGTCTCTTTTAATGAAGAGTGAACAGTTTATCTACTTTATCACAAAATTTATTTATGGCTTAGTTTACATCAAATAATAATAATAATAATTGTTTCTCATTAGTTTCCGAAACAAACAAACATTCATTTTCTATTAAAAATAAGGTGGTAAAATTGAATATCCCGTACTAAATGTTCCAAAACAATCAACTTTTAAATCGAGAAAATTGAAACAATTTACGATATATCAATTTAAACTTACAGGTGCTTTAACTAAAAATTGTTTAAATTAAAATTTTAAAAAATGTAGCCAAACATGCAAGTGGAACACCTGAGTTAACTACAGCATTGCCTTCAGGTTTTGCGGGAACGTGGAAGTACATGGCGGGCGTCTGAGTAGGCAGACCCATATGAAAGATTTTTAAAACTGTATTATACGCAAGTACAGTGTTAAAGCTTAGAGTATCATTATTTCAATGTATATATTAGTATTAGAATAAACTATTACTCCTATAGACTGGTAATCAGGTATGTGATAATGAAGTAACTGTTTTCCAGGACTTTGTATTTTAATTAAAGTTCCCAAATATATATTTTTAAAAAATTAATATACTATTTGGCACAATGATTGTATTGTGCATACATAAATATGGGAGCCCTAATGTCCATTATAAGGCACACTCTAAAATGACACCATAATAAAACATGGCAAAGTAATTGTCACATTGTGAGGATATGAAGTGCAAAAGTGATACTTTATAGCAGTTAGATTTTTTAACTTTTCAATTAATGCAGTTTACATGAAAATGTTTTTTGATTGACTAATATTTTTGGAATTCAATATTAAAAGTCCTTCATCTACAGCACCCATCCTCCTTGGCGCAGTTCACTTACTATTCGTTTATAATAGAAAAATATGTGTGGAAAAGTGACTTTAGCACATCTTTTTGTTAGTAAATCTTCATATTTAACATTTCTCGCTCCTATGTATAACTAAGCAGATATGCATGATTTTGTATTTTACTCTCCATCTAAACGCTCCTCCTCAAAAAAATATATAAAACTTCTTTACTATCCGAATTACAGAAAATATATTGTAGGGAACAATTGTAGGGCTTTACTTTACCTATAAAATCGGTTATGTAACGTTTTTCGATTTGACGAATAATAACAGAAGCAATTACGATTATAGACAAAATTTTATATGTAGTTCTACATGAAATATTCAAATATTAACTATGAAACTGATAAAATTAAAATGTCGGTTATTTATATGTTATATAACTTCAATCTTCATCATGACGTCATTCTTATATTCAATTTTAATTTGAGGTTATTGTTACATAGCATGTGTAGGAGTAAGATTTACATAAGCTGGCCACCTGTAAACTATAAATAACTCCATCAATAAACGAGTAAGCGAAGAATGCATAGAACAACAATAGTTATTAATGAGTTTAACGGTCAATTTCTCCTCTTCTAGACAGCAAATCAAAATTTCATCATTTTTTAGACATTTCTATACTTATCCAAAAATGGGTTTAAATATATTACTTAAATACTTAATAGAGACGGAGTATTGTAATTTTATTTTAGAATATATGTCTGTTAACATTCTAGTTACTACAATTGTTATTTTGTCGTTAAGAAACATTCATGTTTCATGAAAAACTAAAAGTTTATTAATCCAGAAGGTGAGTAGTATAGGCGAGGGGTGGCGAGTTCGATTCCGGCCTGGGCGAATAGGAATTTATTTAGTGACGAACTCATTAAATAAAATCCTTAGTACCACCCTGGCTAGAATAGGGTGGTAACCTGTAGACAACCCGTCTCTATTAGCCGCAGTTGCATAAAGTGGATTTTAATAAATAAGTAAAAAAATAATCCAGAAGAAGAGAAGGCTATGTTAAACTCGTGAAATTATCGCAATATCTTTTTATTATTTATTAACGTTCACTTTGAGCTGCTATGTGTAATTGAGACAGGTTATCTTCAGCCATAGAGGGACTAAGGATTTTATTTAATGGGTTTTTCACTAAATAAATTCCTATTGCCCAGTTGAGTATCAAACCCACGACTCTATATCGTGATTAAGTGGGACAAAATGTCTTTTGTCCTACTTAAATTACTCTTGTTAATAGCGCTCTTAGAAAGGAAGAATTAGATAATAGAATGATATCTGTCGGCAAATTCGTCATACAAAACGTAATGTAGAATATGATGGAACTCATTTTAGCAGATTTACCTTAAGGGGAAAATCAACTATTGTGGTCGTACTCATGACGCGATTTTCGAAAAACTTATATTGTTTTTATATGGCAACAGGCCAAATTATTTTTATAGTGAAAAGTCCGTCACGCAGGGGCTGCGTAAACTAAGCAGATTTCCCACGTAAAGTTATACAATAGAGAGCCGAATAGTTACGACCGAACTAGCTTTTGGCGGGAAACTCACTCGTCCGTTATCTGCCTACATTTAATAAAAATGCAAATATCTCGGTTAATATTCAAGATACAGAATAAATGTATAGAACAATATTTATAGTAGATGTAATTTGCAATAAGATCTATACATTTTTTATGGTAACGGAGATATTTCGAATTTTCGAAAATCACCCCTCTAAGCCCCTTCTCCCACTGGTCCGATTTCAGCCATTAACAAACTTGATCTGTCGTTTTGCGTAAAAAGTTTAAATATTGAGTTTGGTAACGATCAAACAAAAATTGCGACCCCCAAGGCGTTAACAGACGAATATATATATATATATATATATATATATATATATATATATATATATATATATATATATATATATATATAATTTTGAACAGACCTCATTTTCAACATCTCCTTGGTAGGAACGATGGACATTTGAAGGAATTTTTCGAAAACCGCGTCATTAGTAGGACCTCAAGAGCTGATTTCCCTTAAGGGAAGTCTGCTAAAATGCTTCCGCTAAGGGAAATCTGCTAAATCAGTAGACATGATTTAACTCTGTAAAGGAATTACTTTTCAGTGATTTTGTAATTACATAAGGAGAGGGTATCCTTTTATATATTTAAAAGAAAATATATAACAACTCATTAGAACAATTACTCATGCCGTCTCATTTGCCATGGAGGGAGCATGTGACCTCTACCCCTGAGGATATATTTCCTTCAATAAAGCTTTCAGTTTTTTTTTATGTGATATTTTTAGTGGTTTCTGCGTTGTCGCACAACCGCGGGGAGAATGGCAAAAAAGAATGAAGAGAAGCGAGAAGGGAGGAGAGAAAGAGAGAGAGAGAGAGAGAGAGAGAGAGAGAGAGAGAGTGAGAGATACCGGTAGATAGAGAAGAAGCGGCGGTGCTTAATGCCTACCGGAGGGGAGAGAGAGAGAGAAAGACTAATGCAGCAAGATGGCCGACTATCTACCTCAACATCTACAGAGAGTTTGTCTCAATGACAGCATCAACTAATCAGCACCTCTGCCTCTTACAAGTGTGTCGTCTCCTATGTCCTCTCTTATTTCATTTCACTCCCTCCCCCCTCCCTTACTCACTCTCTCTCTCTCTCTCTCTCTCTCTCTCTCCTTCTCTCAATTCCTTTCCTAGTATTACTTTCTCCGGATGAAATAGTGATAGGGCGGGGTAGTAATGTAGGCGGTAAGACCACCTGGAAGGAATGTCCCAGCTACCACGGGGAGTATTCGGACACTGGGGTCATAACCTCTGTGACCCTTCTCCTTTCTTGCCGCTCGGTAGTCTCTGCTCTCTGTCAAGGAGTATACGCCACCTATCTACACCATTTGATGTATAGCCCTGCGCTGAGGAGAACTTCTTTTGCTACCGTCTTCCTAACTTTTAGTTTTTTACTCACTGGAAGGCTCGGGTTCAAGCCTCCCCCCCCTCCTACAGGTATTGCAAAATTCCTACAAATGAAAATCCGCCTAAGAAGAATGTTTCAGTTTATACTGTATTTATTATAAATACATTCATTTTCCTCAGCAAGTCATCAGCAGTAAAAGTCCACAGCAAAATCCCCCCTCAACAGTGGGAATAGGATGTTTTTTTAATACTTTCATGTATGAAGTAAATTAAGTATAAATTTTAGTTTGTCATATTTCAACGGATTTTGGCTCCCCTGAACCTATTTGGTCTAGTTTCGGCGTATCGCTGTATAATATGTACGTATCTCTCAAAACGATTAGCCTTAAAGTGTCGGAATTCCGTATTGAGTACTGTTATGTGCCTCCCATTTCCATTAAAATTGTCTAAGTGGGAGGGGTTAACGAGTACTGGAAATAAATAAAAAAAATTTCTTCGTACCTAAAAAAATATGCATAGAACATATTTGTTACTCGGCAGTTCTATTTGAAGAGTTTGACCATGTGATAAATCTTTTTACTGAGATAATTCTTCTTTAAATTGATTCATGGGGCTCAGGTTAGCCATGCGAGTTTAACCTTTTTCTAACATGGTAAACCTAGAGTGGCGAGTTCGATTCTCCCCTGGGCAAAGGAAATGTTTTAGTGAGGAAATTCGTTAAATAACATCTTAAAATTCCACCCTGGCTAGAAAAGAGTGGTACCCTGTAGATAACCCGTTCCAATTAGCCTGATTTGCAAAAGGTGGACGTTAATAAATAATAATAATAATAAATTGATTCATTTCTCATTCGGAATGAAGTATTGTATCTTCTATAACATTTTATATTATTTTTGAAGTGAAAACTTCTTCAGGCACGTTGTGCACCCCGTAAGGAAGCATTTGCGGGAGAGGAAAAAAGTATGAAATCGCGACACCGCCACCGCCGCTACCGCCACCGCTAGTACTCAACTCAAAGCTAAAGGAGCTTCTTTTCTTCATAACTCCTGAACCAAATTAGCTAGAGTTTTCGTTCGCATACCATTTTAAAGAGGACAAAACCAGCATCATTTCGTTCACAGCTACTATATATCTACCATTTTTACTTTCATAGATATTTTAATCCGAAGTTTAAATAAATTCGAATATTTAAATAAATAAATTCGAATATTTAAATAAATTCCGATATTTAAATAAATTCGAATCAAAACTGTTTGTATCCTACTTTAGATACCATATACCGATCGTATCACTTTTAGAAATTGGTGATGATGCTGGCAGTGATGATGGTGCAAGAGTTGTTGAAATTATGGATAGAAATTGATTTTTCTGAGTGTACTTAACTTATTTTTGTAAGGCATTTTTTTTTATCACTATTATTTTTGTCATTTCATTTTTTCATGTAAAATAGAACATAACTGTTACTTATTGATAAATAACTAAAAATATTTTTAAAATAAGACTTCGTAAAAAAAATTTCTCAGCAATGCCAAAATTGAGCGATCAAAGCTAAAGGAGTTTTCACTTCTACCGGCAGTCCCCTGACTGCTTATTTTTTTTTTTATTTTTAGTATATTTCTATACATCAATATATATCATTAGGGGTCATTATGCTGGGCAAGAGAAATTTATTTAGTGAAGGAATTCATTAAATAAAATCCTTAGTCCCAACGTGGCTAGAGAAGAGTGGTAACCTGTAGATAACCCATCTCAAAGTGGACGTTAATACAAATAAATATCATTAGGAGGCAAAGGGCCAATTTTTAAAAACACTTTGTACTTTCACTCCTCTTAATTACAAATTCGCTCTACTTGTTTCGCGTTTTCTGTAACGCCACTTCAAGAAAATTCAAAAAACCGGGCCAGCCACCGCAGAGAGAATATTCTTCCTCTAGCCCGGTATCACCGAGATTCTTGAGTCAATATCATTTCATATTTCTATACTTTTGTATTTTAAGGTACACCATTATCAGTATCCATGACGATAGAAAAAAGAACAATTTATTATTAACCATAATTAATTTAAATTTCGAAAACAAAAATATATAAATATTTCAATAAAAAATTATGACTATTATATTTAATATTGTAATACTCGATTTTAATTCACATTGAACTCATGACATTAGGTTTTATCGAGTATTTTATGATCAAAGTCTTTCTTCAAATACAAAAATTCTGCCCAAACCAAAATTTAAATTTAATTTTTGATCAACCTTAAATTAATATAATCAACTTAAACTAAAAAAATATATAATTTAACCGATTTAGATCTTGTATTTACATTTATTTTGTACTTCCGTTTAGGTCGGGGGAGATAACAAGTTTCATTCGATTGCCAAAGAAGTTTTTGTTTAATTTCATCATTGGTAGTGTGAAAAGGAAATTGTTCAATGTGTTTGTTTTACTTTGGCTTAACATAGTAAGTTTATTAGGTTTTATCTCAAAAGGATTAATTCGGATAAATTTTGTTGAATTGGAGTTTTTCGAGTACGTCGGGGATTATTAATATTTAATCTGATTTTAGTCAACCATTTCCTGCATTAAATGCAGAAGTAGTGTTGCATTGGATTGTATAAGTACTCTTTCTGTATTAGAATCATTTGGACAGTTATTGTCCGTACAATAATTTGAACATTTATTATTTTGTGTTACTTAACCTGTGATGAATTGGATTGAAGAATATAAAGTAACCAAACTTATTGTAAATTTAATTTTTCATAAATGTTGTTCTACCTACTTTTTGTTGAATATTATCATGTTTAGTTTTCAGAAAACGCCCACTTTTAGTCATCTCACAATAAGGGAATGTATCATGAAACGTCTATTTCCGAGCTAAAATACCAAATATTGTTTTCAACAGATCTTCAGTTAATGAGATGCATAACTTTGCGTGATGACGTCATTAATTAAGATTTTATGTTTTGAATCGAAATTGTTTAATTGATCTATATCATACTCTATATGTAACCGTTTCATTCACCACTAGATATCATATTGGTTAATAGATGAAATCGGACCTGGAAAGGGTGGGCTTAGAGGGAGGTAGAATTCGATAATTCAAAATATATCAGTAATTATGATTCTGATCGAAAAATATTACAGAACCATCTTGTAAAACTATTGATGACCTACAATTATTGTGGTATAAGTTTTATGCAAGGTATCTGTACTTTCTTGTTATCAGTCTTCAATAAACTCTTGACTCCTAATTGGATTTTTATTCAGAAATACAGAATTGATGGTGAGATGAGATCATTAGTGTGTTGTACCAGCAAGTAGGAAATCTTCTTCGTTTTAGCAGTCCTGCGTGACGGACTTCCTGTTTCCTGCTTTGGCATGTGCATATATATTTATGGTAATGGACTTAACAGATATGTCCTTAACAAATTACCTTCAGAAGAAAAAATGTTCGGTAACAAATAATTTATCTTCAATTTATAATAATTTTAAAAAAATGTTGAGAAGATAGTAAATAATATTTTAGAACCAAATCAGGAATTAATCCTAGGAATCTTTAATCAGGAATGTTTTCAAGAGCTTTATTAGATACAACCTTTTATTATGAGCGGAAGCGCCAATAACCCCAACAGTTCTTAATTTCATAATGATCGTGATGGCTTCATCGGATAGCTGTTCCTAGAACTCTCTTCCTTAAACGTTTATGAAATAATTTTCGTAGAATTCTTCTTTCTGGTAGCGGTCTCACGCATTATTTCCTCACGTTTATCTTTTCTTCTTTATTTTTTGGAGGCAGGTGCAAGAGCTGTATGGGGCACATCTCCTGAAAATGTTCCGTCACGCAAGGGCTGCGTAAACCACGCAGATTACCCACCCTCGATTCGATTTCAGCCGTTAACAAACTTATACTATTCCTATTTGGAGGCTCTCTAAGATTACGTCCACACTCAGCTTAACTTGAAATGACCACAGACGCCCCAGGTACATTGGAGCCCGTCAGGTCTACATGTGACAACCACTTATCCCAGGTCCTCCTTGGTCAACGGAGGTTGCACGTCCAATTGATTCACTAGGGTAAAACTCTGTTCACGAATCTCAAAGGTCTATAATCTCAACCGAATATATATGTGAACGTGTGAGAGAGAATAATTTTGAAATCAGCTATTGAGGTCGTACTCATAACGCGATTTTTGAAAATTTTCTTCAAATGTTCATCGATCCTACCCAGGAGATGACGAAAATGAGGTCCGTTCAAAATTACACACACACACATATATATATATATATATATATATATATATATATATATATATATTTGTCTGTTAACGCTCTAGCGGTCGCAATTTTTGTTTGATCGTTACCAAACTCGATATTTAAACGTTTTATGCAAAAAGACAGATCAAGTTCGTTAATGGCTGAAATCGGACCAGTGGGAGGGGGAGGTTCAGAGGGGGGATTTTTGAAAAGTCAAAATATCTCCGTTACCACACGTCGGATCAAAAAATTGTATTGAACTAACCTTATTGCAAATTAAATTTACTATAAGTATTGTTTTATACATTTATTCTTTATCTTGAATATTAACCGAGATATTTGCATTTTTATTAAATTTGGGCCGATAACGGATGACTTTTTCCCGCTAAAAGCCACAACTGTTCGGCTCGTATGGAGATTTCTCTATTGTATAACTTCACGTGGGAAATCTGCTTAGTTTACGCAGCCCCTGCGTGACGGAATTTCTTCATAATCAAGGGTAGGATTGATTGACAATTGACGAAATTTTTCGATTGAAAATTCACTATCCGATTATGCATATCCTACAATTTTGAAGACAATTTCTCCTGACCCCAAAAAGGCCAAACTACACCCACTTCCGGAATTTAATTTCCATAAAATAAAATCCCAACTTCTCTTCAGGGGGGGGAGACAAGACTTTGGCAGCTTCAATATAAATTGCACTCGTTATAATAGTAAAATCACAATAAGACAGATAACCAACCACTTTGTGTGTGTGTTTGTGATTGCGTGCTTAAGTCTGTTTGTTAACGCTATGTTTATAAGAGTTTTATTCCTCTGTATCTAGCATCGCGTGTTTATTTAGTTCCAAATGAAAGTGGCATGACAATACTGACTGCCCTTCCCTCTTGAAATGAAGCTTAAGAGCTTCCTCTGTGTGTGATTAATAATTTACAAGGCCTAGGAGTGGACCAGTGTTTAGAGGACCACAAATGCGAGGCAGGCTTAAAAGATTTACATAGTGTTTTGCACTACTATAAATCTGGGATTCATGTATGACTATTTTGTAAATATATGTCGGAAATCCGCTGAGTTTATCTGTAGCACATGCATGATAGTACTTTTAACTGCGAGATGTTCTTTATCTCTTCTCCAAAATTTCTCAAAATAAAATTTGAAATTATACGAAATGGCCCAAATTTCTAGGGTTTGCCATTTACAAATGATGATATTAGAAACAGCGAAGTTGAGTTCCCCCAGAGAGAAAATGGGACAGATAGTTTGCAAGTTCTCCTTCCGCATTCTCTCTGGCTACTGTGAAGCTGACAGCAGTTTGGTCGATTGAACATTCCTGTGGTCCACAAGGAAGTGAAAGAGATTTATAATGACTTTTCCGCTTTTGTAAAAAAAAAAAAAGCCACTGCTATCTAGATTGTGCCATATCTGCACATTGTCTTCTGTCAATTTCGTCTCGTTTTTATCAATATTTTTATACATTTGTGGTTATTACGAGAAGTGTGATTAAGATTGGAATTCGGCTTATAAAATTGTTAAAAGAAAAAAAATAATGTATTAGAAGAAATTAGTGCCTCGGTTTTGCCTCACTGGCAATGAGACTTGATCTCGAATTAAATTTTATTTTTTCGAAGAACTTTATTACTTTTTTTTTGGTTTAAAAAATATCTAACTGATAATGGCTGGATGGCAATATGTTCACTGTATTATTGTTTGTGATGTTCTAAAAGAATTTAAATTCCAATTTGGCATGATCGTTTGTAGTAGATCTTGTAACAAGTTGCAACTCTAAAACTGTTGCAACACGTCTTGTCTCGAGTTGCCTAAGGTTTTTATTAAAGGAAGATATTGACCAATTTTTGATGACATAAAAAGAGCCTGTTTAGTTCTGTTCTTCATTTTTAGGAACATTTTGGGATGGTTCTCTTGGGAGAAATCGGCTATTGGCCCGGAAAAAAATATTTTCCAATTGTCCATGGATACTACCCAGGAGATGACGAAAATGACGTCCGTTCAAACTATGTATGTGTGAGTGTGTATGTGATTTTTTTAAAAGGTATATATATATATATATATAATCCGTACCAGTGGAAGGTCATAGAGAAAGATTTTAGTTAGTTCCTTTGTGTAATAGAACTTCTCCAGATGATGGGCGCGAAACTAGTCGTAGAGAATTAAAAATGATTTTAAAAATGATTTGAAGTTTTCATTCTTTTAGTTAAGTAAAGTTAAATAAGTCATATTTTCACAGTAAGCGAAACGTTACTTCAGTATTGTATGATCGAGCATCCATATTTCTTAACATTGCAGATAATTTCGGTTGGCACTCACCGGAATTTCCCTTTTTATTTGAGCCTTTTCTTTTTCTTACTTATAGCAGTGAATGCCATTATCATTTTTAAGAATGGTAAAATTGCAGCTTCAAGGAAGCTGTTTCTTAATAAATGTCATTATTAGACAACACCAGACATTTTTTAAATTATTTTAGTAGTGTTTACTGGTAGTTTGACTACTTTTTAGCGAAGAGAAACCAGCTGTTTAGGTTTTATTAATGAAGAGATTTTCGAAACATTTCTTCATATCCCCCCATCTATCTTATCTAGAAGACGAAAACAGAGTCCATTAAAAACTACAGCCTGTTAATGTGGTAGCGGTTTAAATTTTGTTTAATAGTTACAATTTACGACATTTAAACATTTTATGTAAAATTAAAGATCATTTTTGTTAATGGCTCAGATTATACCAGGAGAGGGGGTGGGGGGGGGGAGGTAAATGCCAAAATTAGAAAGTCAATATATTTCCGTTATTTAGAATCCAATCAAACTTTTTATACAAACAATCTTGTAGGAAATTTAATTTCATACAACTATTGTTCTTAATTTCCTACGACTACATTTTCTGTAACTGGAATACTAATTGAGTTATTTGTATTTATTTCTAGTTGCATCATTTGTAAACCCTTCTGCTCATCTGATTCATTTCTAGTAAGTGACTCACGAAACAGCTCATGCATATTCTTATAAGGGGAGATATAGAGAAAAGATGATGAGTCTATCATTAGCGTGTCATTGCAGCACGTGGGAAATCTATATGGTGATGATGCTGCAAGACGGACTTCTTTTGGTTAGAACTGTCCCCATTTAGTATAAAAATATTTACTTTAAAAATCGTTCGAGAACTTCTTTAGTCTACTAAATCGCTGTTAAGACTCATGGAGCTAGGTACAAATCTCACCTTCTATTAATAATATGAAATACCCGGGTAAGAAGATTTATTCTTTGGCTTCATTATGCTTCTGTGTTTTTCAGATAACTCATCAATTTAGGAGAAGGCTTGCGGTGTAGAAGAAGTCAGCCCTGATTTCGAAGTTGACTCTTAATGACTTCGGAAAAGTCGACTACTTAAGTGCAGTATTAAGATGCTTATAGTGGACTTTTTGTTGTAATAAGAACCTGTAGCTCATCTATATATATATAAACATGAATGTTTGAATGTGTGTCCTTTATAGAATCGTAAACGGCTGGACAGAATTTCATGAAACTTGGTATGTATATTACTACTAAACCATGTTAGGTTTCTGGGTATATTAATATTCTATGAGACGAACAGGAGTGGGGGTTATAAGGGAGGCCTGAAATTAAAAATAGCGATATTTCGTCTCCTATTGGTTTGTCGGCACATATGCACACAACAAAAGTTGATTATTTTGTTATTTAGAGTAACTTGTGTAATATACCCTTTTGCCGTATAACGAAGTATAAATGCGTTATACGCTAAGAACTATAAAACAGCAATTTTATATGACACAAAAGACTCAACTGAACTAAATGAAACTCCGTATTTGATTTAGTATTAACACTTCCCTGATTATAAGCTATATTAAAATTTCGAGGTATAACAGGAGTGGGGCTTATAAGGGAGGTCTGAAATATAAAATCGTGATATTTCGTAACATATTCATTTATAAAAAAAAAACATTCATAAACAAAAGTGGTTTGTTTTGTTATTTAAAGTAACTTTTGTTATATAAACATTTACCGTTTAACGAAGTTTGAATGAGGTATACATGAAAAACTACAGAAGTAGTCAACAATGTTATAGGACGCGAAAAACTAAATCGAAATCAACGACACTCCGTATTTTTGACTTTATGTTATACTAGCTCAGATACCCGGCTTCGCTCGGGAATTCATATGAGGCTTAATGGTGATGGTATTTTTTTTGGCAAGGCTTTACTTTGCACAATATTTTGACATTTACCCGTCCCAGTGTTTAGTTTAAATACTCGTCGTTTCTGTGGATTTGTTAATAATAAAATTATTTTTTTATGTAAGACTTCACTGTTCTACATATTGTCATATTTCCCGTTTCCTGTGCATTATGCATAGATTTGAATTATTAAGCACAAAATATGAACATACATTTGAATTAGTTTTTCCCGGTGAGGTACCTTGTAGTTCCAAAGAATTGTTGAGCAAATTTCACTAAATAATAAAATAAACCACTTTGTTATGTGCATATTTGCCGAAACCCCAATAGGAGACGAAATATCACTATTTTTAATTTCAGGCCTCCCTTATAACCCCCACTCCTGCCCGTCCCTAGAAATGTTAGTAAAGCTTATTATAAGGAAGACGTTAGTGCTAATTCACATACCCAGTTTGGTTTAGTTCGGTTGAGTCTTTTGTGCCAAATAAAATTGTTGACTTCTGCTATCACTTTTTGGCGTATAACGCCTTTATAATTAGGTATACGACAAAAGTGTATATGACAAAAGTTTCTCTAAATAACAAAATAAACCACTTTTGTTATGTGCATATTTGCCAGAAACACAATAGGAAACGAAATATCAGACGGAAAAATGAAAAAAAATATTGTACAAAGTATTCCAAAAAAAAAAAAATACCATCATCATTCAGCCTCGAATGATTTCCCGGGCGAAGCCGGATAAGTTAGCCTGTTGCCTATATTTCGACGGACACCATGTGGGCCAAGACTGAAATTATATTAAAGTCGTAGTCTGCTTACGAGCTCATCCAAGTGCATATCAGATTATGCACTCTCTAACCATTAAGATCTGCTTAAAGGGAATTTTCTCGACTCTTCCTGGAGCTGTTATTGTTGGAAAGACTCCACTTCATGTCCTCCTGTTGCTTATCTTGTTCCCTGTCGCGGAAGTCCGGGCTTCCTATTCGCTGGAAAAGACGGCATACACCTGTAGTAATGACACCAATAATAACCAAGCATATTGGCGTTAATTAATGGCATTATGAGTGGAAGCTGATAAATGGTAATGATTAAAAAAAACCCGAGATAAGATTAAGCTCGTGTTGTGACACCGGACTGTCTGAGAGACGGAGTGGGGGAAGTGCAGAGAGGCTGCAGGAGGCTATTTCCAGTTACAAATCTCGGCCCTCAGCCAGCCCTTAGCCTGGCCCCTCGCTCCAGCCTCCCTGTTCCGCTCTTATACCTCTATGGAACGCTAGCTACAACCGACTCTTGAATGAACTCCAATCATTTATCTTAAAGAGCTTTTTCTACTTGACTCAACTATCTTTCGTATTGAGTTCAACAAACACTAGAGGATGAAGATAACCTCGTAGGGGAAGGAATATTTGGCCTTTGAAGTAATTCAACACTGGGATAAACCTATACTCAAATATGAGTATGTAATTTGAAAAAAAATGGTGATTAGAGGAATCAATTCCTCTAGGCAACCAGACTATTATAATAAATGCCTTTTCTTTTCCCCTACCCGCTTTAGATTTCAATGTATTATTGTATAAAGTTCATTATGTACAATAATAAACGTAGTATGCTACTTTGAATGTATTTTTCCCCCTACATCCTAAATCATTCCCTACCATAGGACATCATTATTTCATCTCTATTAGTAGGGTAAAATGAAAAGTAAATTCGAATACTACCAAGCGAGCACTTAACTATTCCAGTAACGTCCATTTAGCGTTTTTGTTTTAGTTAAATTACCACTTTTGGGGCTCAGGTTAGCCATGTGAGTTAAAGCGTTGACTTTAATCTCACATGGTAAACCTAGAGTGGCGAGTTCAATTTCCTCCTGGGAAGGGAATTTATTTAGAAAACGGAATTCATTAAATAAAATCCTTAGTGGTAACCCGTCCCGATTAGCCTTAGTTGCAAAAAGTGGACGTTAATAAATAATTAAATTACCACAAAAACACGCAATTAAAACTGATTTAAAATCATCCCACGTCATGTGTAGTTTTAGCCATTGCAATTTCTGATAAGCGGTGGAACAATGAATGACGTAACTGCGAACTTTTAAACTCAAAAACAAGTCATAATTAGCAGAAAGACTTTATTAATTAAAAGAAATATCGTTTACTAATATTTTACCAGATGAGAAGGAGCACCAGGGATAAATTAATAACTAAACATTATTTCTTTCAATTAATCAAGTCTTTCTCACAATTATGATTTCATTTCCTAGTTTTCCTAAAATGTTGCTGTTGCGTCGTGTTTCCAGTGGATGGTCAATATGTCAAAATTTCAATGTTTTATCTCTATTAGTTCTCAAGATATTAAGGAAGTCCTTGGCCATATCCATATCTCTGACATTTCGTAATTAATTGTTAGTTTAATGCAGTTCTATTCATCGAGATTCTTCCGAAAATTACAGCAACATCTCAGTATAAACAAATGTATATACAGATTTTCAACTAAATCCGATGGCTGCAAACAACTTACTTCCATTTTCATAGATTTTTACTGCTTTTGTTATACTAGAAATCTTTGATTGAGATAGGAAGGGACGGAGGAAAGATGAAGGTCATAAAGTAATAATTTCCTCCTCCCATATGAGACTAACTAACGATAAAGTCGTCCGTATGATTGAAATGAACTCTTCTCGAGTCCAATTAGAGAATTATCCTAAAAAAAAAAAGTCTGATTAATGATTAGTATGAAATATGCAACCAAAAATTTAATATTTTTTCTTGTCGTGTTGTTTAGCTCGACGGGCGTGGGTCATGGGGGCAGGACATGAATGGTACCATATGAGGCGATTATTAGTTGTAGACTGAATAAATGAAAGTAACCTGTCTGTCTGTCTGTCTCTGTCTGTCTGTCTGTCTGTCTGTCTCTCTCTCTCTCTCTCTCTCTCTCTCTCTCTCTCTATATATATATATATATATATATATATGTATACATATGTGTAATTGTAACCTCGCTCTGTACTAATAGTTTTTTGAGTTTTTCTCAAAATTTCACTTTTTTTTCGTTTCACATGGAATTGACATTATATTAACAATTTTTGGCATTAGTGTCTGATCGCTTTTCACGGGGCTCAGGTTGGCCGTGTGAGTTAAGGCGTTGGTCTTAATCTCGCGTGGTAGACCTAGAGTGGCTGGTTCGATTCCCGCCTTGGGCAATTGAAATTTAGTTAGTGACGGACTCATTAAATAAATTCCTTAGTCCCACCCTGGCTAGAAAAGGGTGGTAACCTGTAGATAACCCGTCCCAATTAGCCATAATAGCATAAGACATAAGGTGGACAAATACAATGATCGCTTTTCACGCCTAAACAGGAGAACCAAATTTGATGACCTCTGTCTTGTCGCAACTACTAACTAACCTTACATGCATGCTATTTGTTTATTAGTTCCTCCTTAAGATTGCAAATACTTTAATGTTCTGAGTATATGCATAAAACTCTTACATTTTAATATTGGATTTGAAGGCAGGAGAAATTATCTTATTGTGAGAGAGAAGTTAGATAAAACCCAGTTAATACAAAGGATTTTATGTTATTAGGAGAATGCACAGATAAAACTATAATCACTTCTCCTCTACTCACATTATTCATACATGAAATTTCATGCTTGTACCTTTAGTAATGTATTGGTATTCTCAGAAATGTCAATTTGTTTAATCATCTTAAGTAAATTAATTATTTTTAATGAATGAAAATTGGGGGAATGAGTGCAGAGTAGTACTACCTAGTTGTTTTTTTGAATTGTACGTTAAAATGTTACACTCTTCTAAACATACTACGTGTCATTGTGAATATGAAGTTTTTATTCCAAACATAGAAATGAGAACTTTTAATAGCGGTTATAGGGAATATAAAATATCTACCAGTTTATGCTTTGGTTATATCCACTACTATTTATTATTCTGATTTATATTTCTTATAATGTTGTGACTAGAGCAAGGGGATTGATTAGAAACCACTTAAAGTTTTTTCTACCAGACTCAACAATAGTCATCGATTTTCCGCATTTCCCAGAACACTATGTAGATAGAACCCGAGTCTTGTAATGAGTAACATTCAGTTATTATTCGGCCTTAATATTTTCTAAGTTAAGGCAGATATTTCAGCTATGGTTCATATTAATGAATGCTTATCATGATTATGATTTATATTGACTACTCTATTTCTGAGTAAAGAGAGACTGCATGAGGAATTAATTGTCTTTTATCCATGAAGACAAGTTAACACACTTTCGTTCCCAAGCATAAACGCCGGAGGCGGGAAGTATAAGAATATTGTGCATAGTGAATTCTTATAAAATTAAAATACTTTCATTATTAAAATTTGCTGACCTATACCGAGTACCTGAGCTAGTATTCTTATGAGATTCTGCTGTGCGAAATATTGTCATTATTCTAAACATTACATTAAACAATACAAAAATGTTTTGAATGCATAAATATGTAAGCGAGAGAGAAGTAATGAGGGGATAACATAGATAAACGCATTTTCTGCGTATCGCACATTTCATAAGGTCGGCGCGGAATACCAACGTCTCGGATTTCCGCCGAGGAATCACAAGTTTCACCTTACTTGTAGTTGTAACCGCCGGGAATTTGAAGATTCCCCAGCGTAGAAGGTAATTTGCATACGCTAGCTGCAGAGAACGGGCACCCCGAACTGCATTCTTTGATGCTAGTCTTAATTCCGCCGATATGAATTCCGTCGAGTGTGTGGCTACTTCCTCGTTGCTGTCCCACGACTTCATCCTGTCATCTTACAACACTGTCGCCGCTCTATAGTCAGATTCCCATGCAATATCTCATTCCAAGTTATAACATGTTCTACTATCAAACCAGTAGATCAAACTCATTTGGGAGGAACACCTTCTCCTGCAATCCATATCATATTTTGTTTGCGTTGTGACCTTAAAGATGTCAAATTCCAAGATTACAAAGTAAGTATTCATGTTTAAATGTAACTGAAAACTAACTATGTAGACTCGAGTCAGAACATAGGTACATTTGAATGTGTCGAGTCCTGCACAAATACTATAAATATACATTTCAATGTCTGTTGTAAGTATGAATATTTTTAATATTCATTAAATATATTTTAATGTTCAGCGAGATAATACAATTAAATACAATATGTTAAAGTATGCTGATTAATTTTTTTTTCTTTAAGCTAGCCTATTCATTGATCTGCCTTTATATTGCCTTTAATTTATTTATCTATTTTGTTACTATTATTTTAATTATTCTAGCTAATATATCCTCAACCCATTATCCATAACAACAACAATGCAAAAAGAATAGAACAGAAACTGCCCTTTTCTAGGGTAGCTGGAGAAGAGGGCAAGAGGAAAAGTATACATTGTTTGACGAAACTCAACATACAGATCAAAGAAAATCTGTATTTGTAAATATATTAAAAATCTGATAAAGGCGCCACATGAATTCCTTGCTCTCCTACTAAATTAAATAAACAAAACTCAATGTAAAATTATTTCATTTCAAAATCATTTAAATTATATTTAAATAATCCTTTATTATAAACCGGTTCGAAAAATAACCTATCTATGCGATTTAAATTGCATATTTCATTTCCTACAACTGCTGTTCAATATACTTTTGTCATCTATTTCTAATATTAACGGAAGAAACTGCATTTTTCAGTTTTTGGTCTTAGCAAACAAACCCCAACTCACTAATGTCATATTATTTTATTTGTTCATTTTATTTGAGTTAGCTACATCGCAGATTAACTATTCTCCAGGTAAAAAATAAATACTATAAATATAATATAACAAGTTCTAATAATAATAATAAACATAAGAATGAAGTTCAAAAATAGGAGTTACTCATGTAAAATTTAATACAACAATATAAAAATGATGATTTTCTGGTTATACTTTGTAGTAATGTCTTGTTTTTTTTTAATTGTTGGAGAAATGTAGTAATGTGTGAGTAGCTACCTTCGTTTAGTGAATTGTGTAAATAGTGTGGAACCTTTAGATAGTTGTCTAATCCGAAATTGGTAAGGATGTGTTTTATTGTTGTTTTCCAGTACATACGTAAATATTGGAAATTCTAGGATTTTATATTAATATATAAATAATGAGTTCCATGATGTATAAAAGGATTATAGGCTCTAAGAATATAATGATAAATGAATTAATGATGACTTGTGAAATACGGAATACACGAAGAGAAGCGAGGCATAATACATATAGAATAAAATAATTTAATTAATATGAAGTGAGAGACGTCATTTATTCGCTGATTTCTATTATTTTCTTTGTAAATGTGAACTTCGTCAGTGATCAGGATTATCTTAGAATTTCTCTTCAGGTTTGGTCTTATTTAGGACTTTAATGAACTTGATCTATAGTTCACATGTTTTAATTCTTACAATATTATACAATGAAAAATAAAGTAATTACAAAAGCAGTTATTTTACTCTTTTAAAAAGTATGTAACCTTCCTTTCCAAGAATCAGCGAATTAGTCTAGTTAAATATGACTTGGATCACTTAGTACTTGTGAAATCTTTTATTAAACATATGTAGTGCATTAAATAATAGTTAAATAATTATCTCATTATTTTTACTTTACTATAGATTTTATTTATATGCTATATACTTCAAATTTATATTCATATATTTTAGTATAAGATGGGGGTCTCGAGCTTGAGCTGATGAAAGCCATTTAATACATATATTAAAAGGCTGATTATAGAAAGAAATGTTTAAGAAGAATAAATAATAGTGCTCTACAATTGTCGTTCTATATCCTTTTTCGTAACTCAAATCTTAAGCAACTTTTTTGTATTTTATTTCTTTCGGCCTACAGTAAACCCCCATTTCTGCTCATACAATTTTTACTTTGATTCATTGAACATCTCGTGTTCAGCTTACATTTTAATTCCTTCTTTCATAGGCTTCTATAGAGAATAAGTGATCAGATCAACGGAGTGCCATTTAAACACTTGGGCGATCTGCTTAGTGCAGCTCCTGCGTGAAGGGCTTTACTAAGAAGTAGCATGTAATTGAGTAAAGGGCTTTACTCAGTTGCTGCTATTTGTTGCTGATTAGGGTCGTTTATAATTTTGAAATTGTTAATTATTATTATCGTCCTGTTTACAGGTATTTATGGCATCAGGATATTTCCCACCTTCATTTAGCAAGTCAAACTGCTAGCTCGTTCCATTCCGAGAAAGAACATTCATTTCAAGTATCGACTTCAGGAAAAATCATTAGCTGAGACCTCTATAATAATTACTTGAATCGTCGAAGTTTATAGAGCATTTATGTTTATTGCTCTTTTCTACAGCCGCACGAAACAAGTTATATACAGGTTGAGATTAATTGCCCATTGCTATGCTATTGGCTTTTGTTGAGGTCATATAAAAAAAGGTCGCCACGCAGGGGCTGAGTAAACTAAGCAGATTTCCCACAGGTTCGTCTAACATACTTGTGATCTATTATCACAACATATTCCGGATTTCTATGTAAAAAACAAATGAGTAGAAAGGAGTGGGGCTGGAAGGGTCTGAAAACAAGAAAGTTCGAAGAACTCGCTTAGTACTTACGTTATGAAAAACTGCAAAGAACAACAATTGTAGAGCTTTAATAGTTTAACAAGATTGGTTTTATAACATTTTACGATCCGACAAATAATAATGGAGATATGTTGAATTTTCTAATTCTCTAACCCCAACCATCTCGCTCTAAGCCCCCACTATTCCTTGTCCGATTTGTACCCATTACAAAAAAAAAGAGCTGTAGTGTTGAATAAAACGATTAAATATTGGTGTAGACGTAAACATCTTCGAAACAAGAAACCTTAATTGATGACATCATCAAATCAATTTGCATGTACGTCGCATAAGAAAGATGTCATGAAAACAATATTTGGTATTTAAACTTAGAATAAAGTGATTCATGATATAACAGCTTATTGTTAGTATGACTCTAGCAGGAGTGGGTGTTCACTGAGGGCTGAAAACTAAAAAATCCAAATAATTTGGTTAACATTCTTGATAGAGAAAATACGTCTATAAAAAAATGAATATATAATTTGGAACGGACCTCATTTTTGTCATCTTCTAGGTAGGATCCGCGGACATTTGGGGAAAATTTTTAAAAACTGCGTCATGAGTACAACCTCAAAAGGGAAATCTCCTAAAAGAGCTAGCGAAAAAGTGTATAGATCAGCAATTGGGGAAAATAATTTTTCAGTGAAGTTGCTAATATAAAAATTTTCGATTCGACTCATACCAACATTTCGAATTTTATTTTTTCCCCCATGAACATTAGAATTAATCATTCGAAACTCCTGTCTTGAGTGAAACCTCAATTGCTGATTTACCAGAAGTTAGTTTCTTTAACAGACTTCAATATGACATTGAATAGTAAATGCTGTATAGAAAAATGTGTGAATGCAGATTTGAGATGGATCAGGATGGATGTGAAAACGATGAGCAAGCGAGTCGGGCTCATGTCCGACAGAATTGTGCCTTTGCAGCTGTATCTACGTCAGTTCCTCAATCCCATAACTACTGTCCCTTTGTTCTATTATTCATTCAAATGGGGACGTCATTCCTCTTACTCTATTTGATCGACGGATTTTGAGTTATCATCAATTCTTGAACGACTTATTAGTGAACGAATTTCTTGAGGTCGGTGTCCCATGGATGTCATTGACACTTCAGTATAAACCTTATTATTACTTGTTTGCATTTCTTGTTTTATGCATCAGAAATCATCTGATTATTAGGAACTGCCTCATATATGAAATGTTTTTATCTGTCTATTCTTTAAATTTAAGTGGTAGTTGGAAATTTAGATCTTCAGAATCATTACCAACAGCTTTGGTTCTGTTTTGGTATTACTAACTATATTACCTTTTTCCAGGCTAAACTGTTTGCCTGCAAAACAGTGAAAAAAAGATCTAAATTGCGGTCATCACAGATATTCAATATTTTTTTATTCAGGGAAAGTAAAAAATTTAAAGAGATGACTAGGAGGTTCAATGATGAGATGAAAAATAACGAAACAACATTGAACCAGGTATTAAAGCCTGGATATAGAGAATCTAAACCTCCAGATTCCAAAAACCTCACTGAAACACTCCATGAAACGTGTTATAACACGTTTAAAAGTGTAGTGACAGTATCCAACACTAGTAAATAAATCATCACTAAGTCCTTCTTTATTATCTGAATGAATGTTTTCAAAATCAAAACTAAAGTTATTAAGGTTAATTTAATTATTTATCTCTTTTCTTTCGCTGAGATATGATTTTTTCTTGTATATAAAAGAATAAATTATATAATATTTATTGTAGTTGTATTCCGTCGTAAAAAATTAATAAATTATTGTAATTATAGTTACATTAAACAATCTCATCCTTCAAATCTTTCTTGTCAGAGATATAATTAAAGAAGATAGACACAACCATCCAAATTAATATTGAGTCATCATCTTCTAAGTTTGTATAGTCTAAGCCGGAAATTATTCATTTTATTTTACTTCTTAAGTCCACTTAAATTCATGAAATCCTTGACTTTTTAGAAGAAAAAAATACTTTCTTGACCTCACTTTTCGTTTTTACCCAATAATCATAACAAAAAATATACTTCTAATGAAGTCATTGTATATACACTAACATATGCACACTGAGCTTCGCCCTCCTTTCTTACCCAATGGCTTTAATCGAACTTCTACATTGACTTTACATATTCAGAAATTCCACATTTAATTTGTAACTAGTTCTCGTGATTCTGACTCTAATATGCATTTATAACTTCTAGTTGATTGCTTTCTATTTTTTTTGATGAGTCTAACTTGCATCGCTATGAAGAAGTGTATTACAAAAGAATGTCTGAGAAAACATTTTATCAGAATCAGTGAATAAATGTTTGATGAATTAGATGTTCCTTTTGTCTTGATAGACCTTCTTAATTATTTTCATTCTACTAATTTCAATTCTAGACCTTCTTCAATGAACACGGGTCTTCTGTAAAAAAAAATAATAATTCACAACCTTACTCAATACAATAATATTATTTGTTACCTATTACTACAGAAGTAACTTTCGCAATATTTTTAGATTTTAAAACGGAATTCAAAAGAGTGTACACAATTCTATTTCTCATATACTTTATAATAATGTAGAATAAACCACTCCATTTAATTTTTAACATAGTAATCATGGGCTCAACATGTGGTCTTCCATATAAATCATTTCCAAATTTAATTCTCATAAATTTCTTCACTATAGAAATAAATATAGATCTATACACATAGAATTATTTATCTCTCAACTGACATGTATGCTCATTGCTCACATATATAATTAGTATTTATCCAATATTAATGTATATCCCAATTTAAAAAAAAAAAAAAAACAACCTTATTTTGTAATTAAAAGGATATCAGATTAGTAGCATGAAGAGGTCCCTTAGAAATTTATTATAAAAACATGTCAAGCAGACCATCAATTAACAGTTTAAGTGTATTTCAATCGTGCTCAATCACATGTTCCAATAGCACATATTTCATGATTCAGAAGTAAAAAGAATACACACAAAATCTTTTCATTTAGTTTCCTGGTTACATTATTTGAATTAGCATTCATAACGTTCAGGATATAATCGAGGAAATCATAACAAAAAATATATATATTCCGCGTCATGATAATAAATCTACATTTCTCTGATGTGTCACAATTGAGTTTAATAACAATTTATTAACATTTGTGATTAAAGGACTCACATCAAACCTTTGGAAGGGTTCTGTAAATCCACACAATAACTCTAATGAAGAGCTCCTGGAATGGGTTTTTATCATCAATTAAGTCCAATTTCAAAATAACAACATTCAGAAAGCTTCGTAAATTTTCCTCTCAGAGGTGGAGAATATTCTGATGAATATTTCAACAGTATTTGTGAGCATGATTTACCATTCATGTGAAGAATAAAATAGTCTTTCTTCTGTTATATAGGGAAAATAATTGACTAAAAACAAGAAAACTTGTAGAAATAATGATTGACAGTAGTTTTAAAAATCTGTTGTATCTATTAAAGCACGCAGGGGCTGCGTAATCTAAGCAGATTTCCCACGTGAAGTTATACAATAGAGACATTTCACGAGAGCCGAGCCAGTGAAGGAAACGGCCAAACTAGCTTTTGGCGGGAAAATAACTCTCGTCCGTTAGGCGCCCCGATTTAATAAAAATGCAAATATCTCGGTTAATATTCAAGATAGAGAAAAAATGTATATGACAATATTTATAGTAAATTTAATTTGCAATAAGATTGGCTCTGTACAAGTTTTCGATCCGACGTATAGTAACGGAGATATTTCGAATTTTCGAAAATCCTCCCCTCTAAACCCCCCCCTCCCACTGGTCCGATTTCAGCCGTTAACGAACTTGATCTTTCTTTTTACATAAAACTACTAAATATTGAGTTTGGTAACGATTAAACAAAAATTGCGACCGCTAGAGCGGTAACACAAATATATATATATATATATATATATAGATATATATATATATATATATATATATAGTTTTGAACGGACTTCATTTTCGTCATCTACTAGGTAGGATCGATGGACATTTGAAGAAACATTTCGAAAATTCCGTCATGAGTACAACCTCAATAGCTGATTTCCCTTAAGGGAAATCTGCTAAAAAGAATATCACTGTATACCCTCCGAAGAATTCGGTTTGGTGATTTGAAGTTGGAATTTTGGAATTCATAAATCTTAACAACGATCAATGACCTTCAAATATATTCTGAACAGATTTTTGTTTTTCACTAAAACCAATATTAATGAAGGTTACTCAATTATCAATCAGCTATGTTACTCAATTATTTAGTTAGGTGTTATCACATAAATTATTTAAGAGCTTTGAAATCCCCAAAGCTGTTTCAGAGAAACAATTGTCTTTGTTAATACCTGTAATTTTAGGGCTTAGTTGGTTTTGATAGTAAGCCAAGTGTGTGTGTAAGTATGTGTGGTATGTGTGAGTGTATATATATATATATATATATATATATATATATATATATATATAATTGTAACCTCTGTCTGTACATTGATTTTTTTCGCGAAATTTCACGATAACTTTTCGTTTCACATGTCATAGACACCATAACTGCATTTTGTTTCTTTGGTGTCTGTTTGTTTATTTGTTTGTTTGTTTGTTACCTTTTCACGCATAAACGGCTGAACCGAATTTTATGAAACTTGGTATGTATACTACTACTAACCCAACTTAGACTTTAGGCTATGTTAATATCCTCTGAAACGAACAGGAGTGGGGGTTATAAGGGAAGCCTGAAATTAAAAATAGCGATATTTCGTTTCCTATTGGTTTTTTGGCACATATGAACATAACAAAAGTTGTTTATTTTGATATTTAAAATAACTTTTGTTATATACACTTTTTTCGTATACTGAATTATAAACGAGATATACGCTAAAACCTATAGTGGTAGTGAACAATTTTATTTGGGACAAAAAAGCCAACCGAAATAAATAAAACTCGGTATGTGTATTAGCACTAACGCCTTCCTTATAATAAGCCATACTAAGATTTCTAGGGACGGGCAGGAGTGGGGGTTATAAGGGAGGCCTGAAATTAAATATAGTGATATTTCGTTTCCTATTGGGGTTTCGGCAAATATGCACATAGCAAAAATTGTTTATTTTGTTATTTAGAGAAACTTTTGTTATATACACTATCGTCGTATACCGAAGTATAAAGACGTTATACGCTAAAAATTATAGCGGGAGTCAAAATTTTATTTGGCACAAAAGAATCAACCGAACTAAATAAAATTCGGTACATGTATTAGGACTAATACCTTCATTATAATAAGCCATACCAACATTTCTAGGGACGGGCAGGAGTGGGGGTTGTAAGGGAGGTCTTAAATAAAAGCGGTATTTCGTTTTCTATTGGGTTTTCTGCAAATAAGCACATGCCAAAAGTTGTTTATTTTGTTATTTAGAGAAATTTTCTCAACAATTCTTTTTAATATGAACTACCAGATACCTCAACGGGAAAAAATAATTGAAAAGTATGTTAATATTTTGTCCTTAATAATTCAGATCTATGCATAATGCACCGGAAACGGGAATTATGACAATATGGAGGACAGTGAAGACTTAGATAAAAAAATAATTTTATTATTAACAAATCCACAGAAACGACGGGTATTAACCCTAAACACTGGGACGGGTAAATGTCAAAATATTATGCAAAGTAAAGCCTTTTCCAAAAAAATACCATCACCATTCAGGATCAAATTAATTCCCGAGCGAAGCCGGGTATCTGAGCTAGTATATATATATATATATATATATATATATATATATATATATATATATATATACAGGAGTTTGAGATAGCTAGGAGAACCGATAATAAATTTCATTCGCCACCAACTTAGCAATAATCCCTGAAAAATATTGTTATTCCTTAAACCTGGGTGTGTGTTTTATATATATATATATATATATATATATATATATATATATATATATATATATATATATATATAATTGTAACCTCTGTCTGTACATTGATTTGTTTCGCAAAATTTCACGATACATTTTCGTTTCACATGCCATAGACACCATAACTGCATTTTGTTTCTTTCGTGTCTGTTTGTTTGTTTGTTTGTTACCTTTTCACGCATAAACGGCTGAACCGAATTTTTTGAAACTTGGTATGTATATTACTACTAACCCAACTTAGACTTTAGGCTATATTAAAATTCTCTGAGTTGAACAGGAGTGGGGGTTATAAGGAAGGCCTGAAATTAAAAATAGCGATATTTCGTTTCCTATTGGTTTTTAGGCAAATATGAATATAACAAAAGTTGTTTATTTTGTTATTTAGAGTAACTTTTGTTATATACATTTTTTTCGTATACCGATTTATAAACGAGATATACGCTAAAACCTATAGCGGAAGTGAACAGTTTAATTTGACACAAAAGACTCAACCAAACTAAATAAAACTCGGTATGTGTATTAGCATTAACGCTTTCATTATAATAAGCTATACCAACATTTCTAGGGAAGGGCAGGAGTGGGGGTTGTAAGGGAGGCCTGAATTTAAAAATAGCGGTATTTCGTTTTCTATTGGGTTTTCTGCTAAAATACACATGACAAAAGTTGTTTATTTTGTTATTTAGAGTAACTTTTGTTATATACATTTTTTTCGTATACCGATTTATAAACGAGATATACGCTAAAACCTATAGCGGAAGTGAACAGTTTAATTTGACACAAAAGACTCAACCAAACTAAATAAAACTCGGTATGTGTATTATCATTAACGCTTTCATTATAATAAGCTATATGTACCAACATTTCTAGGGACGTGCAGGAGTGGGGGTTGTAAGGGAGGCCTGAATTTAAAATAGCGGTATTTCGTTTTCTATTGGTTTATCGGCAAATATAAACATAACAAAAGTTGTTTATTTTGTTATTTAGAGTAACTTTTGTTATATAATTTTTTTTCGTATACCGATTTATAAATGAGATATACGCTAAAACCTATAGCGGAAGTGAACAGTTTAATTTGACACAAAAGACTCAACCAAACTAAATAAAACTCGGTATGTGTATTATCAGTAACGCTTTCATTATAATAAGCTATACCAACATTTCTAGGGACGGGCAGGAGTGGGGGTTGTAAGGGAGGCCTGAATTTAAAATAGCAGTATTTCGTTTTCTATTGGTTTATCGGCAAATATGAACAGAACAAAAGTTGTTTATTTTGTTATTTAGAGTAACTTTTGTGATATTCATTTTTGTCTTTTAACAGTTTTTAAACGGGATATACACTATAAACTAAAGCGGGAGTCAACTATTTTATTGTTCGCTAACGATTGAACCGAACTTAACAAAACCCGGTATGTCAATTAGCATTAATTCTTCCATGATTATAAGCTATATTAAAATGTTTAGGTTAGAACGGGAGTGGGGGTTATAAGGGATGCCTGAAATAAAAATTCACGATATTTCATTGCCTATTTGTTTTTCGTCAAACATGCACATAACAAAAGTTGTTTACTTTGATATTTAGATTAACTGTTATTTTATACACATTTCCAGGAACAATGTGTAGTGCAAGTAACTTGCGTAGAAGTATTGATATGCTCAACAATTCATTCCAATTTAAACTATGAGGTACCTCACCTGGAAAAAGTAATGTAAATCTATGTTAATATTTTGTCCTTAATAACTGAAATCTATGTATAATGCACAGGAGACAGGAAATATGACAATTTGGAGGACAGTGAAGACTTACATAAGAAATTAATTTTATTATTAACAAATGCCAACAACGGGTATTAACCCTAGACACTGGGATGGGTAAATGTCAGAATAATGTGCAAAGTAAAGCCTTTTTCCAAAAAAATACCATCACCATTCAGCCTCAAATCAATCCCCGGGCGAAGCCGGGTATCTGAGCTAGTATATATATATATATATATATATATATATATATATATATATATATATATATATATAAAATTTAGATGGTATCATATTTTTGTCATGTAATAAATAGATATTTTAATAAAGTTTTGAAAAATAGAGTTATCGACTTCTCATTAGACGATGAAGTGGGCAAGAAATAAAGTAAACTTGTGTGTTAGAAATAAGCAAGTAAGGTGTTGAGTAGCGTAAAATAGGAAGATAGGATTATCGTTGTAAGACTTCGATAAGGCTAAGGATGATGTCAGGCAAGCTTCGGTTTTAGCATCGCTTCAGCTGATAAGACACGCAGCGACACAGTGTCATGCCTACTGGCGCTAATAGACATTGCGTTCGAAAACTGATTATCTCAGCAGGCGTGCATTTTAACAAACATGGGAGGAGACGTAATACAAATTTATCTATTTCATTATCATTATGGATTGTGCAATGTTGACTAGTGTGTAGTCTTTCTATACCAGATTATAAATATTATATATAATATAAGTCTGTTGCAAATCTTCGACTATTGCAAAATTTTTGTGTACTAGTACCATTTTAATTTTGTTCCAATTCTGACAATTGAAAACGCCCAATATTCATCGGTTCATGGGACAGATGCCTTCCCACACAAAATAAATTTAAGAATTACACAATTTCTACTAATTTTTTTATTTTAGCCTCTAATGAAATTAAATGCTAATGTTGTGACTCAATGATATACATGATAGCACATGCCAGGTCGGCTAAAAGGTGGTCCACCTTTGAGCCTCTCTTCCAAACGTTTAAAAACGTTTTAATTAAATTTGAAAACGTTTCGACTACTTATAGAGTCTTACCATTCCTCGTTTCCTTAGTTTAATGACATATTATATTATAGATAATATGAATTCAGGAAATAACAAATAAAAACCTAATCAAAATAACAAGCAAAGAAACAGAAAATATATAATTAAGAATGTGACTATACTAATTACTGAGTTTTGATTAAACAACTGAGTTAATTTTTGTGGCAACCTAAATTCTCCCTAGGATCATGTATTGAGCTTATAGATTTGTATGTTTATAAATTTATGCTAGTATTTTTAAGAAAGGTCTTCATGGGGCCCAGAGAATGATATATTATATATATGCTAATTTGTTTATATGTAATATGTATTTATTAGTGTACACACACATTTAACCATTAATGTCCACCACTGGTAATCAGGACGGGTTGTCTACTGGTTACTCGTTCCTATCCAAAAAAGTCCGCAGGGGCTGCGTAAACTAAGCTGATTTCCCACGGGAAGTTATACAATAGAGAAATTTCACTTTTGGCGGGAAAGTTACTTCGTCCGTTAGCCGCCCACATTTAATAAAAATGCAAATATCTCGGTTAATATTCAAGATAAAGAATAAATGTATATAACAATATTTATAGTAAACTTAATTTTCAATAAGATTAATTCTGTACGATTTTTCGATCCGACGTATAGTAACGGAGATATTTTGAATTTTCGAAAATCCCCCCCTCTAAACCCCCCTCCCACTGGTCCGATTTCAGCCGTTAACGAACTTGATCTTTCTTTTTACAATAAACGACTAAATATTGAGACTGGTAACGATCAAACAAAAATTACGACCACTAGAGCGGTAACAGACAAATATATATATATGTATATATATATATATATATATATATATATATATATATATATATTTATACAGTTTTGAACGGACCTCATTTTCGTTATCTACTAGGTAGGATCGATGGACATTTGAAGAAAAATTTCGAAAATTCCGTCATGAGTACAACCTCAATAGCTGATTTCCCTTGAGGGAGATCTGCTAAAATGCACTTAGGATCTTATTTAGGGAGTTCGTCAATAAATAAGCTCCATTTCCCCACATGGAGAATAGAGTCCACGCCTCTAGTCCAACGGCTTCACTTGCATGTCTAACCTCAACTCCCTGTTAAACTTTAGATCGAATGTTTAAATAAAACATTAGTTAAAAAGCCCGTCACGCAGGAGTTCTGTAAACGAAGCGGATCCCCCACGTGTGCCACGTATTTTTATTTATCTCAAAAATTAAAAGTTCATTGAGAACAATATTTGGTATTTATACTTTCAATAATGTGTTTCAAAATATACCAACTTACTTTTATATGACATAAGTAGGAGGGGAGGGGGGTTACTAAAGGCCAAAAACTATAAAATGCAAATATCTCGGTTAATAATCAATAAATCGGTTAATAACATAACAACTTTTATAGAACATTCATATTTTTCTTTTATTTTAAGGTGGCTATACCAACTCTTAGTTTTATAATATGAGAAGTGTGAATCGCTAAAATTGCGACACACAAAAATAAATAAATAAATTATAGAACATTACATTTTCAATAAGATTGCTACTACAGAATGTTTCCGACACATAATAACGGAGATATTAAGAATCTTCGAAATTCTTCCGCTTTAACCCCCCCCCCCCACTGGTCGGATTTCAGTTATTAATGAACTTGATCTTTCATTTTATATATAACGTTTAAATATCGAGTAAGACCCTGATTTCTCTTAAGGGAAATCTGCTAATAAAAGAATTAAGTAGGGATCAGGATAGCCATGTGAGTTAAGGCGTCGGATTCACATTGTAAACCTACAGTGGTGGGTGGCGTATATATATATTTATTACCTTATTTTCGTCATCTCCTGGGTAGGATTAATGGACATATGAAGAAATCTTTCGAAATTCGCGTCATGAGTACGATCTTAATAGCTCAATCAAAAATTAAGGTTGTGCGCTTGAGGAGGAGACAATATTCAGTGAACCATCGTGGGTAACTTCATCGACCTTTTTAAAATGTCCACACACTAAATTTATCTTTTAAACTATACAAGAAGATGTTATTATACTCTTTATACGTTGTATATATTTTATTTTGTAAACTGAAACCATTACGTTTTCCAGCTACCCAATTCATCTCAGGGGCCAAGATAAAGTTTCCTATTTCTTAAAGTAGGGGATTGTCTATCTATGTGCCAAATCTCATAGAAATCAATCGTCCTCCCTATCTTTCATTTTTATATAATGTACACATCAATTACGTTTATTTCGTACTTCTTAAATGTTTTCATATAATTATCAATATAATGAAATTTCATAATATTTTATTGAATAAAAAGTTCTTCCATAGATTGTCTTCCTGCCATATATTTCAGTTTTTGATCACTTTTCGGTAAATTTTCATTCCCTGTTGCTTCCATAGATTTCTGTTTATTGGATTCGGCGAATATAGCTTGCACCAGGTTACAATAAATTTTCAATTGAAACGGAACTTCATTGTTAATACTCGTATTTAAAATTGCTCAGAAATCCTTTCCCTTTCTAAGCATTTGGTGCAGTTGGAATAGATTCTTAGCTTGCACTTTTAGTATATCTACATAGAACGAGAGACTGATTATGGTCGTTGGTCGTTTGTAAACTTCATTTAGGGATGTTTCTGGGTAATAGTTTTACACCTATATTTCATTATCCTTTTTGGTGGGGGAAATAGCTCGGGATCGACTTGCAAGGATGTGGAATTCTGTGTCTGGAGGCAAACTAATTTAATATATTTCCATTATGAAGGATTTCCCAAACATTAACCTTTAATTTATCATCTCATCTTCATTCAGGTTAAATATACACCAAGTTTTTATCTGAAATTCAGAGGTAAATATGTTTTCCACTAATGTTGAATAACTTATTTTGCATTCGGTGGAGAAAAGCCTCTGGGAATCTAGGTATCCTGTTTGCATAAACCGGTACCAGTTATCAAGATTTAATTTAAGAAGCAGAACCATTTTTAATAAAAAATATTTTTACTTATTGGAAGATACGAAAAATAATTAAAATATTATAAAAAATAATTAAAATAATATGTACTTTCACAAAAAAAAATATAAAAAAACTATTTGTTGCCCGTCAGGAGTAAAGCTACTTTAAATAGCAGTCAGCGAATTTCGATTAATTGTCTATTCTTATTATATTCTTTGACCGATCTTAATACTTAATAGCCGTATCAATGCTTTTAGCTGGTGGATTGCTCTTATGCTTAGATGGTTAGGAGATCCGCACTTGGCTATTCCCATCAATAAAAAAGTCCATCACGCAGGGGTTACGAAAACTAAGCTTTTTCCCACGTGCTGGCATAGCCTCATCTCACCATATTTTCTCTATTTCAAAGTCAAAATTCGATGAGTAGTAGGGGGTTTATCGAAGGCTGAAAACAAGAAAGTACTAATAGCTCGCTAAATATTTGAGTTAAGAGAAAATGTACATAACAACAATTGTAGAACATCAATAGTATGACACGATAAACTTTATCGATCAGACTCATCTCATGTTGATGAGTTGGCGTTGAACTTAATCTCTCATGGTAAACCTAGAGTGGGGAGTTCGATTCCCGCCTCGGCGGTGGAAATTATTTAGTGACGGAATTCAATTAATAAAATCTTTAGTCCCACCCTGGCTAGAAAAGGGTGGTAACCTGTAGATATCCCGTCCCACTTAGCCTTAGTAGCAAAAAGTGGACGGTTAATAAATAATTTATTTATAATTTGGATCAGACTCATAATAACGGAGATATTTTGAATTTTCGAATTCCCCCCTCCCTATTCCTGGTCCGATCATAGCCATTGACGAATATGTACATTATACTTGAACGATGGGGCTAAACATTAAGTAACGTAAATATCAACTAAACATTTTCTAGTCAAAATCGGAAAATCATTAGCTGATGACATCACACTACGTGTTTCACGCAGTAAAAGTTCAATGAATAACTGGCACTCAAGCTTTAAATAAAGAAGTATATAATATAACTGCTTATTGTTATTAGGACTTGAGCAAGAGTGAGGGTTTTCTGAATGCTGAAATCTAAAAAAAATGCAACTATCTCCGTTAATAATCGAGACAGTGAAAAACATGTATATAACAACATTACATTAGCTATAGGATAAACAATTTTTTGTTCTGATATAATTTTTCGATCCGACGTATGATAACGGAGATATTTTGAATTTTCGAAATTCCCTACCGCACTCTAAACCCCCCCCCCCCTTCCATCGATTTCAACCGTTAAATAAATTTATATTTATTTTTAGACACACAAACACACACACACACACACACACACACACACACACACACACACACACACACACATATATATATATATATATATATATATATATATATATATATATATATATAAATTTTAACGGACATTTATATTTCCTTCGTAGGATCATTTGGCATTATAAGAACTTCTTCGTAAGTCACGTGATGAGTACAAGCTCCGTATCTAAAATGAAGCTAGAGGAAAACAAGATTCTCCGAAGTACCTAGAATTGAAATGTGGACTTGCCGGCCTTTCCGACCGAGTGAACCCACCATTAAATCATACCATTTTGCCTGATATTGTCCAAGTTGGAAGGATTCTCCTGTTCAATGTGCTTTTCAATCATACAAACCCCAATATTATCTTAATTAGCCAAGTTGAATTTACGGAATATTAGTTTTTGTTTTCTCTTGATGAGAATTGGATTTCATCTATTAAGTAGTCAGAGCGAGTATTTTTATCGGCCCAGATATCTCAATTAATGATGATTATAATCCCCAGGATGAAGGAGTGAGCGGATAAAGTCAATAACAAGGACGTTGGCCCTCATCGGACACTTCGTGATGAGTGAACAGGAGCCAACGAAACTTCTAATGATTGTAACTTAGGTCTTATTTAAACCTGTTGATTCCACATTTTATTTTCCTTTTACGAGCCTCAAAGTGGGGTTTAAACGCTTTTGCGGACCCCCGATGCGCTATTTTATAATTAATATTCCTATTAAGGTTCTTTGCTGGTATCTTAGCAATTAATTCTTATCTAGGATCGGAAATGACTGTTATAAAATGATCATAAAGCGCTTTAGACACGTTTATTGAAATGGAAGGAATGCCATTGAAATGGGCTCGGCCAGCATTTCCTACCCATATGTTCAGGTATTTTTATGTACCAAATGGAATGCCTGAAGATTATCTCATTTTATTTTAGCAATTATTTCCACTCGGAAGCCACTACACACACATTATGAGTCTTTACTAGACAACCAAAATCTCTCAGTAAGCGAGATTATACTGAGGTGTGTGATCCTTAGTGTAGGGACATGTACTACCACATAGCATTTATATAATAGGGTAATGTTATTAAAATTGGGTAAGATTACATGTACAGCTCTAATATTAATTTAATTCTCTAAACACAGAAGACTGGTGATTGAGAAAAAAAGAACTTTTTGTCATAATATTTATATCAACTAGCAAAAACAGTGAGTCTTCATTATTTGCTTTCGGAAATAGACCTTTTCTACGGATTACAAAATATGATTTTGACGACCAGAAGTCCTTGGAGATATTTTTGATTGTCTGTTGAGCATGGTTATTTCGAGAGAGATTATTGTTATGGTTGTTATAAATAGTTCTTGTTATCTTTATGTATCTAGATGTTAAGCCTTGTTGTTTTATATTTTTAATGGAATCACACATAGTTAGACTTGAAGAACATTTAGTACCTGCTCCCCAGAATCAGAAAATTACCCTGCAATTTGACCAAACATCTAGTAGTCTACTCGAGGCCAAAGCTGATAGTACTTTAGTACTTACTTTAGTAGCATGCATACTTACTTATCACAGGCATTAATTAATACTACTCACAGTCATTAATTCTAAACTTTCGGTTCAAGAAGTATTCTTGGCCAAAATGAAAATTGTATACAATACTCCAGTAACCAAATTTAGAATAAATCAGATGTGAATGCTACATGGATTCTTTGTACTTCTTTTAAACTGAATAAAGAACGTCACTGTAGTAATTTTAAAAATATTTCAGTTTACAGTGACAAACAATGTTACTGGCCCTTTTTATAAATGTCATAGAATATAATTTATAAATCATTTTAAGATGAAAAAATAACGTTATAGACAAATCACTTTCTTCTTTAATTGGTAAAAAAAATGTGCATTTTCCTCTTCCTCTTTTGTTGATTTTGATGAATGGGGAAGGTGCACAACCAGATTTAACACATGATTTAACAGTAGTGAAGACATACAGATTTAACACATGGAAAAACAGTAGAGGACTTGGCCTTCTTATTGATCCTTACATGATTTAACAGTCTTACACATGATATTACAAAATTCCAAGCTTAGGCGTTATAGCAGATTTTCCTACGGGAAAAGAGCGATTGAGGTTTACTTATGACGTCATGACGCGATTTTTGAAAATACTACCTAGGAGATGACGGAAATGAGGCCCGTTTAAAATTATATATGTGTACATATATTTCATATTTTTATGGCATACTGCCCTGCATGTTTCGTGATTTACATACACCTCCCAGTTAGGACAATCGCAACGAACGTAAGAGGGAAACGAGCACTTCAGAAATGGATAGTAGCTGAAGCTGTGGTTTGTTACCCACGAAACATGTAGGGCAGTTTGAATATAGTTTGAGCGAGAATTTTGGTTTTTTGGTGGTCTTTGCCATCAAAATATGAAGAATATACATAATATTGGGTTCAGAATAAATAGTATATATATATTTGTTACTCAAATTTTAATTTAATCGATATCAAACTCGATATAAAAGAGTTTTATGTAAAAAGAAAGATCAATTTTGTTAACGGCCGAGTCTTGACTGCGGGAGGGGAGGAGGGGTTTAGAGTTTAGTGGGTGGGTTCAAAAATTCGAAATATATTCGTTCTTATACGTCGGATCGAAAACTGTACAGAATCAATGTTATTGCAAATTTAATTGTCTATAAATGTTGTTATATAAATATTTTCTCTGTCATGAATATTAACCTAGATATTTTGATTTAGTAGTTTTCAGCATTCAGTAGAACTCCAGTCCTACTCATGTTATATTAACAATAAGCTGATATATCATGAACTACTTTGTGAAGCTCTATGCTTAAATACTAAAATATTGTTTTCAAGAGACATTTATTATGATTTTACGTTCTTGTTTGGAAGATGTTTACTTACCAAAGTCGAAGCTTGAATAGGGGGGGTTTAGGGGAGGGGGAGTAATTCGAAAATTCAAAATACTCCCGTTATGAGTCGGATCGTAAAATTTCATAGGACTAATCTTGAACTATTGATGCTTCTATGCATTTTTCGTAACTCAAGTATCAAGTGAGTAATTCGTTATTTCATTTTTAACCAGCCCCCCCTCCACCGCTCCGCTTCTACTCATCTGTTTTTACACAGAAATATGTTGAAATATGAGATGACAAATATGCTATACCAGCACGTGGGAAATCTGCTTCGTTTATCAGCCTCTGCGTAACGGTCATTTCTGTCATAGTTATGTGTTGTACGTACAAAGTACAGACGTAACGCAGATGCAAGTTAAATTGGACTCAAAATTCTGTTGTGATTTGTTTACAATAAGTCTTCTACCTGGTAGGAGGAAGTTAAAAGTTGCATATGAACCAGAATTGCAAGGCGCCACAGCCAATTCAGACCCAGTTAATCTGACCACTTGCAATCAACGCTATTCACCAGCAACCATTTTTCCGTATCCAAGGTCGAATTCAGTAGCCCAACTCTACTTCCTCAAGGCCTTGGTGACTGGGCCAACATTTTAGTTTCTTACTTCGAGAACATTTTTCTTGGCTCTCTCTTTTGGTTGTAGTCTTTCAACATGACCAAGGCAACATTATTTTCGCCTCTTAATAAATGCCTGCTTTCTAAATAATATCACAAAAATCATAGGCTACTGGCTAGCGAAAGGGGACACCAACGAAAAATATATGAAGCCGTTAAGGAGCAGCACACATAACGCACTGAGGCAACACGGAACTACTGGAATTTGAAGGTGAACCTTACATATTCTGTAATTTGAAAAACGGGCAGTCCAAGGTAGTTGGGACAAGTTGAAAGATTGGAACCCATCACGCTACCCAAGAATGTGCGATATGGTACTCGAGGGGGGAATAGGTGGAGTATAAGCCCTCTCAAATATGGCTTAATTACCTGCATTAGAACTGGCGGGAGATAGGCATCTATAAATGGATGAACATGACAGGAACAGCGAGGAATGGTAGAGGTAGAGGCGCAGGTACTTCAAGGACTATCGTGTCGTGTCGTGTGTGTGTGAGCGCGCGTGCATACCAGTTTACTGTATATAATGTCTGTTAAAGTGATACTTACGGTAGGTAAGTCCATAATGTTTAAAAACTCGGTATATAAGCTATTTTTAATGAAAATTTGAGACCAGAAAAATTACTTGTGGGGAGTTTAGTGAGGAGCAAAAGTACAAAATTCTACGCCTTTAAATATAAATATTTATTTATTTCATATATAATTCTCTCCTTATGCCGCTTGCTCTAAAAAGAATTAGAACATCTATTTATCAAACAGATAATTATCATATCTATTTAAATTCAATTATTAAATTACATCCTATTTTTTCAAATCCACAACGCGTTTCTAGCACTCCTTATCAAGAGGCTCATTTTTTATTTATGTCCAACGTCTACTTGCTAAACTAGAATTATCAAATTGTGTTCACTTTAACCACCAACATTCCAAATTTCAAACTACCTTTCAAAATTTCATTAAAATTACATCTGCATTGGTTGCATATCAAGAGGTAATCATTGACCTTGCTACATTTTCAAACAATTTAAGAAGCGGGTCATCTATGGTTAAGAGGATACACACACACACACACACACAAACAGACACACACACACACACACACACACACACACACACACACACACACACAAACAGACACACACACACACACACACACACTTATATATATATATATATATATATATATATATATATATATGCAATACAACAATAACAAAAAAAAAAGTGAACAAAGAAAATTTAGCGGTTAACCATTAAATTAAATTGAATGGAGCCTATATTTATATATTTCTTTAATAATTACCAGAAACTTGTTTTAATGTTTCTTTTGCATCAATAAATATAAAGCTACGATTGGCTCATTAAAAATTTTGTATTTATCGCATCAAATGTATGGAAGTCCGAGATAATGCGCTCAGCCGTTTATGGTACCTCGCTGCGAACAGCTTGGACAGTGCTTCAGCATCAAAGCATGTAAATACGCTTGGATATCTCCATAGCCCGTTAAGTATATTGTTACTATTGGGCTCAGTGTAAGTCATAAACTATTATCTCTTTCCCTGACAGAACCGAAGTATTTTTACCACCACACTACCTTTGAATGACTGCTCCCACACCTCCTCTTATTCCCACTTGTTGTTTTACTTATATATACTTCGGCAAAGTGGGAGTGGACACGTGGTATAAGCAGCAAGTCATATCTAACTGTTTCACTAACCTGTCTGCTTCATCATTTCCATGAATGAGTCTCGGTGACCTGGCACCATTCATCAGATACTGGGTTTTGTATATAAAGGGACTTGAATTCTTATTCATAGAAAGGACAATTGTGGCATTTTGATTGCCGGTTATTATATTTACCAAATGAGGATTGAAGCTAATATCCACAAGTTAATTTGTTTTGATATCCATTCCCTCCTCTTAGAAGTGAAATAATTCTCATTGATTATTAGTGCATTCTCCTTAATTTCTTGAACTACACTTCTAAATTCCCCGTATATACTAGAGAACAGCGAATTTGTATAGGAACAAAAAAAAAAAAAGATAAATTGTGGTTCACACTGGTAACAGATTTCCCTTAAGCTTTTGAGGCCGTACTCATGAGGCGATTTTTGAAACATTTCCTCAAATGTCCATCGATACTACACAGATGACGAAAATGAGGAGTGTTCAAAACTATATATATATATATTTGTGTGTGTGTGTGTGTGTGTGTGTGTGTGTGTGTGTGTGTGTGTGTGTGTGTGTGTTTGTTAACGATCTAGCTGTCCCAACTTTTGTTTGATCGTTACCAAGCTCTATATTTAAACGTTTTATGTAATACTAAATCAAATTCTTGAATGGTTGAACTCCGACCGGTAGGAGTGAAGAATTTTGAAAATTCTTAATATCTACGTTATTATGCGTCGGATTGAAAAATTGAATAGAACCAATCTTGTTGCAAATGTAATGTTCTATAAATGTACGTTTTTTCATTGTCCTGATTATTGACCGAAATATTTGTAATTCTAAGTTTTCAGCCTTCAGTAAACCCCCACTCCTACTCATGTCATATTAACAATAAGCTGTTATATTATGAAGCACTTTATTTGAAGCCTAAATACCTAAAGTTTTACGTTTTGAGATAAATGCAAATTCGTTGGAAATCTGCTTAGTTATCGCAGCCCCTGCGTGACGGACTTTTTTTGTAAACGAATAGAAATGTTTCCGACATTGTTTCTTGGCCTCCAATGGGGGGTTGAAAAACGTCAACAATACCTTGTTTTATTAACGTTAAATAAATATTGTAGATTGTAGGTTAAAATTGCTATTAGCGAATTTTCTTTAAAATATTTAAAGTGGTGCATACTCTAGGGAATTCATGGAGTTCACATGTATTCTGTAACGAGGCATTCAATGGTGCATGTATATATTTATGTCTGTATACATACAAGTGTTTGTTTTTACTTTTCTCTTAATTGCTTGGCCTCTAAAATGTTTCAATTTACATTGTAGCATTTCTCTTTTCTTCCTACAGTGAATGATTCGCTTGAGCCAGACTGTTGCAGCTAACATTGTTGCATCTTGTTTGTATTAAAGTCTGTTGGCCTAGGTCAGTTCGTACAGGCAATTGTAAATCAATTCTATTTTAGGTTATTTAGATTAAGCTACGCTTGAAAAACAAATACCTTGTTGATTTTGTGCGTTAATCCACTAGCATGTGAAGGTTCATTTAATAAATAGTGGCCTGTGATATATGTGAATTTAGAAAAATCTTTGGCTCAACAACCCTTGAATTGCCAAGGTCTGCATTATAGCATATGCAAGGCCAAATGTTCAGCAAACCCGCCCATATTCTGGTGACAGTCAAGACAAAAGAATGTTACTCGTTTACAAGCATGTTTTCTTATAAACAAACTATTCTCTTGGTTTTTATTATAAACCAATGGTTCGCTACTTCTTTATGAATGAATACAAGTTATCTTTTATATGGGGTTATTGATAAAACAATAAAACTAACATCTTAGAGTAGAGGAAATCTATTTGGAATCTCGTTAACGGTAAACGTTCGTCTTATTTTGTGTGGAACGCTAAAGAAGTCAAAATACTCATCTCATTGAGAATTTGATAAAACTTTCACCATTAATTTGAAGTTTTTTACAACCGGAGGTGCTTTGAATATTTAGAGTACATTAGAGTTATACAAGATTAACATAACTTCATTACATTAATTTTGTAGTAATTATTCAGCAGATATTACTAGTACTTACCTTTTGTCTAGTTTTTGTGATTCATCGTCAACAGAAGAAAACTTTTTCATAAAAATGTTAAACTTGACTAAGCTTCTCAAGCTCATAAACGGTGACATTGATATTACAGGAAAAAGTTTAGAATTACCGATTATGAAAATCCAGTTTTTATGTCCATTTTAAGTTCTAATGCTCAATATTATGGGAAACGTTATCCCAACAAATTAACTAGTAACCTTATAAATTATTGCAATAGCTCATTTCCATTGGTATGGAATTTAATTTTAATATAAAGAAAACAAAATAAAATCACATAAATCGAGGAAACGTATTTTGTAATTAATAATTGCCCGAAATCAAGTACCTCAACCAAACATTGATGTAATTATTTCATTCGATAATTTCATTAGGAAATTACACTTATAAAATTAAGTTTATTTTAAAATAATTATAATTTTACTAGAAAAAAAGAAAAGTTTAATTCGTCTTCATAATAATATTACCAACCTGAACTTCAACAATTGTTTTTGTTATATATAAATAAATATAGTATTTTAATCCACAAAATCAGTATATACTAAGGCGGTTTTATGATTTCCCCTACCAGGTTTGACTAAATATTACTCTACAAGTTTTTAATTTTTATTCTAAATTAATCTCTCTGAGCCAATATACGACTGTGATTAGCTCCACAATGACTGGGGGCCTTTTTACTTCCTTTAAAAAAGAAAGTATTGTTATTCTTTTGGTTTTCAGGTTTCAACCAAATTATCTATTTTGGCTAGTTTCGGCATGTCGTCTGTACGTATACATAATTAAAAAACGGGAAGCTTTAGAATGTAAAAATTTCATAATTGGGACTCTTTGAACGTTTAGTTTTGCACCTTCCGTTTAATCAAAATCGACTTAGGAGGAGGGTGGGGGGGGGCTGGACAGTGAATATAAAAAATAATTTCCATACGTATAATAAGTACCAAACATTTTTTATAGAACCATTTTTGTTGATCATGAAAAGGTCCAAAAATTATATTCTAAGACAATTAAGATCCGATGTATAGAACTTCTACTTCAACTGAACTTGTTATTGGTATAATTTCGATTTATGGTCACCATAAACTCACTATTGCAATACAAAAACTATTATTTGTTAAATGAACAAAATCAGTAAATGTTTCGACATAAGTAAAATTTGCAAATTATTTAACTACACTTCGAATAACAACTTGAGTAAGTACCACAGGCATTTAGACTACAAAATTGTTTGTTTGTAAGAAACTTCATAATGGAAAAATCGTGAACGCCAATTAAAAATATTTACTTAATTTAATCTATATGCCACTTATATGATTAAATACAATTATTTTGAGGAAATGCAGCGTCTGATAAAGATGGAATGTTCAAAAAGCCATTATGTATTCATAAATTTAATTTTGCGTTAAAATAATTTCTGAAGCCATTTTCTGTATCGCTTATTAACTTTAGGTAAGTAGTAGTTGTTCCATTCACAGCTTTCATACTCCGTTCATCGTTTGTGCGTAGGAACCGCTATATTATTTGGTAACCCTGAAAAAGTCATTCTACCTGAAGACTATAATTAGTCATGCAGGTCTAATTGGACGTGCCGACGGATATGAGAGGCTGCACCACGTTTTATATCATTAGAAACCTTCTGATGACCATTTCATGAATTAATGCATATAAATTGCTTAGTTGACCTGAGCAAATGCTAAGTGCCATGTTCGACCGGCAGACAAATCTTTTTTAGTTCTAACTAATAAAAGAATAAATTTAAAATTTTTGCGATCCAACGCATAACCATGCTGAACTTTACGGAATATCCTAAAAAGTGAGGTTATTCATTGAGCCTACTGTTATTCCATCTAACCTTTGAACCAATTTCTTCAGTCTAACTTTCTGTCTGTCTACGTCTCTCTCTCTCTCTCTCTCTCTCTCTCTCTCTCTCTCTCTCTCTCTCTCTCTCTCTCTCTCTCTCTCTCTCCCCTCTATTTCTCATTTTCTGTGTTCACTCTCGGTATCCTTGCCAACCATAAAATTGTTACCTTTTGCATTACAGACTACTGCATTAATTTTTTCTACTACGCATTACTTTAATAATTTTGCTTAAATAAAATAATGAAACTAGGTAATTCCAGTTTTATTACTTTATTTAAGCAAAATTATTTTTGGTATTCTTTTTTATCTGACTTGGTAGACCCTGTTTTTTTTTTGTTGGCTATCAATAAAATTGTGGTCTATAAGTGTTGTCGACCAAAAGTATAAATGCTGGGATATTTACGAAATTCTTTTCGGCCTCCCTTAAAGCTCCCTCATAAAACCACGGAATACATATTAGAAGACTTCCCGTTATGCGTTTAAAGCAGACTTCCATACATGACTCGATTTGCCCCCCCCCCAAATAAAGTCTAACTATTTTTTTTTGTTTTCAGCTTTTCGTGAACATCCACATATACTCATTCATGTTAGCAACTTCATTGACATTTCCTGTGATGGTTATGCTGGTTTGTTCTACATGACGCCTTCAATGGCGAGAGTCGTGGGGGAAGAAGGCGAGCCCTAAACAAAAGTAAATTGTTGTTTTCTTTTAGCTGGACACTATCTAAGACGTTGAGTCATTTTACTAAATGGTTCAAATATATTATCTAATCGTACAACCTTTGATCTACTAATGATTCACTTGACTAGAAATAATTAATAATATAAGCGTCCCTTCACAGTTATCTTGTTATACTACGAATTCAGCTGCCTTGAGTTTCTTCCGGAATAATACAGTTTGATGAACGTAATTATTTGAAAGTTAAATTGTGAAAGGCTTCATCTTCGTACAAGTAATATAAAAATGGATTACTAAAACACATTGGAACCGAAATCAAGGTATCCTAAGGCTATAGAGGTATTTATGGAATTTACAAGCTTTCTAAATGCCAAGGTGTTTTACAAATTTTGAGTGAACATACCCATTTCTATGCCTCCGCTTGTGTTCTACTAACAAGGGGATTGCACGCCCTCCCCCCCCCCTACCCGCCGATTTGGACGGAACTTTTTCAGTTTGTATTACCTAATGAAAAGCAAATTCTGTTAAAGCGAGAGAACGCATTTCTCACGCGTACGTCTAAAAAAATTGTTAAAGATTGCCTGAAAATCATGAGTTATTGTTAAAGTGAATCGGTTGCTCAGTGGTAGCGACCTCTTTTTGTAACCACAAGAGCTCGAGATCGAATCTCGCCGGGAGCGATTATTTTTTTTCTGAACTTTTTTTACTTTTAGTTTCTAGGGCGTTTAGCATGGGGCATAATAACCTATTTGTTGATTGCCCAAATCGTATTAATACTATACAAAGTTTTGAACGGACCTCATTTTCGTCATCTGGGTAGGATCAATGGATATTTAAGAACATTTTTCAAAAATTGCGTTATGTGTACGGGTATTTACTTTGAAAAATAAAGTAACTTCCTTACTATTTTACTAACAATAAAGAATAAGATTGTTGTCTTACTCAGTTGACACTGTTTGTTGTATGCGATTTTTTAATAAAATCCATATATTCTGTAATCCTCTTCTCTAAACCCCCTGTCCCAACAAAATATGTAACTTTTAGATTTATATGCCACTTTTAATAGTCGAGCTTTGTTATTTTTTTTAAAAAAAGAAGAAAGAATGCTTAATAATTTCTTAATCTGCGTAGTAAAAATGAACCAAATGTCAATAATATGTATATATATCTCCAGCGAGAATGATTATTAATAAGTTAATAATAATAGTTGGGAGTATTGGAAGCACTCTGCTAACTTTTTTAAGACTCGTTGCCTATTAAGACTCATTAACTGAAACTTATGTAAATCAATGTCAAGAGGAATTCACAACATTTTACCAATATTAGGTAGTTTCTATTGCCTTGTCCACAACAGTTCAAAGGCATCCACTGAAAAGTTTGTAACAAGCTTAAACAATATTATTTTCCAGCTTAAATGGCCGTTTTTTTGAAGTAATTAGATTGGTATTTTGGTGATTCGTGTGGATCCCTTTACACGATATTGAATTTAAAAATAAAATATTTAATGTGAAAATAAAGCATGAACTTACTTGATGACTTGGCCAGGGTAGAGGAATACCCTGAGAGTCCTGTCGTCCGGGATGACTAGCTTGTCGTAGAGGACGTCGGAGAGCCGCCGGTCACAGACTGCAGTCTGAACAAGACAGATCATCAGCAACAGCAGCATCATCGACACAAACCACCCGGTCCACCTGAAAACAATTCATAAGTTGTACTAAAATGAAAGTTATGTATTGTATGACTTCTGAAAAGCTTATTGAAGGCGCTCTGCCACTAAATGATTGATATTTATTGATTGTACTCCGTTTGATAGCGATGTTATCCTCAGTCGTCGCCTATAAATCCGTATTTTAGAATATTCTTATTCAGTATTACTGGACTCCGCAGTGAGGACAGTCGCAAGGAACATAAAAGGGAAACAACCACTTCAGAATTGGATAGCCCCTGAAGAGGTGGCAGGTACACCACGAAACATGTAGAGCAGTATGTATAAAGTTTGAGCTAGAAAATGCTTTTTATTGGTGACCCTTGCCATAAAACTAAGGAGTAACCATATTTTAGAATATTTTAAGTGGTACATTCTTCAATCTGATTTCTTTCATGTACTACCACGCACTATCCTTCCCGAAAGACCGTTTTATATTTTATATTATGAGAATTTCTTTTAGCATTGGACTCAGTTGCCGTATTCAGATCTTGTACACCATCCAGTTTGCTTTGACAAAGGTAAAACGTCGTCCATCACGCAGGGGCTGCGTTAACTAAGCAGATTTCCCACTTATATGCATTCATTTCAAAACGTAAATGTTCCATATTTGATATTTAGGCTTCAAATAAAGTGCTTCATAATATAACGGGTTATTGTTAATATGGCATAAGTAGGAGTGGGGTTTACTGAAGGCCAAAAACTAAAAAAATGTAAATATCTCGGTTAATACTGAAGATAGTTAAAATATGTACATAACAGCATTTATAGAACATTACATTTGAAATAAGGTTGGCTCCATATCATTTTTCGATCGGGCGCATAATAACGGAGATATTAAGAATTTTCGAAATTCCCTCCTCAAACCCGCCCTCCCCCGGTCCGGTCTCAGCCATTAACGAACTTGATCTTTATGTTTTGCATAAGATTTTTAAATATCGAGTTTGGTAAAGACCCAACAAAATTTACGACCGGGAGAGCGTTCACATAATGTATACAATTTTGAACGGACCTCATTTTCGTCATCTCCTCGGTAGGATCGATGAACATACCCCTCAATATCTGATTCCCTTAAGGGAAATGTGCTAATAAATTGCACGGAAACTTCGGCAAGATGAAGTAGTTTTATTTCAACCTAAGTTACCGACAACCACTTCATATAAGGGATATGACCATATTTTAGAGTTTACTTAGTTCTGTGTGTTATTTATCAATGTCCACTTAGTGCTACTATGGCTAATTCGGATCTCGGGTTAGATTGGATCAGCCCGAAATCACACCTATTTCTTAGGTTGCCTAGTGAGACAGACCAACGAGTTGGCTAACCAAAGCCCCGTTCTTAGTTCTATAGAATTGTTTAATATGCTGTAATTCATTTGAAATCAAGGCAAATCTATCTCCCTTAAGGTAAATCTACTAAAAATATCGAAAAACGGCTGCTAACGATCTTGATCATTAGCTTTAAGTGTAATTTTCAAATATTGAGTAAGACTTTAGGATGAGGAGCTATTGGAATACAGTCTTTATATATGGTAGGTCCTGATTAGTCTCTAACAACTCAGTATGGAGCAACAAGTGGCTTTGTCATAAAACTATTGAAAGTAGTGACCTTTATCTGAATGGTGCTCGTCGGACATTGGCTTCTTTGGTGTCTATGTTAATTGGCATAAAAAGAACATTTCGTATATAAAGTGCTAATGATGTCTCCAATTTATTCCATAAAATAACACATGACAGGCGGAGTTTGTCTAATCTAATTGTATATATGACATGATTGTGCATATTCGATCGGGAAATTCATACAAATATAAAACGTAAACGCGCATTCACCTATATTTCGATAAGAAGAATCTCTCCTTGAAGGATGCGTATGAGTGTTAAAAAGAGGCTGCCCTGAGGAGCTGAGGATGTGGGGCAGATGAATCAATGAACATACATGAATGAGTGATGCTGATGCCCTGAGAAGAGCGGGACATGAATGGGGGGACCTCCACTCAGCGATATCCGATACTTCCTAACCCACATCCTAGGTGGCGCTACACCTACACTAATCTCTTCTCAGAACCTCTCTCTTACTAGCTCATTCATAACCATTCTTTTGTATAACACCTCACCTGCATTCAGCCCACTGGGACAGATGGTTCACTGTTCAGGTTTTTACAAAAAACAAAACAAAACAAAAAAAACTTTTTCACTCAAAGAAAAAAAAACTTTTGATATTCAATTACAACGTTTTCACTAACCGAGGTTTTGACAAAATACTTAATATTTGTTTAAATAAATAAATCTGATCTAGACACTACTTGACTTCCTTGTAATCCAATTAAATATAATATATAAAACGTTTAGTGGGACTTCATTAAAAAGGATTTATTTTATTTATTACAATATGCCGCTACTATTGTTATTAGTTCTTGTAGATCTTGTAGTTTGCAGTTGTGGTAGATCTGTAGTTCTTGGAATAAATGAGTTTGTGTTAAAAATGTAGAAAGCATTTTGATGTCTTCTTCGTCGTCTCTAAGGAGTCTAATCTTAAGGTTGGTTTAAGGTTCAAAGCTCTTCTTGGAAGATAGAATTTATTAAAATTCAGGAGAATATGTGAGACAGTACATTGCAACAATCGTAGGGTGGTGGGAATAAGCCTTTCAATAAATAACTGTGCGTTAATTGTCTAAGTCCAATTCGAATACAAGCACGAACAACCTCCTCTTTTAGAATTATTCTACTAGCTAATTCTTTTGAAATTGATATATACCATATTTTTGTATATCAATTATAAATGAGAACTCAAAAAATGTTATAGAACATAATGTATAGTGTATGTGTGATTGTGATGAATATGTAAGATTTTAGACAATTTTAACTACTACAACAATTTTATTTATGTACGTATTAATTTGTAATTTTTTATTTTAATATTTCTAGTTTTAGCGATTGCGATTATAAAATTGTTTTTATGATTTATTATTTATCATAGTTTTTAATTATTTATCATTTAATTATTATCTAATAATTATTTATTATCCTATTTTTTCCTGATTTCATAGTTAGTGTTTAATTTGTTTTTGTTACATATTTATATTTTCATTTTATTTCGGTTTTGGATCAAGAGCAATATTGTCTAGCAGCAAAAATACATAAAAAATCAAATTACATTCAACAGCTTAGATTATTTTTACCATTTGCTTCCATGATCACGGTTACAAAAGATTTATACTGTGTGTAAATAGCTTCAATGGGTGCCACCAAATAAATAAATTCTTGTGATAAATGAAAACAAAAATCCTAGGCAAATCTATTCCTCAAATAATTGTTTGCATTATCTTTTTAATTGTTTTGCATTGCCCTCTTGCCTAACCCCCTCCTCCTTAGTCGGTTCAATTACAAGCGGAGGAAGTGCACAGATAGATGTTACAACAGTCCTAAACTAGAAATCACAATATTCTAAGGCGTGTCGTTTTTGAGTTGGCACGTACAGACGTCATGAGAAACAAGCCAAAAAGGACAATTCCATTCAATTCTGAACCAAACATTTTTACGATTGTAATAGATACTTGCTTTACTTTGAACATGAAGAAAAAATTAGGATCTATCTGTTTTAACATGTCTTTTATATTTTAATAACTTGTAATTGATTAATCTATTTTGTATTATTTCGAGTGGAATTTATTTATTTTTTTTTTGTTGGCTAAAGTTTTCTTGTAATTTTTAATGAATTTATCAGTCCCATTAGGAAAGTAATTGAAGTTATAGTGTAGCCGACGTTTTGGTTCTTTTATTTCCTTTTAGGCGTACAAATCAAGAACATAATTTTACAAATTAAGAAAAATAAATTTATCTACTGTAATATACGTTAAAAACCAACAAAGACAACAATAATTCATGCATACTATAAACTTGAATAATAATCGAGATTCTGGCCTCTATCAACAAATTAAAGTTGTATTTATTTAAAGGTATTTGTTTTCTATAAAAACGGAAAGTTTCAATCCTCTCTGCTTTTAAAGAAAACAATTATATCATTTGCAGCAGGTTTTAGCTTCCTACAAAATAAATAAATGAAATATAATATTTCGAATAATAAATACAGCAGAGGAAAACTAACAGCACGTGGCTATCCAGGGCCCCAACATTTTACTTTTATAAAATATATATAGGCGTGTTTGTGTGAAACTCCTGAGTGAGACGCCTGTAGTACATATAAACCATTTCTCATGTGAGTAAAACTTATTTGGTGCCTAAAACTGCAACTTTACCATTGTTCGAAAAAAAAGCAATTAGTTTATCAAATCCAAACCGAACTGAATACAACAACTAAGTGACTCGTTGCAAAAACATAACTTTCCACACACGATGCTAAGTGTAATAAGAAGTTCTGCATCATATATGGTTTCATGACCATGCTTTTATCTTAAAAATGTTCTGGACATTACTTTAGTTCAATTAGTAGCCTGTTTATATATAGTTTCTTGTAGGTATATATAAGAGTGATCTGGCATATTTGATTTATGTGACATGAAGACATTTCAATATGTGTAAAAGTTAAGATTAAAACTGGCAAAATATCATAAATTATATTAACGAGCACTTCAATATACTATGGGGACAGCTAATCTATAGGTTACCACCATGTTCTAGCCAGGTGGGACGAAGACTTTTATCTAGCGAGTTCTTCACTAAATAAATTCCAATTGCGCTGGCTAAGTTCGAATCAAATGACATTAAAACCAACGCCTACGGCTAACCTGTGCCCCATAAACATAGTAATATCCATTGATATCTTAAATGAAATAGATACTAATTTATCTGGATATCCAGTCTCCCATTTGTTTTATTTGTTTATACTTTAAAATTTAAACCATAATTTGATAGGGACGCCATCAACTATTTGAAGATGTGCCGGCCCCGTGGAATTACCTTGCGGAATCCCCAAAACCATAACGCTATCACTCTGATCTTTATTAATGTATGTAATAAATTCTCCTTTCTATACCTAACTTTACTTGAAATTTAAAATTCTATAACACAGTTATTTAGAAGGAAAGCGATTGGGGCACGACAGTTTTACTCACTTGGAATTTATTTAATAGAAAAACAAGAAATATATTTATAAACCTTTATTGTTTACTTCAAAGAACCCGATGCAAGCAAATGATTTGTTAAATATTGCATTGTTTACCATTTTATGAATCCAATAATGGCTCTATCACCAGACCATGTTAATTATAATATTTAGAAATATTTAATGCGATAAATCTATTGTCCTTTAAAAATAATAGAGACCGTGCGACACCAATAGGGCATTCAATACAAATTACTATACAAAAATATAAATCAGTATGAACTAATTATAAGCTGCAACTGATACAGACGCGTCCAAGTGGTAGAATTAGAGATTTAAACAAATATCTGCAATAAAACTAAATGGGACACCGCATCAGATGTATCTATTGTCGCGTAGGTTCACATTAGCAAGACGAGCATAAATTTCATAAGCCATTCTGATTATATAGCATAAGAGTGGCCATCTTCCAAAGGGGACATGTTTCATGTCTATTTTAATAATATAATGCCTTTGTTGACAGTCATGCGGAACTTAACTGCTGGGATCGGCAAACTAGTCCTATGTCTAGTTTAAATTCCTAGAAGTTTGAATTATAAATAAAATAGATGCTTGTATGTGTTTTTTTTTCTTAAATTCAAAACATAGTAACCACTCAATATCAACAAACACATTTATTGGGTTTAATATTATTGAAATCAGAATTATAGCACGACATAAATATTATTAAAGTTGTTGCTCTATTTCATTTAATCATGAGCTGCAAAAAGTCATTATCTAGTATAACTCTATCTCCTCTTTAACACCTTCATTCTTAAGATCTATATGTTTAACTTCTAAAGATACTTCTTCAGATGTTTTTAGCCTAACCTAATTCAAATAAATTATCAACTCACTAGCCATGTCTGGACCAACTGAAAATAGTGGTATCTACAAGAAGCGAAGGAGCTAGTTGGTTATATTTAATATTGTTTATTATATTTTTCTTTCTAATATTTCAACACAATTTTAATAAGTGAAAATTGTTTTAATTATTTATTCTCGCATATGAGCTTGTCTACTCTCGATTTGTTCTCTAAATTAAGTGTAATCAATTTCAACGATTATATCTATTCAAACGAACAAGAACAAAAATTCATCACAAAACATTGTGAAGAGAAAAGAAAATTATACTTAGAGGTACACAGCATAATAAAACAATGAATGAAATATAAATAAGAAACAGTAGGAGCATGTGGTATCTAAACTCAGTGGAATTCCCAAATGCATTTTTTTCCATAGATATCACCGATTCATTTACAAGGGGCAAACTTGAGTCGAAATGATAATGACTTTACAAAGACATGAAATCTTAAATCCAATTTCTATGTTTCTTCCGTGGAATAGGCCATATATAAGAAATACACATTTAAAGCTGGACCTAAAGTAATTCATATTATCTCAGTTTTAAAAACAAATCTACGCTGCATAACATGAAAAAAATGAGTTATTTCAATAAACTTGGTTATGCAAAAGTTTTCCGATAAGAAGCGTTGTAACAGAGATATAAAGGATTTTGTATTATCTTCTTTCTTTGGCCTAGCACTCTCCATCGAGTCAATATTTGGCCACTAACAAACAACCCTTACTGTTTTCATGACTAATTTAAAAATAGAGTTCTTTGACGACTAAGTGAAAATATTGGTCAAATTCATATTTGTCATGCGTCACATATCTAAGTTTGACTTCTTTTTCGTCTAATTGAATTGTGGAAATTCAAAAAAGTAGTGACTTAATATTTAAAATTAATTTATTCTTCTACTAGTTTCGCGTCCGTTTACCGCCTCAACGGAGCAAAGTATATATAAGCTAAAAATTAATAAAAACAACGTGAAACAAGGTCTTCCTCTATCTGCCTCTTATTGCCCCCTTTCTTTTTCTTCGTCTACGAAGTAGAAATGGTGGATATTAGATGAAAATCTTGAGGGTACTCTGTATGTTTTGTGGTTTCCCTTGAAAGAATATAATGAAATAAAATACCAGCCTTGGTTTTTATAGCACCATAAAAAAAGAATAGTTTACTCCAATTTTCTATAACCTCGTCCCTCTCAGTATTTTGCATTATATTGTAGAAAACATACAACTGTAATATATTCTGGGAGAGAATTGGTGGAAATATAGTTGAATGGGAGTCGGTTAAATTGGGTTTGACACATTAAAGTATGATTATGAATAATTCATTTGTCCCCACGGAATATATACTCATCATTGGTATTAAATTATCTGTTCTAGCTTTGCACGAGTTGTAGATACGTCGTTACATTAAATTCTAGAATGGCGGAAATTTTGACCAATTGCTGACTCTTTGATTTTTTCCATTGACTGATTTCATTCAATTTCCTTATACCCTTCTACTTTAGAAAACGTCATAAATCAGTAGTAATCGTTGTATCCAGTAATACTGATGTGACATGTTCGGTAAATTTCAACATGAAGCACTCGGCTCTGTATAGAAGAGACTATTTTTCTCATAATTGCCTCAACCTCAGAAGCATGCTCAAATTCAAATTAAGCAGCGTATTGTCGGAACGTGGCGTATTGCAATATTATTTAAACTGATTTCGTAGAATTCTTCGCTGGGTTGTACGTTCTTCTTTCCCAAACCGTCTCACTGTTCCAGTGCTCTTCTCCGTTTCATACCCCGGACTTTGACCTGTATGGAAAAACAGATGCGATGTATAGCCTGAAGAAGGGAGTCGTACATCTCCCAAAAATATGCACAGTGAACCGTGGCTAGAAGACGGCTGGAGCAATAAGCCAATTTGAAGAAAAAGGAGTATTTAAGCTCTTACCAATTGTCTCTTTCTCATATGACATGATAGACAAATATACAGTACCTACTTTGCGACTTCCTTAAACTTGTTAAAGGATAGACGATATCAAAAAATAAAATAAAACGATGGGCAGGTTGCAGATTTTGTAAAAGTTTTGAATCACAATACTCCCTCACTCCATTTTTCTAAATTATAGAGCTTTTCAACAATGTGTTCGATCCTATATCTCTAATCTTGATTTATTTTATTTCTATAAAGTTTTAATAGTTTTGTTTCAAAATTATTATTACATTTTCCGTTCATTGTCATTCTTTGATATGTACAAATATTTTTGTCATTTCTTGTCTTTCTTCCTTATGTATTCATATCTTTTTTTTGTCTTATGAGGAGCGAGATTTAGTAATAACAGCCTCTTGGAAAATGTTTCTTTCGGAAAGGGTTGTAAGGGAAAAGTGCAGCGAAGTCTGCAGTGACACGGGGCTATTTGGGTTAAGAAAACCGTGCAGGACTAGCCACTGAATTTGGAGCTTGACCTAGGTCAAGAATGCAGTAGTCTTGGCTACGTCGAGAGGTCTCTATGATGAGTAAGGTTGCCAAATTAATAATCGACTCGGAGATATTATAAAGCCTATTTGTGGTCGTTAGAATACTTCATTCTATTCTTGCGATATTTCTAAAAAGCATTTGTACATTATCATTTAAAACATATATTCGATAAGAACTAAAAGAACACCCAATAGAGTAATTTAATTCGTAAATTGATTTGTTTCATACTATCAATGAACAAGCATTTACATATAAACCCCTGACTTTTATTATAACTTATTTCAGGATGTTATACTCCGATTATGAAAGCAGCATTCTTTTGTGCACCCTATACATATTTACTACGAAAAAAATAGTCCGTCACACAGGGATGCGTAAAGTAATATGTTTTTTTACGTGCTGGAATTGGTCACCCCACTTCAGCATTTATTCACTATTTCTCCCATAGTAAAGAGCTTTTGTATACAGAATTTGAAGTGTCCGCTGGACATGAAATTTTTAATGACTCAATTGCTTGAATGAAAATCAGACGATTAGAAGTGAGGGTTTACTGAAGGCTAAAAAATATAAAAATACAAATGCCTCGATTAATATTCGAGATATTGTGATATTCAGGTAAACAACCCATTTGACATACCAAAGTATTTTATATCAAAATGTTTCCACAAAATATAACTCGTTTCGGAATTGAACATATTCCATCCAATTTCCTAAACTATAGTTAGTATAATTGAGAAAGTCATATTTCAGAATGGAGTCATTAAAATTATGAAAGCACACAACTTTCTGGAAAACTAAAATCTTAAATCAAATAGCAATAGTTATTAAAATTAATATGTTCTATTGGAATTAATCATCTGAACGATCGAAATTTCATTATCAAAGTTGAGTAGCAATACGTTATTTCGTTAATAGTGTATAATTAAGAAATTTGCTTAGAAAATTTGCAGGATACGTTAGAGGTAGCAACTATAACCACAAAACGTCAGGCACCGTCCAGTATGTCTCAAAATATAAATAAAAAAAATCTATTTTGCATAATTCAAAAGGTGGTATTCACCAATATATACATATAATATGAAGATAATTACAGATTTATTCTACAAAAATTATAGTTCTTAATAATTACTGAACTATCAATTAATTTCAAACCATAGTTTGTGAGTTTTATGGCATGTAATTTTCTTGTCTCGTTCTTTATGTTTTTTGTCAGAGTAACATGCTCAGCAATATTAAATCGTAGCCTGAGGCAAATGTTATTTTACGTTTTCTAATTATGTTAATGAAGTTCAAGTTGTTTCTAGAACTACGATTTACACAATATTTGCGTTCATGGATATGTGCGTTGTTTTCGCTTCCATATATTTTTAAAGCGAATTTCCTTACACTTACATATGTGAGCCAAATTGTGGATAACTTTGTGCAGTGGGCTTGATTCCCGCCTATGCAAGGGGGTTTACTTAGCGAGTCATTGTAATCTCTATCTCCAATCACACACCTTCCCAATAAGCTTCAGTCGCACAATGTTTGCCTATTTAATGCTTTAAAAAATAGGTGGGTATTTAAATTTATTGAAGCTTAGTTTAATTTGTCGTTAGAGCTATATTTTATTTAGTTTAGTGAATTGTTCTGTCTGGAGAAGAAATAGAAAAACGTCAGGCATGACCTATGTAAACTAACCATATTTCCAGCTCACAGGTTAGGTATCACCTAAATATTCACTTCTCGACTTATCCAACAAACTATCAATTAATCACTTCTCTACTTATCTATCCTGAGACTAATCATCAATAATTGGATTAATTCATGGCATAACTCTGGCGTCAGCTTGAGAAATCAAATAGAATACGCTACACTGGACTTCAAATAATAGACTCTCTAGGAGAGTAGAAATTGTACTTACACGCCTACGTACATGACACACTGGACTAACACATTAATATATAATGAGCAGGGGAGAAGAACCTATGTAACAACAGGACGGTCACTGCAAAACACATATTAACTGACACTACACAAGTAAAACGTACCCATGGCCCACAAATTTATGCGAACTACGAGCCGACAGTAGTCAATTTATAGATGATGATTTTAAGTATTTAATAGTGGATTATTTGATGAAAGATAAATGCTATTAGTTACCATTAATAATAAGATTTACCTCCTTCTAGTTAACCTCTTTAAAGTTTTTTCTTTCTTATGTTGTAATTGTACTATAATTTTCCATTTATTTTTGTGCATTGTATTTATTTTGTGCACTTGTAAGATCTAGATTTGAAAAATTATTCTCACCCCTGTTTAAAGATGAATAGCCATTGTAGCGGTATCTCAAATAAATAATCAATAATAATCTACTTTTCCCACAGCAAGACCAAAATCTTCAAATGGAAGTGAGAAGGTCTTTTTATATAGTAGTTCCCAGTGAAAATTATTTGTGTTCGTCTCGAAGATTTAGGAAGTAGATTTCCAACGTCCTAAAATTATATTCTTCATTTCCCCCCCAAATAATAAAATGATATATTAACAGTACTTGAAATTTAAGCTGATATGTAATGTCATACAGCTGCTTTAACTGAAAATCGTGTAAATAGGAATGGATGCTACATTTAGCTGCTTTACATTTTTTAATAATTTCATTAACCTTGTAACCCCTTCTTCTACGCAGTTGGAATTACATTTATACCAGCCAACTACGTCTATAAGCTATACTTGTGTTTTTTCTAAAGGAAATTGCACCTGTCTGTGTATCGTAGCGGTAAAGGGAAAGTGTGACATGCTTGTATACCGTTCTTTGAACAAATGATTAAATTCTGCCTCATTTACTTCCTTATTTTGGATTTGAAGCACGTTCGTAAACGATATGCGATCTCTTTGGAATGGAGGCCTGTCTTCCAACACCCCATCTCTCGTGGGAGCTAGCTTTTATGGTCTCCAGCAACTCTGGTAGCATTTCAATAGCTGCTAGATCTATGGGTCAATCTTGAACACTGGCTTTCTAGTCAAACCAATAAGGAACATGGTTTATATAGGCTAGAAAAGGAAAGAGAAATTTGAAAGTTATAAAGTGTCACACCGTAACCTTGGAATATTATATTCTTTACTAGCTTCTAAAGCGCCATTCTTCCACAGCGCAACATTTTTTACATCAATGTAAAAAATGTATAAGCTACTTATTTTCAATAAGAGGTTAACATGAACAGAAGCCGAATCTTGTTTGAATGCAGTAGAACTGAAATTAATATTAGGTTATAGTTTCAGATCATGGTTTTAAAAACTTAATGTCTTGCTTAAACCAAGGAAAACACATATTTCCGAAACAGAACCGTGGAAAAAAATTATTATTATTATTATTTATTAACGTCCACTTTTTGCTACTACGGCTCATTGGGACGGATTATCTACAGGTTACCACCATTTCTAGCTAGGGTAGGACTAAGGGTTTTATTTAATGAGTTCGTCACTAAATAAATTCCTAGTGTTCAGTTGGTAATCGAATTCGCCACTATAGGTTGACCATGTGAGATTAAGGCCAACGCTTTAAAAAGGTGGTCCGGTGTTCATTCGTCAAGAAACTGATTACAAGCAAAAATGAAAAACGAAATTAAATTTTGATTTGTACACATGCTGAAAAGTAATTCATTATTTTAGTGTATTAGAATTGGAGGTGGTGGAGAAATAAGACGATCTTGGCTTTATGAAAAACTCATTTTTCTCTTATTAAAAATGAAAAACAAAATAAAAACGCAAGAGTTTTGTAACCTTTATTAGTCGTTTTAGGGTTTGAAATTAGAAGGATATTGGATAAAAAAAATTTGATTAAAAAATATTTGATAATTTGAACGAACACATTGTTCAACAGATTTATTTATTTTATACTAAATTTATATTAATAATACATCCTCTATCTGTGACAAGAACAAAAATAACGATAACTCCTACAAATTTCAGGACAGCAACATATGTACATATTCGGGAATGTCGTTTAGACGGAACTCCTTGAAGAATAACCTAGATTGCCTAAAAAGACATCTGTTGCATAACAGAAGGTAGATCTAAACAAGCCGTCCCGGGCGACAAGCCAATTACTCAGGCAAACCAAACATTAGGAGGGCGCTGTCACAAAAAAGCGATTTTGACGGCTTCTGATAGAGTATCATTAGGGAAACGGCCGCAAATGATATATATTTCCAACTAAATTCCATGTTCTTAAGTCGATTCACCACGGGGTAGGGCGGATCAGCTGAGATGGATGGCAAATTATAGCTTAGCATTCTATTGGGGGCTTAAGTGGGATATCTAAAGCGATATATCGGGAGAGTTTCTGCTACTTTGATCAGAATTAAATGGTAATATTTTTTTTTGAAGTCAACCTATGGAAGGAAAGCGCAGTCCATCGAATCAAGTTGTACTGAAAAAGCATAATAATAAAAGAATTTCTATGGTTCGTACTTCCTTCAGAGAAAAGTAAAATGTTTGATGGCTCTTCTCTTTTTGTAAACGAAAGCTGGAGGGCAATAATCTAACTAAACACTCCTTCCTTAGCATGTATTAAAATATACCTAAATTACATTTGGTTTAAAGATAAGTAGCTCTTCCTATGTGTTTGTATGTTCTATCCATTTGAGCTTCAGATATGATGTCTTTTCCTTTTTTTATAGATATCCCATGGAACAGCCACTACATCTTGGCTTAAAGTTAATCCTCGCATCTTAAAACTGTAAGAAAGAAGCCAAACAAATCGAATCTCTTCTTGGCTGTATTTACAAATTTTAATGATAAACTGTTTGTTGTTTACTAAGCGGTTTCAATGTTATTACGTTCGATGGAATGCAATCCTGACGGAAACAGCCATCATTAATGCATGCTTTAGTATTCACAGACAGAAACATGTGGACTTGGCATTCTAATGGATTCTAGGTTTTAATAACATTAACTGATGAATCATTTATTAACAATTGCATAATCTGTGTAATACTGGATTCAGACACTATTGGCCATTCCAGTTTGAAATGTTTAACTCATTTAGCCAAAACATTTAGCTCATACGGTCGTTGGGTTAAAAAATGTTCAGTGAAGGGCAAACTTTGAGGAAAAGAAATAAATACCGCATACCCGTCGCAGTAAACTTGTGAACTCATCAAATCTTCTACTTTAAATATATTATATTTTGAGGCAAATTTGGTAAACACTCTGTAAGAAGTATAATTAGGGCCTTTTAAGGAAATTAAGAATAAATTGCGTCATGAACACAACCTCAATAGCTGATTGATAAGGGAAAAACATAAAACCACAAGAAATGGAAGGTCAAGTTACAGATTTAACAATGAAAAATACTTGATAGTGAATAAGGTAAATCTTTTCTCTCGTTTACAAGAAGTGAAAAACTCTTGACTCGGTTTGAGAGAGTAAAGCTCTCATCTCAGTTATAGGAAGCCATCTCATGTCTCAGTTGTACTACATAAATCCAATGAACCTAAACGATGAAGGTTTACCACGGATAATTGTGTGCATTTGTTCGTAAGCACACACAAAAAAAAGGTTTAGAATGGTTAATCAGAATGTGTCTCTTTATTCTTCAATTCATGACTGCAAAAACAAAAACCTATCTTGTGTATCTATATAACCTATATTTTTACACCTAACCTATATCTTACGATTCCAAAGATATATAAATATAACAGAGATATAAATATAAGACAAATATAAATCTTTCATTATAATATTCACTCCCTAACAGCATTGATTATAAATAATTATTAATGGGTTCACTGAGGCTGGACAATCATGGGAGCTGGCTACTAGCTCATTGCTTGGGATAGGTTAGTATAATCGTTCTGGCAAGGTGCTCATAATTAGGGACTGTTATTCAAACAGTAATAAAATTATACGGTAATATCCATTTCATGGTTGAAAAATGAATAGTTTTCATAATAGAGATTAAAATAACCGCTGTTTAATGGTTAGTAAGGGCGATGAATACTCTTTAAATTTAATAGTTCTTGGAATTATTAGATTAAACAAATATCCCCGTACAAATTTACTATATTTGTATGAACTGAGGTTGGAAAAATAGGTTAAAAGTCTCATATAAGAGCGTTGAAGTGATCTGATAGTTTTTTTCATTGCAATTGCAGTGGGTTGTTTATGATAACCTAAATAGTTTGCCTCGACGCAACCTAATAAGGTTTAGTGAATCTTTGGAAAATTTGTTTCACTAATTTTTTCACCACCAACAACTACTCCATATTATTAACTTTCAAAGCTTGAATTAAAAAAATATATAATATAAATGTTTCTAGATTTCTAAGGAAAATGTGAAATGAGGAAATGAGCTATCCATTGCGAATTAAAAAAAAACCCTATTCTCATTGAAGAATTAGTATAAATCGAAAAGGAAGTAAGGTTTCAGCTAGCCTCGTGTATTAACGGCACAAGAATAAATGTAAGTATTGGAATTAAAAAAAAACACAAGTTTGATTTTCCTCCTTGAAATGGACATTATCCCATAATATTAATATTGATTGCTGTAGTTTTTTATTCATTTTTTTAATGTTTCACCTATTGTAACGATCCTGTACAGAGCATATATCAATTCAATCTATTCAATTTGAAATATCTGAGAAATTACCAGACAGTTTCTCAAAACTATAGTTCTTATCTAACCCAAGGATTCACGCCCGTCAATTGATTCATTTCAATGAATGGCAGGACGGTAATAATAATAAAAAAAAAGTCCATCTCGCAGGGACTGCGTAAACTAAGCAGATTTTCCTCGTGAAGTTTAGTAATGAATAAATCTACATACTAGTAACACAAAACCACCGTGAATATTAACTTAATAAATACAAACGATAATAAGAAACCTCCCAATTGGAAACATTTGAATTGTAAACAAAAAGGTCTGCCAAGTACTTACCGGAAAGAAAAACAATTACTGAAATATATAAGAATGTAACATAATCATTTGTTGTGTTTCATACTATTTACTATACCTAATACTGTCATTTATAGTGTATCGACAAATTTTTATCTCAATCAATCAAATTTTAGAAGTACACGATCTTAAGCCGGATGGGGGGGGGGGTACCAGAACATATTTGGATGTATCTCTTATAATAAAGATCTCTTGAAAACAATATTTGGTATTTAAGCATCGAAAAATGTTTATTATATGACAGAGTACTGTCTATGTAACATTAGTAGAAAGAAGTGGGGGTTTACTGAAGGCTGACAACTGAAAAATGCAAATATCTAGGTTAATATTCAAGATAGAGAATAAATGTGTATAACATTATTTATAGTACATTTAATGTGCAATTAGATTTTTTTCTATTCAATTTTTTCGATCCGACTTATAATAACGGTGATATTTTGATTTTTAAAAATCCCCTCTCCCACTGGTCTGATTTCAGCAATTAACGAACTTAAGATGTTTTTCCACAGAAGAGTTTCATTCATCATCAGAAACGGTGTGTGAAGAAACACAAGGAGGAAGAAGAAAGAGGGAGTGGGAGTGAGAGAGATCCTCGTTTTTGAACGACATGCAAAAGCATAAATTATATATCTGGTGGGGGTTTATACCTTGATAATTTTATATTAATATTTAAGAGTTAATGGTGATCACATGGATTAAGAAGTCAATATTCTAACCGCTGTGAAATGATTGGAAAGGTGAAAGTAGCTAATGGGGATAGTTAACCTTGTTTGGGAATAATTATGCCTTGAAGTTTGAATTCAGCTGCCCTACAAGCATCGAGTGATGATAATAACTAACACACGGACAACTCACTCAAGTCTCAAATTTCATGTGGAAAAATGAAATATATACTATGGTATTTCTGACAGATTAGCCCAATTATTTTTTAAATTGCCTGTATATAAATACATACATACATGTTCACTTTTCATTTTATTTTTGTTGTAGTATTTCTGTTATAGGTTAGCATAGAATTTAGAAACCTTTAGGAGAATTAAAAATATAAGCTAAATAGTACAAACAGTGTCATTGTGAGGTTATTTATTTTATCCTCATAGTGGACATTATTTCGAACTTGTGCACAGGAGGTTATTCATTCAAGAATTATATATATATATATATATATATATATATATATATATATATATATATTTGAAGGAAATTAGCCTTTTAGCAGATTTCCCTGGAGGGAAATCAGCTATTAATATGTTACATGTGGCGAACTTATTTGTAATTAACTTTTAAAAAAAATTGGTAATTATATTTCAATTTTCTTATGATAAAAAATAAAATTTCTGTGATATACCTGTTGCATGTTATTTATATATATATATATATATATATATATATATAATGTAAACTTAATGAAATTTATATGAAATGTATATTCATTTCATGTTTAATTATTATTCATATATTGTTTTTGTTATAAGTTCCCTAGAAACCATAATATATTTTTCCGAGAAAGAGAATATGCCCATATTGAGTGCTCTATTACATGTACTAAACAGTAGTGAAAAACATCTAGTACATAAAGATACTAAAACTATACAGCAGCTCAGTGATATAAGAAGATACACTACTAGTAAAACACTGAAGGACAAAATAAATAAAGTCTCAAGAACAATAAAGGCAAAGCCCGAGCAAATATAGCAGTCGAGATAGAGCTTCGTGCTGGCCAGATGCCTGATATGGTGACAATATCTCAGGACTACTTGGATTTGTTCTCCTCCTATGTCCGCAAAATTTTTCATAAGGAAATAATAGATTCTAACTACAAGTTTATATATTGAGTACATTTGGCTCCATCCCAAATCGATTCACTAGACTAGAAACAAACCTCTGTTATGGTTTATTGGTTTGTAAGCATACATAATCTCTCTCTCTCTTTCTCTCACACTTTCTCCCTCCCTCCTCACAACTCAATCCTATTTAAGTGTTAACTCACTTGGCTACCCCCCCCCCTCTCAAATTATAAAATAAATAAACCTAATTTTCCGTTCTCTAATTGTTAGTTAAATAAATCTTGAACCTCCCAGTTAAATATTTCATAGTTACAACCCCGAAAATGATAAGGCTTATTTTAACTAATTGATGAATTTAAGCCATGAAACAAGTACAATTGTAATAAATTCAGTAGCGATTCTTACACAAACATGACCCAATGTTAACAAGTTAAGGAGCTAAAGTCATAGTGAGGCTCATGAGTAATGAAAAATTGTGGAATTATGAGAATCCTACATTAAATGGTGCACTCATATTCCATTGGATTGGAAATTTCAAGAACTGAGCGGTGATACACATTAAAACAAGATGAAAAAAGTAAAACATTAAGCAGTGAAATTGCATAACTTTGTAACAATAAGGTATTAGCCCCTAAAGAAAGTGTCTTTGCCTAAAAAATATTTTAATATAATTCAGTCCATATGATAACAAAACTTATAGTGAATATATGCGTTACGAAATGTTGAGGAATCGTTATGCTCAAATTATGCTACTATCGTAGCGTACCTTTAACCGGATCAACCCTCTCTCGTCTAAAGAATAGTGTGGAATACTTCGGGTAGGGCTTACTTGGGGGTTTCAGAAAAGTGTATCCTCTAAAGGAATACGAAAACTATTGAGGATATTATACCTTTCTTGTTCGAAGTAGGAGTGTTGCAATCGCGAAAAATTTCAGATTTCATGGGAATTATCAGTTTAGGCTCTCCCTGAGCCCATTTTATTTATTTCCGCCTGACGTTCTGCTCGTTTATAGCATATGTCAATACGACTAGCCTCAGAAAGCTAAAATTTTATTTTTAGGGTTGTATTGCTTCGTTTTGCACCCTCGTTATGATCAAAATCGAGTGAGAGGGGAGGGCGGATTTTGAGAAGTAAAAAATTGCAAATTTTTTCGTTCCTATTAATGCAATAAATTTGAATGAATCTTTTTTTGTTTATCATAAAACGATCTATAAATTAGGTTTTAAGGCATGTTTTGACATAATGCATCGAAAGGAGATGTCTTGTGTAAGTTTTAAATGAAATAATTTATATGAACCGCTGCAAACTTTATAGGAGTACAAGGAAGTCAAGTGATGCGTTATTTTGAACTATTGACTTGAATATATATTTATACTTCTAGAAGAGTATAAAGTGAATATATGTTATATGAGTTTGACAATACTTTCAAAAAATGTGAATGCTTTCAAAAATATAGTGCCCACTTTTTCATAGGGCATTGAAAAACTGTGCGAAAATTCATATTAAAAAAAACGGGCAAAAGAAGATACTGAGTTCAATAATATGCATTAATTACTGAAGTGTTGACTCAAACGATCGACGTCTTAATCTGAGAAGCTGGTTTGAAGGTCGTTGCGTAACACACTTGGGGTAGGTCAGTACGGTCGTTATGGCAAGGCGGTCATCATTCGGGTCCGCCTTCTCATTCCGTAATCCCTGATTGGTTATCAAACCAGTAATAAAATTATACGGTAATATCCATCTGGCGGAGGGAAATATTAAAATGGCGCGGAATGCCCATTAAAATTACCGCATTTTAATGAGTACCTAATTGAAAAGTATGAGCAATAATTAAATTTTATTTTCGGAGTTTTGTTTCCTCTTAGCAAAATGCAACGAGATAGGAAAACGTCTGGGGCGTTAGACGTGAACATGTTTATCTTTAATCTCTGAAATATTCATATCAAAGAAGTCATCGCGATGTTCAGACTAGAATATTACCCCACACTGGTACACACACACACACACACACACACACACACACACACACACACACACACACACATCCGAGTGCGTGCGTGTGTGCGCACGCCTGTATCAGTGGATGGAAACGGTGCGTCAATTCTTCCAATAAAAATGATGTGTACCGCTATCATATCGACTGTTTTATTAATTGTACTTTAATCGCATTTCACAAGAGGAGACTGTCCGAATCTTTGGAATTCTAGATGTTTTCCACGATGTGTGTTAGAAATACTCAGATATCTGAATTTCATACATAATTTTGGTCTGTCTATATTTGAATTGCTTAACATAATTAACTCAGTCCAATTAAATTTGTTGTGTTTCAATCAAGATGTATTTATGTTTCTTAATGAATGTTCTCTAAATTACAACTACCATCAAATCAAAATCTAATTAATCTACTTTTACCATTAGAAAGTTTGATTTAATTTTTAATCAGTAATTTAAGCTTCTTTGAATATGGTATAATTAAAATGTATTGTTAGATCACGGTTGGGCTTTTCAGTGTAAATTTTATTACGAGGTTAGGCTATTGAGGTTGTACTCATAGTGGAATTTTAGTGAAATTTCCTATTTCACCCACATCTACACACACACACACACACACACACACACACACACACGCACACACACACACACACACACACACACACATATATATATATATATATATATATACGTGTGTGTGTCTGTGGCTATTACCCTTCAGCGGTCGTAGCTTTAGTTTGATTGAATTTACCAAACCGGATATTTAAGCATTTCATACAGAACTAAAGATCCACTTCGTTAATGCTTGAAATCGGTTCAAATGGAGCAGGAAAGGGCATGTCGAATCGAAAAATGTTTTATAATCATTCTTATTGCAAATTTAATCTCTTATCATTATTCTTTTACGCATTTTTTTCTCTAATATCAAGTGAGAAATTCAGTCAGTAAACTTGATCTCCTGCTCATCTCACGTTAGCAATAACCCTATACATGAAGAATCGCGATATTTCAAACTTATATTCTACTTATATTATTTTTTCAGACGTAAAACTACAAATTTAAAATATCTCTGTTATTATAAGACGGATTGTAAGCACTTACATAACCAGTCTTGTTATGTAGAATTGTTTTTTTTTTGTTTTTTTTATTACAATTAATAAAAGAGCATTTTTAGTTCTGTTTTGTGAAAACACGACTAAAAATCCTGATTTATCAAAGAGCACCTAAGCCACTAAGTTACCCAAGTCCATAGCTGTTTTCAATTTCAATTCCAATTTCTTTGTCTTCTTAATTTAAGAAAAATGAGGATTTGGTAGTGTTAGATCAGGAGCAAGTAGCAACCTGCTGTGTTAATATTCGAATAAATAATTATAATTGTAGGATTACTATGCACATGAACTACAAATTATTTAGGGTTTTGGAAAATTGTATTCTACATAGTTTACTTTACTTTAGAATGTTAGGCATCCATTTTTCACACCCATTGCCCGCATTTCCCCAAGACAACCAGTATTGTCATGTCCAATTTTTTGTTTATGTTTTGTAATGTGTTACATTGTTTTATTCATATAACGTTTACGTAAGATTACTTTTTTAAAAAAAGAGAGTAATTAGGGAAAAATGGTACTAAACTTTCAAGATAACCTTTTTTCAACATAACATAACATAATTGGAGCGTATAACAAGCTAACAAGTTGCATGAATGCCCCTAGAACTTTAGTAGTATGAGTAACAGGTGCATATTGCTATATTTACGTAAACTGGTTAGTTCAACCCTAACTTCTACCTTTATGAGCGTAATAAGGAAGAGAATTTATTCAGGTTATAAATGGCCCTTATCAGGAGCAATTATCTTACGAGCATATAATTACTCATTAAACGCTGTGTACGGCCATGCATTAGCCATCTAAATCAAATCAAGTGATCCGATATTTTATGATCCTTAAAAATGAACTTCAGCTTTTATTTTTTCCTCTCTTTTCTCACTGTTTGTCTGTCTGCACATTTGTTCTTCCTCTCTCTCTCTCTCTCTCTCTCTCTCTCTCTCTATATATATATATATATATATATATATATATATATATATATATATATATATATACATGTCTATAAATTATATGTCTACTGGTACTTAGTCGCAGGGCAACAAGAAAATAAAACTACAGTTTTGCAGATGGTTTGGGAAATTTATCCCCTTTAGCAAAACCTTCAATAACAATTTTGAAACCAATCACTTGTTAAATAGCAGTAGGCGACAACATGGAAAACACAAAATTAAAAATTGAATACAACAAAACTTAAATTCCTGTGTAAATCACAAATTAAGGTAACTTTATTGGCCACAGAATGTTTGAAAACACAAAAAACATCAAGACAAATAATTCCATATAATTCAAGCAATGAAAGTCATAAAAAAAACCATTTTAGAATCACATAGAGGATTAGCAGGGTGTTTTAGAAAATAAACGAGGTATATGGTTAACTACACTAATAAGACTAAACAAGTTATATGGTTAACTACAAAAATAAGCCAAAACGAGGTGTATGGTTAAGTACACTAAAAAGGCTAAACGAGGTATATGGTTAACTACACTAATAAGACTAAACAAGTTATATGGTAAACTATACTAACAAGGCTAAACAAGGTATATTGTTAACTACACTTATAAGCCTAAACGAGGTATATGGTTAACTACGCTAATAATCCTAAAGATGTTATCCGGTTAACTACAATAATAAGCCTAAACGCGGTATATGGTTAACTACACTAATAATCCTAAAGAAGTTATCCGGTTAACTACAATAATAAGCCTAAACGCGGTATATGGTTAACTACACTAATAATCCTAAAGAAGTTATCCGGTTAACTACAATAATAAGCCTAAACGCGGTATATGGTTAACTACACTAATAATCCTAAAGAAGTTATCCGGTTAACTACAATAATATGCCTAAACGCGGTATATGGTTAACTATACTAAAAAGGCGGAACAAGGTATATGGTTAACTACACTTATAAGCCAACACGAGGTATATAGTTAACTACTCTAATAATCATAAACAAGCTGTATGGTTAACTACACTAATAAGCCAAATAAGATACACGGTTAACTACACTAATAAAGGCAATTAATGAAGGCAGTCTGCGTAGTGGTTAGTAGATCTAGAATAATTCGCCAATGACCCCATAATCCTAATCTGATATCATTTTAGGCAAGGGGTCAACATTTATAGTTCCACTATTCCTCCTTCACTCACTGAATAGTAACTTATTTTAGAGTATAATTGTTCTATTTTAACTTCTCTAAAATTGTTTTTACCTGTGCTAATTGAGACTTTACAGTTGAATGTGGGCTTTAGTAAGTAACATAAATTATGACTCTACATGTCTCGCGTTCTTTACTTCAACTATGTACATCTATCATTGCCTACAAGTGATATCAGAGGTTTAGAATGAATGGATATATGTGACTTGTTGGAATTGGGGAGTTGGTGAAGCTGGATATCAATAATTGGAGACATCTGGTTTAAAAATGGCCCATGATGATTGAGGCAACATCCTAGGTCCTTTGAAGAGCAAATTTCAGTCCAATAATTAAGCCCGTCAACTGCATGTGTAAACAGTTAACTTCACCTATCAGGATTACAACTCGGATCATTTATTTACCAGCCTGCCATTGACGACGCTTGATTTACTATGAGGCGAAAACGTTTTTAATTCTTCTAATGTTAATCTAATATTTGGTCACATTACATAAATAAATTTCCTTATATAGTTTTTTTGAAGCAATCGCTAACACTACAGGATGCCAATGAAAACCAAAGATTAATCATAAAAATAACAGTATAATCATTTAAACTTTAGAAACTGTTAAGTCCAGTATTATTTGATGCGGTCCGCCTTATAATTTGAAGAATGCTTTAAATTTCATTGTTGTAAACTCCTCCTCTCAAAAAAAGGTATTATTAAAAATGAAATTCGGGCCATTACCACTTAAGATTGGCAATAACATCATCATATTGGAGCTTGAGAAAAAAATATGCCTATAAGAAAGGAGAACGAGAAAGTTAAATCAGATTGATTATAATTCTGCGGCCAAATTTGGTTAGTTATCAACGACTGACTGGTTTTACGACTTTTGATAGGAGCCGCCAACTGGAGATTGGAATTCGCTTTCGTATCTAACCTATCCCCGAGGAAACCACATATACAGACATCTGATTTTATGATGTTTTCTTGATATTGACAGAAGATTAGCAGGCAATAGAAATGATGTAATGAGACGATTGATTATATTCATATGGTTCCACGTTAATCAGTATTCAAATTAAATGTTTATGGCCTAACCTTGTACCATTTATGACAAATTGATGCAAATTGAATGACAATCCTTCATTTTCAACATTCTACCCACTTCCCTTGAATCAGTTGTTAGCAACTTCATTATACAAACTGTGCAAACATAAATGGCCAAATAACATATATAATAAGGTTTAAAATATTTCGTCATATTTTTTATTGTATTATTTAAAGAAACATTTTAGACTACTTCTTTGCCGACTCAGTGTGGTATAAAAAAATGTATAAAGGATAAAATATGTGCTGAATTTAGTCTAGGCTATAATTGAAAAAAAAAATGTGCTCCATAAAATCTTTTTAATAAGATCTATTTAGTCGTTTTAAATAGTTATTCTCTCAATAAGGGCCATGCTAATGAAGCTAAGACAAACTGGATAAGCTCTTAGGTCAAAGACAAGTTGAAGTAACAGGTGGTGCAGGACATTCCATGGACTAGGCTAACTTCAAACGAAGTTCCAGGTTATGAAGTACACAAATATTTGAGCTAGCAGAAGTTCTCATCACAAGATTTTACCCACAAGGTTTAATGTTATTATTAGCGTCCCCTTTGTGTACTAAGGCTAATTGGGACGGGTTATCTACATATTGCCATCCCTTTATAGCAAGGGTGAAGTTCCGTCAATAAATAAATTCCTATTCTCCAGGTATTAGTCTTAATAGTTTTTAATTATATAGTTTCCTTACAATATTTTTTTTTTGTTTTTGAATTTAATGTTCCTTTTTTTTTATTTGTTGATCCGTGTGTTTTTTTTGTCTCTTTGGTTGCGTTTTGTTATTTGGTTGCGTTCTGTTATTTAGTTGCGTTTTGTTATTTGGTTGCGTTCTGTTATTTAGTTGCGTTTTGTTATTTGGTTGCGCTCTGTTACTTTGTTGCGTTTTGTTATTTGGTTGCGTACTGTTATTTAGTAGCGTTTTGTTATTTGGTTGCGTTCTGTTATTTAGTTGCGTTTTGTTATTTGGTTGCGTTCTGTTATTTAGTTGCGTTTTGTTATTTGGTTGCGTTCTGTTAATTTGTTGCACTTTGTTAGTTGGTTGTGTTCTTAGTTTGTTCTGTTCTAATTGTATTAAATAATACAATTAGAACAGAACAAACTACAATTTTTTCTTGTTACTGTTTTAATTTTATTTATAGTCATTCTTTTTTTGGGGGTTTTTTTTTTATGAGCAATATCGCCTCGCAGCGAACGCTCCGCAATAAAAAATATTGTCCAGGTGAGAATCTTACTGATGACTCAAGGCTTACCAAGTGAGATTTGGACCACAAAAATTGAAAATCGTTTAGATCAAGAAAATACAACCTCAATAGCTGATTTTCCTCTAGGGAAGCCAGAGGGCTTAGTAAAGTGGAAGAGCAGGAAGTTACTTCCTAGTGTGAAGCAGATGGCTCAAACTCACTGATAAGCTGCTTGTTTAATTGTTTAATAATAGTTTTACTATCTGTTTAAGGAAAATAATAATGCGGGACTGGAGAGGTAATTAAAGGATATAATCTCAAGTTTAGGAATGCCTTCATTTTGGCCGTAAATTTATTTCCCAAAAATTGTATTATCTTTTCAAAGTAAAATTAAGTAGTACTTTGTACTTTTCTTTCTTACACAGTGTGTTTTCCTGTCTGTCAGTTAAAAACCCTTAATTAACATGAAATCATTCTATTAATACTTCACTTCTGACTTTTCGTGCTACAGAATAGCTACACATTCCACGCGATCGGCTAACTGTAACTCAAAACACTGAAACACTTTCCGGAAAGCTTCTCAGAGATACTTTTGCCTATATCTATACGCATTCAGAGGTGATATAAGTAATATTCGAAGCAAGATTGATAGATTGGAAGTACTTTTTTGCAAATGCCTATAGAGGAATGCAACACTAAAATTCACATATATTGTAAACGAAAAAATTAACATGTACAACATATGAGCGCAGACCTACAAAATACTGGAACGTCGCTTACGCGGTTGTGTAGAATAAAACACAGAACTAGTGCTGTTCATTTTCTTCAATTGGAGACGAGAACTTTGCACATGTAAATGCATCTATTTATTTTCCAGTAAGCCTAAACATTGGTTAAAAATCCTATGTGGACACCACCAAGTAGTCCTATTAAATAAAATAAACAAAATGTTTGCTTGCATTCCATTTAAAATTCTTTTATTTGGAATTGATATAAGATATCACTCCCAACTGAAATAATTTTCCGTTCCAATTCATCTGATAAAATCAATTCTATAAAACATAATTTCTAGATTTCTTCCATGACAAACGTAAATGTACGTATGTAAGTTTGAACATTTTCGTATCTGAGAATTTGTAATTTTTTATTTTCGTCCTCCTCTATACCTCCTCCACCTTTGTCGATTTCGATCAAAAGAGGAGGTGAACAACTAAACATTACAACTAACCTAAATATGAAGCCTCCATATTCGATAGGTGCCTACAGACGGAAAATTGTACGTATTGACCTTCGTATGGTATTTCCTATAAGCCTTAGAACCTTGGAATTTCATATTTAGGATTGTATTAATATCTAGTTGTGTACCTCTTTTTATAATTGAAATTGACTATGGGGGAGGGGAGGTATTTGGAGAAAGGAAAAATAAATAATGCTCAATATGTCTGTACTTATTTGATATATAAAATATTTGTATAGGACGTTTTTGTATATCATAAAAAGTTTTTTATATATTACATCTTAAAATATTATTCTAAACATTATTTTAAATGCAACCTAATATTTTATTTATTAGATTTAATAGGAGTAGAAGGATGTGGTGCTCACATCAGACTTTTAAGTTAATTCATTAATGCCTAGTAGATATTCATTTAGGTTATTTAAATAAACAATATGAACAAAGGAGATAACTAAGTCTGATTTAATTTGTAAAATTTAAAGATGTAGATTGTGATAATCAAATGAATCAAATGAAGTCAACATTTTTTCTTAAAATACTTAAAACTGAGTATTAATCCTCATTTGAATGCAATGGTTCAATCATTTGAATTATCGTTAGAGAGCTGTCTGTGAAATCATGATTGTTTTTGTATGAATACGAAATTAATAATAAAGAAAGTTTTTCCTGAGCTTGCTTTTCTCTCTCATTATTCTTTTTGTAAAAACCTAAAAATATTTACAAGAGAATGATCTAAAGAACAAAAAAAATATTCTTTTTTTTTCATAGAGTTGTATTATGACAAAACAAAAAAAATTGTACTAAAAACATCGTCCTATGCTTAAGCAAGAAGGTGGGCGTAAAATTGTTTACGTAAATTAGATTAGATAAGCTTGCATAATTATCATAGAAAGTTTATGTTTGTTTAATTCTAATTTTTTTATCAATTTAATAATAAAAATACAGTGAACCATTAAATAAATATGGATTATTAAGTATGTATTAATTATAACACTCTGAATAGAACTCGTATCAGAATTAATAATGTCCTATATGTGCCAAGTATTTATACTAGACGAAAACTAGATGAAGTTGGAAGTGAATAATAATAAATACATATGCATGCAAGAGGAATACCAAGAATAAAAAAAAAATCTTTAAAATTCCAATTGAAATTCATTTCATTCATGGGCATTTTCGAGAAGCATTTCCTTCTGCATTATAAGAATTCATTATCACAAGAGAATGTGTAATTTAAAAATAATTGCAGCTTCCATGAGTATTTATGAACTTGAAGACTAATAACCTTCAAAATTTAATTAAAGGAAGGGGTCATAAAATGTTAAATTGAAGAGTACCCCCGAGAGGCCGTCATAGGTTACGGCAGGTCGTAAAACATTAATGACTTCAGCGGTCAGGTCTGAAGCGTTTTTTATATTCCCATCCCAAGAAGTATTCCCAGCTGTTTGGTAAACTGAAGGCCTTTGACAGTCCTTTCTTCGAAATCCATTTTAAAATCTGTGAGTTATGGATTCCTGGAATCTATCTATTTTAGCAGAATTCAATAGCGGATGAACGTTAAAAACGTATAAAAGTACTTTAAAAAGTCATTGCTCATATTTGAAGACATGAATTTAGGCAGATTTTGTTTAACGTGTATTTTGTTAACTTTTAAAGAATTTCTTGAAATATCCAAGGAGGATCCTTCCTAGGAAACAAAATTATTAACATCTCTATTATTACGTGTCAAATCGAGAAATGTTATATAACCAAAATTATTAAAAATGTTATTTCCTACAATTGTTTTTGCGCATATTTTTCACTAACTTGAAAATTAACTGAATTACCTGTGTCCTTTTGCTTTCAACCTTCTGGTAACTCGCACTCCTGCTTTACGATTTTCTGATAAAGTCTCTGTATCATTTAACATCTGATGTGAGCATGATCTTCGCCAGATTGTATACGTTTCTTAGTATGGAGGAAAAAGAGAAGCGAATGTGAGATGATATATTTAGTGTTTCATTCCAATATCCTTTGTTTACTTAGGAACCGCTTGACCGACTTTTTAAATCGGCGTGAGGTCAATAAGTAATGGATTTTAATAATAAAAGTATGTTGAAAATCTTTGTTTTTCATTGTTAATGGCGTAGAGGCCTCGAACGTACCTTCTCGAAAATTCTATTTTCCTAGCGTCATTTGATTCAACGTCAAAGATTTGGATATTGCAATTAATTGAATTCAAACGGAAGAAGAATTTAGTTCATTGATTTAGGAATGCTGAATTGATGTCCTCATCAAGTGGGAAGCTTTATGCACATCATCTTACAAAAAGGAAACCCAATATTATATAGTTTGGGCTCTCTTACTAACATCAGTATCAGTACTTTCTTTATTTGTCAACACATTACTCAATAATTACTCTCTCTTAAAGAGTTTTAATGTCAAAACGGGATTGTTCAATTAAAAAAAAAGTTAAAATTAAAACTACTCGCAGTTCCATATTTAAATCGAAGTAATCTTCCACCAACTCCACCAACATTTTGATCATATTGGCATAAAGTCTGGTTTTTTTTTTTTTTTTTTTAATACACTCTTATATGCTTCTTATTTTTCAATAGGTTATTAGAAGGTTTCCCTTAAGGGAAATCAGCTATTGAGGTCGTACTCATGACGCTCGAAATTGAAAATTTTCGATAAAATGTTATATGCTTACAGGTATTATAGTCGTATTTACTAATATATCGAAACGTTGTCTTTACTAATTATTTTCGAGTATGTATATATGTAAATTAACTACTATTAATAAGCATAAATGGTCTGATAACCATTTATCAAGGAATCTTCAAGGCCTTCTGATGTCGAAATTCATGGAAAGTAGAAACAAATGAATTCGACTTATGGAATAAGGATTCGGTATTACTATGTCTTTGACGGACTGGCTAAAATTAACTACTGACAACATCGTTCACCATATTCCTCGAAATGGAAGACACAATAGTCTTGGAATAAATACAGTTTTGTTATCATGCAGCCTAATATGTAAACATGCAAATGGGAGCAGAAATATCTTGGGCAGATCAATGACTCGTGTCTCCCAACAAATCTGAATAATAAAGAAGGCGATTTATCTTCTTTACAACACTTATGTTGTCTTCTTTTCCTCCTAGTTTGGGGAATTCGTAGAGGACTTGCTCGGAATTCTAAACGTGTGCGTTTGAACGAACAGAACAATGTGTCACAACAGACCATGACCAAGGCCTCCCACAAACACGCAACTCTATAAACTATAGTATTCTGAGTTCGTGTAAATATGACAAAGCTCATTTGGCGTAAGGTACCTAATGTTTAATTATAATACTACTAATAATGATTATGATTACTAAACGTATAATTTGTATTTTAACATTTATGAATACCATTTGGTCTTAGTATGCCATCTCCGTTTGCGGGACGTATCTCGTGGTTTTCAAGTTGGTTCTTCAGTTACAGATTGTTTGGTCTCCATAACTCCTACTTTGCAATATTTCCTTCACCTTTCCCTGACCCTGTCTTTCTTCCTACTTCCTCTTCAATATCGAGTAGTCCTCCGTACCTAGCGATAGTGATGGTTTGTCTGTCAACCACATAATGTCTTTAACGATTTTCTAAATGGAAATCAGCTACGGAAGATGTGACATACCATATGAGAACTTCGCCGCTACCGACACAGGTTATAGAGTGTCTCCTTATAACGCTGTATAACTTCAAAACCCATCAGCATCTCCGCCTCCGACGTCCCAGCTATGAGTGTACTTGGGTAATAAATTACATGAATAGCTAAGTAAGCGCCTCTGTAGCTTCGAGAGAGCCCAAATATGGTCTATTTGGTACCTGGTAATATGCAAATATTACATAAACATCCTTGTTGGTGAATCATTATAGAAAATAAACACGGTAGTCATAACCTTCTTACCATTCCAGTCCTAAACATAATATCATTAGTAGACTCGCTGAGATTAAATAAGTGTCTATTATATTACCAAATTTGTATGATAGATACCAAAGAAAGAAAGAATAATAATACTAAATATTTTAATTAATTCGTAAATTTACATAATACATTGAAGTGCCATATTCATAAAATTTTCGGAAAAAAACAAACATGTTCTTATAAGGGAGAAAGTACCTGAAATGCTTTGAAAAATGATTATTTATGTCTGTATATTTCTAATAGAATCCATCAATTCATAAGAACGTAAAAATACAATTTAAGTTTTAAAGGCTTCATACATTCTTAATATATTGATTTTCAGCAATTTCACCTTAGAGGAAAGCAGTTTCTAAGTTTTTCAGTCAACTAAACCATTTTTCGATTTTTGCGTGTTTGTGCGCGCGCATGAAGTCTCTGCACCAATCTGCTCTAATTCTGAGATCATACCTATATATTTTGCAGTCTGACTAACCACATCAAAGAATATCCTACTTTCTCAGATAAGAGGAAATACGCTATAATTATATCTGTTATTTTGCTAGAGGGAGAAACATTATATTAGCTATCAAGTGTCTACCAGGACTGTGGGAACTCGTATTTAAAACGGTGTGAAATATAATGCTAGTCAGTAGAATGTCATCTTTTTATGCTTTTTTTTTCTTTCTCACTTACATCCGAGATACACGAATTGACATGTTTATTTGTACTTTAACCATTAAATTATATTATTATTTTTAATGCTTTCATGTTTTTTTTTTAAGTTTAGTATTTGCAAATATAAAATGCACTTACCAAGGAAACTGAATTTTAATGGTGTGTATTTATGTTCGTGTTAACTGTTAGCCATAAGAAATAAAGTTTAAGAATTGTGAAGTTGAAAATGTATATTTCATTTTAAAATATAAGAATCAAAAGAGATCGTCAAATTCATTCCAGAAGCATTAAGGAGTCTGACAGTAACCGAATGGTTTATTTATATAGTAAATAACTGTTAAAAATAAGATGTTGCTAATTGTTCCTGTCATTTTCTGAAGACGGAGGTCTAAATCTCTGAAAGAAATATGCACATTTTTGTGTAAAAACTAGTAGTGAAAGAGATTTAATACTGTTAGTCTAGTATTTATTGACTACTCAACCAGGTCTACGGCCCAAAACCTGTAGTTAATAGTGTTTTGAAAACGTTTTGGAACACTTTGAATTTATCACTGAGATTCAAGTTATATTAAAAACATTCTGGATTGTATTTAACCGTTGTCCCTTCAAATTTAAAAAAAAAAAAATTATTCCATTATCCTGCTTTAGGCTATTGAAGAGTAATCATTACTAGTTCTTGACAAACTGCTGGCATAAATATAGCACAACACACAAATGTATTGCATCTTATTTGAAACTCGTTTTAAGGTTCCACCTTCTACAGATTGCATTCTTCTATAATCAGTTGGGTATGTTACTTGGTGAAGTGGTCACTAAAAATATCTCTAGTCCCATTTGGGAATCAAACCCACTAACCAAAGTAAGCAACAAGGGTCATAGTAACTCCCGATGTAATTAACTTGACCAGAAAGGAAGGGGTTTTTTATTTTTACATGACTTCATGAGTAGAACCTCAGTAATTTATTATCCTTAAGCCACAATCAGTAGATAATAAAGATCGTTAAAGAATTGGGGACTAGCATCCATTTCCATCCATCCATTTGATACCATTTAATGTGTCCAGTTGGTAAAACTTTTCAGTTGCATCTCTAGTATCTACAAGTCCTCCCTAAGTTCATCTGCCGCTATCTGGCTGGATCTGCTTTTCTTTCACACACAAACCATAAAACATTTTTGAGTTGTACACTTGGGTTTCCTTCTCCCAACATGATCCTCCTAGCTGCGCTGCCCTTTCTAGTAAAAAATTAAATAGTTTATTTTTTTATTTTTAACTCATTCAAATAAAAAAGTGCTACCCATAGGAACTCATGTTCTAGGCATTGCTTCAATTCTTCAGCCTGTGTTGCTCTTAGAGGCTCTAAATAACTCTCTAGGCTCTAGCCTCCCCCCACCCTGACGAACGGGTGTCTCTTTCTGAAAAATAAGTTTTACAGTAAAGTAAGATAATATACTATAAGGCAATTTTGGAGTCGGAAAGGAAAAGAGACAAAATCAGATTTTAGCAAATCATCCCATCAGCCAATTTGAATACCTTTCGTTACTAATCTTGAACTTTCTTCTGGAGAAAGTATAGTGTTACCGGGTTCAGAACTATTTGAGGTAGCCTGAATTCAGCCCGTGACGTTATAGATTAAAAGGAATGTGTCATTGAACTTGTTAAACCTAGAGCACTCGGTTCGATATACGGGTGGGAAATAGTAATTATTTAGTTATCTCTTTCTTATACTCCAGATTTCACTATATTACATTTTGGATGGAAAATACTTTGTGAAACCATTGAATGTATTTGTGGGTTCTTCCCTTCCGAAGAAATCAGGATTCCAGTTAATGGGAACAACATGCAAAGCATAGATGACCAACAGCTAACAAGTAACAGATTTTACATTACAAAAAAAAAGATATGTCATCTCTTTATGAAAAACGTTTGCTAGTAAAATTCTTCAACACAAAAGAATAAATTGTCAAAGGAAAGGATCTTAACTATCAGTATTCACTGTCTACATAATTATATAAAACTTTATGTTTGATCTCATTATTTGAAAAATATTTCATACAGTAAAATAGATATATTATTAGAGCATAGAATAGATATAAGAATTGCATTAAATCAAATGCGCCAATTGAGATTATAGTTAAAATAAAAATAATGTGACTTTCAGATATACGTTCTAATTCCAAATATTTCTATATTTGCCTTAAATGCAGCCTTGTGCTGAACACAAGATGTTTTTATCTCTATTTTAATTAAAGTCCACTTCATGTTACTATGACTGTGCTATCTGCATGTTCCACCCTTTTCTTGTATGGTTGTGGCTAAGGTTTTTACTTAATGAGTTTTTCACTGAATAATTTATATTTTGAACCCGGATATCGAACGGAGGGTTATAGGTTTACCAAGTTCATACTCCTTTTAATCTATAACGTCACAGGCAGAATTCAAGCTACCTCAAATAAGACAGAACCCGCCAACAATACACCTTCTGCAGAAGTGACTTAAAGATTAGCAACGAAAGAGTATTCAAAGTGGCTGATGGGATGATTTGCTAAAATCTGATTTTGTCTCGGTTCCTTTCCGACTCCGAAATTACCTTATAAATTACCTTATACTATATTATCTACTTTACTGCAAAACTTATTTTTCAGAATAAATTATAGATTTTGTAATGAAATGTGAACAACCTTTTTAGCCTTTCACAACACGTTTAACAACTACTATCGCTTCCATCTTCCACAAATTTAAAAAGTGGTACCGTTTACTCGTTAAAAAAACCTGAAAGAAAGAAAAAACTACTTCAAGCTTGTCCCTTAAGTTGTTTGGTTTATTTACAGCGTATTTGACATAGTTTAGTTGTTAACAATGACAAATACCTAATAAATACAGAATCATAACTATTAGCCAATTATCATCGTTATTACTAGCTCTTGAGGGAAATAAGATGTACGTCTGATATGATTTTCCCTAAGAATTCTTCAAATATCTTTAGATTCAATATATACGATAAAAATTAGAGGTGCATATAAAGAATGCATAGAACTCGATTTATAGCAAATTAAATTTGTAACAAGGATTTTTATACAAAGTTTCGATCCAATCCGCTATAATTTTTTTATTTAGTATTGACACTTGTTACACAGTGACTCCCATACTTCTAAGGCAATCGGCAAATTCATCTATAGTAGCTACTTTAAAAATAATGCTATGTCCCATTATTTAAATTTTTTACTAGTTTGAAGAAAATATTACTCTATGACGGTGATTATTTGTTAACATTTGACCCTTTAACATTCCTTTGGGTCTGGCATATACAGTGGATACGTTTTGAATTAGGTTAACCTCGTGACGAAGGGCATTTGGACAAATGAAAAATTTATATGGAATGTGGAGAAGTGGACATTAATACCAATTAATAAAAAATGGAACACATTTAGGATAGTGTGAAAATTATAGTAACTTAGCACTTCGCTCCACAGCTTGTAGATACTATATTAAACAAATTTTTGGGAAAAAATGAAAGGATGCTGGGAGAGTACCAGAGTGGTTCACTGGACACTCTACATCAGATAGCGTCTTTGTCATTAACATACGGCCGTGATGTTAGGCTAGATAGGTCAAAATTCCTAGAGGTAATGGTCCCTGGCATCACCTAGCAAGCTTATCAGATTGTCAAAGATGACATTGGAAAGGACGTTCAGAACTAGTAACTCATATGGCTTTGAGGTTATGGGGATCTTAGTCAAGGAAATGCATTATCAACCAAGGAGGTGATGTTTAACCTCAACCTTGGAGTACCAATCATAGGAATAAAAACTAATTCTGATGGTAGCATATAAATAACCTCACTCGTTAAATGACGTATATGGAAGATGTATGAAATACGAGTAGAGTTTATCTTAGCATTAGTCTGTACTGTAAAAGAATTAGTGACTGGATATCACGACTTGGGGTTTACAATAAATAAGGATAAGAAGTGCATTAAATTGTTGACCAGAGAGTCAAAGGGTTCCGTCCTTTCCGGGGGCTACATGGTTTCTATTTATTCATAACTTAAGCATCTAGGATGTATGGGCACGAGAGAGAAATAACACAAAAGTTGATGTCAGACCTAAAATGGTTGCAGGCACAAGATGATTCCTGGCCCGGAGCGCAGCCCGATGAATGAACCTCTCTGGGAAGACAAATGTGGTGTACAACACGACATGACTCGTGGTGAAGTAGTGTAGCCAACGTGAAAAGAAAAGAGGAGACCACTACTGCTTTGAGAAAAAGAGCTCTCCAAAACGTATTTGGGCTTATAAAGGCACACCAGGAGCAGCACCGTACTACTTTGACTGTGTGGGGAACATGATATCAAGTATTCTATCAAAAGAGACACGCTGCATGAATGGAACTGCCTAGCAAAGATACTTTACACCGTGTATACGAGTTGGAAGTAGGAAGAGAGGAAGCAGTGATTTCCAGAAGGACTTGTCTCAAGTCGAACATCTGTGATCCACGAAGTAAGATCAAAAAGATCAAGAGGCACAAGCCCTTCAACGACTGTTGAACCTAATGAGTTGCAAGTAAATGCTCAAATCCATTTCGTGTAAAACAGAGGGTTTCGCTCATTGAGCTCAAAAAGGATGAGTAGGGGGTTTTGAGAAAGCGAAAAATATAAAATTGGAAACTTTCATATTTTTGAGTCGGATTGAAATAATGGCATTGTTTGCATACTCATATGCATAATCCCATTACAATTTCATATTATCTTTTGATCGACTAAGAACAAGGGGTTAGCGGAGGGAGAAAATATTTTTTTAAAAAAATTGCAAATTCCAATGTATATTAATACAAATAAAATATTTGTTAAGAACTTTTTTTTATCATAAAAAGCTCTATCAATTATTTCCTATGAAATTTTCAAACTTGGATTGATATTTCTAAAATAACATCTGATTGAATTAATTTTAAAAGAAGTTTAACATAACATTTTATTTATTTAGATTTATAGGAGTAGAGGGAAGGCATATAGTGCCTACACCACATTTCTTTATGTTTAGTTTGCCATAAAACACATCAGACAGTGATCCCAACGTTTTGAACTAAACAATTACTCTTGTTTAATTTATATATTTTTCAGCATTGTTTTCACGGAAAACAAAAGCTAGGATTGACTCAAAGTATTCAGTATATAAAATTAGGTATTAGCAAGGTCAATACAAGATGGTGTCTCGGTTGATTGCTCAGACTATATTTTAAATAAAAGTTTGGTAAATATATTTTAGGAATCAATGTAAATAAAACTCTTATGTTTTTATGGATTTGTATTTAAATTAAGTTGAAATAATCTATTTTTTGTTTTTCTGGCCATTCTCATACTTTGATATCATAGTTGAAATACTTTTCTACTGAAATTCAAAACTGCAGGCTATATGAGAATCTGAGTTACTTACAGGGTGTGGAAGTTTACTTCGAAGATAAAACATATATTCGTAAAATATTCATTACTAATGGTTTAATGAAAAAAAAGATAAATTATGAATTATTGTATATCGGGAATATATTCTATACCACTAAAATGTGCATTTTTAGGGTATGGAATTCATATTTTGACTTCTGGCTATGGAATCTAACTAAAATTTTTACTTTCTTCTACCAAGTAACGGAAGTTTTGTAATCGCGAATATTTTGAGTTTTTGATTTCTACGTATTCATCCGTTTTGACCCTTCCTGAAATTTTATTTGTATAGATTCGGCGTGACTCCGTATGGAATGTTAAAATTTCATATTTAGGATTGCTGTAACGTCGAGTTGTAAACTTTGTATTTTGATCGAAATACATCGAGATGGTTTAGAGTAGGACGAAAATAAAAACCGCAAGTCTCTCCCTACATGATGAAAATACATTTAAGAAAAATGCGTATAGTGACTTTTAGGTTAATCATGAAAAAATCCGTAAATTATGCCCTTTGAAATTTATCGATCTGATGCAGCAGAACGGAGATATCGTATTTTTCTTTCAAATGAAATGATTTTAAATTGTGTGCACCCAATTATTTTGTTTATTTAATTTAATTTGAGTACAAGGAAGTGTCCGCATCAATTTTTTTTTAAATGCACATTTTAGCAGATTTCCCTTAAGGGAAATCAGTTATTGAGGTCGTAATCATGACGCGATTTTCGAAACTTTTCTTCAAATGTCCATCGATCCTACCCAGGAGATGACGAAAATGAGGTCCATTCAAAATTATATATATATATATATATATATATATATATATATATATATATTTATATATATATAATAACGCTCAAGCGGTCGCAATTTTTGTTTGATCGTTACGAAACTCGATATTTAACCGCTTTATGTATAAAGACAGATCAAGTTCGTTAATGGCTGAAATCGGACCAGAGGGAGGGGGGGGGTTTAGATGGAGGATTTTCGAAAATTCAAAATATCTCCGTTATTATGCATCGGATCGAAAATTTGTATATAATCAATCTTATTGCAAATTAAATTTACTATAAATATTGTTATATACATTTATTCTCTATCTTGAATATTAACCGAGATATTTGCATTTTTATTAAGTCTGTGGGACACGTGGTCGGGTATTCTCCGGATTACGTCGGCCATCTTCGTCATTTCTCGGCTCAGGCGGAAGCTTCTTTTAACCTGTCGTTTCTAACCTTACCTTACCTTCCTTACTTTGTGAGATTTATGCAAATACGTTCTGTTCATCCGCCCCCCCCCCCCGTTCTTTAGTTCTTGGACTACTGAAATTTGAGTTATTTAAATATAAATTATTCTTACAATTCAGAAGCCGTTTCAGTTGGGAATTTATTTTAATTAACTGAAAGATTTCTCATTACCGTTTGTATTTAATCACGGTGGTATTGTGTTACCAGTATGCAGATGTCTCTATTGTAAAACTTCACAGGGGAAATCTGCTTAGTTTACGCAGTCCCTGCGTGACGGACTTTTATTCATACAGCACTACTATGGATTGGGACTTTGTTAAGAACTCTATGGGAAACAATATCGTCAATCTGCCGCTACATGCGTCATGGTTATTACAAGAAAATAACAGATCAGAAAGGCAATTTTCTATAAGTGTTGAAAAGGAAGGAATTATTTAGTGATTAAGTTAATATGATCGTTCAATTTCGACGAAAAACAATTTATATTTTCATTTTTGAGGTGCTGGATGGTGAAGAAATTATTATCTCAGGTAAGAAAAGAAAGGCCATCGCAGTTGTTTATTCATTTGCGACAGAGCGCTTTCTGAGCTTACGCTCCATCATCAGTGCCCTGCCGGTAAAATTTTTTTCGAAAATCGCGTCATGAGTTCGACCTCAATAGTTGATTTCCCTGAGGTAAATCTGCTAAAAGCTGACTAGAAGAGCCCTTATTTGTTTTTTGATACCCTAAGTCATTCGCTCTACGTTGATCCAGGTATAGTAAGAAAACTTTAACATCTTCTGGGTAAGAGGGAAGGTCATTTCTTGAATTTCTTCCAAATTATTTTTTTTAAGAACAAAAGTGGTTATTCAATTATGGCTAAAATTAAATCACTACGACCTAACATATTTAAATTTCATGAAATATTATAGAAATTAAGCACTCATGTTCTACATACGTTGGAAATCACTTATAATTAACTATTCCATAACAAAATGAAAGTGCATAACGAAAAAATTGAATAGTAATACTAAGATCACTTGACCCGCTTTTATATCATATGGGGCTGTTGCTAAATTTTCTAAAGACCTTCAGCAATTATTCAAAACTTCAGATTTCCGAAACTGAGTTAAAAAAAAGTATAAATTTATTATTATTATTTTTACATGTTTAACAATATACTTTTAGTTATCGAAGTTTTGCATATATATGTATATACATAAAAAGAGAAAGAGACGTAATATTGAAATTAATTTTTCTCACTCTTCCCTTAGTTGATTATAAGAAAACCTGGGTGGAATGAAACCTCATGATTATTTTGACAATCTCCCATTAAATATAGAATTATTTTTAAAAAAGTATTACTTTCAAGAAAAAATTAATTAAATACATAATATGGCCCTAGAAAAGTAATTGACCATTTTGGTCAAGGCTTGATTATTTCTTTTTATGAATGCACATATGAGTGCACTTATAAATTTACTAAAATTGACTCTAGTACTAATTGACGTACAAAAATTATTTGCTCTAATTCCATTGAATTCGAAATAATTTCATGATCACATATATCTTGTTGCTTTCTATTATTAAATTTATTAGTTGGCACTAATTTTTTTAGACATGTTACTTACCCGCTATTGAAAACATGTTTTAAATTCATTTTAATTTATTTTAAATCTCATTTAAATACATATAATGAAATGCAAACATTATGTTTATGAAAGGTGCATAAGGTATTTTAAATGATAGATCCATTGTCATGCAATCATTCAGACAAGTCTATTTATTTTATAATTTGTGGGAGCAATGGTTTCCTTCATTACGGGTACTAAATTACTAGTTCTAAGACTTCGGCCAAGTCTGAATGACTGGATAGTTTACCATATGACATGACTTCATCTATTTATAAGTTATCATTATGTAAAATTATATACTGTATTTGTAAAACATAGGATTATAGATTTAACTTCTTTCAGATTCTAACTCCTTCAAGTTTATCTCTTTATAGTTTTTTCTACTTCTGTTGTAAATTTACTAATATTTTAGATTTAATTTTGGGCATAGTTATATTTATTTTGTATATTTGTAATATTTAGTTTTGTAGATTTCTAATATTTATTTAATTTTGTACATTTATATTCTCTCGTGCCAATAGATAAATGCCACTGTAGTGGCATCTGAAATAAATAAATAACACAAAATTATTGGCCAAAATCATTGGTATTTTTATTAATCCTCTTATATATGAATAGTAAATTACAGACAAAGGCTGACACAAATCATCTTTTTTGTCATTACCGTGTTCATATTCTCTTATTAAATAATTGTTTATCATATTATGAACAATTTAGAACCATGAGTATTCAAATATTTACTACATAATTCCGTACAGCACTCAGTAACACGATAGGACTTGATAGATTTTCCTATCGTGTTGTATTGCTTAATTGGAGAAAAGTACATTTAGGAGGGAAATCAAATAACTATCAGAATATAGTAGTGTTAACATAAATTTACAGTTTCAACGAAACCTTTTTTAACACTATTCATGCAAGAAAATTTGTTACCCCAAATAACTTTGGGCCTTCTCAAAACATATCGCGGCTACGGTCCTGCGGTCGATTTAGGCATTATTGCATTTTATATATTTATTAATACAAATTTGAATTTCTCAGAGTTCATTAAATGTTTCTTCTGTATACTTTGGATTAGTTATTAACAGAAGATACTGCCGATATTTAAAAAAAAAAATTATAAAAACCAGTCCCTCCTATGTTAGTACCATTTTCATCCTAATCTTCGGTTAATTATTCTGGCCACAGTTTATCAATAAGTGTGAATGTGTTTATAATGATAGAATTAAAGTGAGGATGTAAAAAAAAAAAAACCTAAAAAAATAGTTTCTACAGTGACTGTTCCAATGTAAAGTATGCAATTTGAACAATGAACAGAGGAGATTTCCTCAGAAACTCTCAAATACGCAGGCATTATCAGTAAAGAGAATTATCGGGTTATTTTTGTAATGTGAGTAATAGAAAAAAAATCCTAGTAAGATGGGAATAAGCAGTAAAAGTCATTTTCAAGATTATGGATGTTTATATGACTAGTTGTCCAGTGTATTCGGAGACTACAATAGTAGGTTTCGACCTACAACTGAAGGATGGCACACAACTGAAAACGTTTTGGAGAAGATGACTCAAAAAAGAAAACACGATTAAAAAACGAAATTTCACTTTTGAAATGTCCAGTGTAAATAACTAAAGGTTTTTATAAACGCGAAGAGACCAGATTTGTATTACTTTTAATTATTGTTTTATTCAAGCCATAATTAGACAGTTATACCCCTAATGTTTGACACAACGTTTTCACAGTTTACACATAGTTATTAATATTTATGATATGAAAATGATCATCAGTATTAATTCAATGGTGCAATTAACCCAGATTCTAATTAAATTGTGTCTATACTTCTGAATAAGCGTATTAAATGTTAGTTATGCGAACGAGCAGACACAAAATAAACACATAGAAGAAATATCAAAATTATCTGCCTCCATGACAACGTGTAAATTCTTGTAAAATTAAAAAAAAAAATATTATTGAGAAGATTACTTGTCTTAGAGTATAACCTATAATCTTCACACCTTAACAAACTATCCTGAGTAAGAATTTGGCTCATGCATATTTGGGCTACATAAAGAGTTTCGTTAACAGGGAGCCGAATTCAAAAATTGTGTAAGGTTTGCTATAAGATTAACTAATTATGTTGAGAGTACATGATTCTTAGGGGAATGGTTAGGAAATGGTGGCACTAGAAAAAATAAATGTTTTTATTATACAACGATTTGACTGTTCATGGCAGACAGTAGAAGAAGACGAATATGAAACCTCTACTAAAACGTAATTCTGCAATAAGCCGATTTCTTTCCACAAACGTGTCAGTTTTTCACCATTCTAGCAGATGCTCAAAAATCTATTCACCCAGTTCAATTTATTATATTTAACAACTAATATTCATTAATGGCAAAATTGTCTATCAAAAGAAAATCATTTTCAAAAATTCATACTAATCGTCGTAGACGATTACTTGTTTCTGGTCTTGTACAGAGTTCTTTGAGAGAAAACTGTGCAAAATTTAATTAATAAAACTTACTTACATCATACTTATATTTTGCAGTGATTATTAGTGATTTGAAGTTCTATTCAATGTTCTGGATTGTCGAAATAGTCTTATTAAGTCTTATCGAAATTTATTAAATTTATTTGTAAAACACGCGAGGATTCTATTCCTCCTTAAACTGGATATTTGAGAAGACTATGAACGCATGATGTTATATCCAGAAAGAGAAATACCTTTTAAGGGTAGTTGAATAGGCACACCAAATACCAAGAGTAAGTTACCTTTTGCTTTACCAGTACTATTAGGCATTATAAGTCAACTTTCCTCATTCGAATATCTTATTGTGGAAAATTCAGCTTGAAAACCATTGAGTTGCTTAATTGTGCACAAAATACCATTGGTTTAAGTACCTATAATTTGGGTTAACGAATAAACAGTTCACTTTACTAAAAAAAAACAGAAAGAAATTCTTTTCATTTTTTTTTATAATTCCACAAACACACCTTACAAATACTTTAAGAATGTATTGTTTAATGAAAATTGTAGAAGTAAAAAAAAATATACTGAATTGTATTCATTTTAAGAACGGACTACTGCGTCTGTAAATAATAACTCCTGGCAATTTTTCTTTCAAATAAAAAATAATTAAATTATTTATAAAAATTATAAAAATAATTTATAATAACAATAAGTAACATTTTTGTTTTTCTTTTCGAAAATTCCTCGAATAATTATTTGAAGTGACTAGTAACCTAACGTACAGGTTATTAGAGAATCGTGACCAAAATTGACTCATTTGAAAATTATAATTTTATCAAATATTTAAAATAAGAAATATGTTGACTCAAAAAAAAACACTGAAATTAAACTGAATATTAAATAAAAGTTTTTTTTTCCATTGTAAAAGAATTCATTCGTAAAATGAATCTAAAATATTATCCATAAGTATTTGAATATATTTTTTTAATTTTCATGAGACAAAGTGATTTCAACTGATTTTCCTTAATATATAAACTGTTTTTAAAAATTTCGAAGTATATTTTAAGAATACCATAAGCACATTTTATATAGTCTTGTTATAATTTACACACATAGCTTAAGTAAAATATTATTTGAAATCACTGTCCTAAATCGTTAAAGAATCCGACAACGGTTATATGAATCCATTGGAAGATTCAACTCAGAAATCACTTATGTGAATATCACGTTTTTAGTAATGTTAAGTGTCAAACTTATTAAAAGCAAGATGCTAATACGCGAAAATCTCGTGATAGTCGAAGCAGTTAAGCATGAGCGTAGCTAAGCATGTGAATTAAGAAGGTCTGACTTGAATTTACGAAAAAGGTATTTGTTTGTTGTCTTCACAAGATTTTAAACTATTTTGGATGATGAGGTGCACCGACACAAATTGGAGGAAAATTAATCATATAGCATGAAAATGTGAGTTAAAGCTCAGAGAATATTATTGATTTTTAATGTGAACGTACATATAGAAATTTATAAGAAAGTAAACATTTTTATTTGAAAAATGAAAACACGTAAGAGACTGCGTGGAAACAATAGCTGGAGGATACTTACAGTCTGAGTGGACAGGACTGGAGTTAGCCTGCTACTGAGGGGGCTATGGTAGAACCGAGCTACCCCCACCACTGGGAGGGGCCCCACTCTAGCCTGTCTGTATGTCGCCTCTTCCTCTTACTGATAACATCTTTAGTGATAAGGCTATAGAGTAAAATTTAAGGGAAATGGATTCACAGGAACTGCGCCAATTTGGTGAACTTTTCATACTTCCAGATCATTAACTAAAACCGCAAATCTACAATGACTGGCACACACACACTCACAAAAAAAATTTGTTGAAGCTCTAGATCCTAAGATCTGACTTCACGTACCCGATGATTTCAGGTGTTTTGCATTTCGAATTTCATATCACGATTGACCAACCGCATTGGTTTTCTCAATTCTTTTATCCTATAAGTAATCATGTTCGCTGTTTTCAGGGTGACATCTCATTGGGAATGGGTTTCATCTTTTCAACAAACTCCATAGCATTTGAAAATGCTCCCTCTTCACTTCAAAATACAAAGGTAGTATTTTTTTTAATCCGAAATATTATCCAACTAAATTAATTAGCGCGACATTTTTTTTTACTGTCCGTTAAACAGGACCATGCTTTTAGAGTCAATGTGCATAGGTAACATAGTAAGAATAAAAAACAAATAATTTCTAATAGTCGATACACTCAATAAAAACATGACATCTGAAATAAGAAAAAAAACCCCATTTAATTTGAAGGAGAGCTATCAGCTGAAAATAACCGCCTTCAAAATCGCTTCCATGGATTACATTGAAATTCATATATCAACTGATTTAACTCGGTATTTTAATATAAAATACATTCAATATTTTTTTAAAAAAATTTAAAGTGGGGAATATATTTAATAACAGGGGAATATTCTTGAAACCTCAACAAAAATGTACTGTTAATAACGTTGGAGTTATATCTTCCTATATTTGAGGGTTTTCAGTCATTTGATATAATTTTAAAGTTTCAATTTGGTTTCTAACATATTTACTAGACTAAAATTTTCGTAGAATAGCTGTCACTTATTTTTTCATTCATTTTAGTTCAGAACTTTGCAACTCGAATTTTGATGGAGCGAAATTTGAGTGCTTCTCCTGTTCTCAAGAATCACTTTCTTAATTCCAGTGCTGATTGAGCTACGCAACAACCTCGTTCTGCCCAGCCTGCTGACTGCTAAATTGATTATTTTTACTATAAATTAATATAAATTTCTGAAAAATAACAAGATTTCTATTACAAAAAACTAATTAATATTAAGATATTTTTGAAAAGCGGTTTGATCCGAAGTCAAAAAACTAACATAAGCTGCATTTTACAAAACTAAACCTAGTCGTCCCTATCGATGTCGTCTTGGGTCCACACAGATTTAAGGTCTTCGTTCTCATGCCCAGTTGGAAATTTCATTTAGCTTGTTATTTAACAAGTAATATTTGCTCCTATTTATCATTATCCAACAAAAGTAGGGGGGTTGACTCTTACAACCTCATCGGGCTTATCCTGGCAATAGTATATTATTTACACGTAGAATTACAATCTCTTTGAAGTAGTCCTAGGGTGTCTGAAATAGCAAAACTACGAGCATTTAAGGAAAACTCCAGGGACCAATTATGCCCACTTTTCAAAAGAAAGTTTCAATAAGACTATGATGTGCCTGGTACTAAAATTGGACTCAACCTGCTAACATAAATAATCACATATGGGCTCTGTTTGGGTGGTCCAAGAAAGATTCTCTGAGCACAATTTACGGTTCATTTCCAACGTGGGACAAAGGCGGGTGAATGATGTGCCATTGTATCATATTTATATATTGTTACAATGACTAGTTATATCATTATTTCGGATATTGTAATGAATTCGGATAAAGGCACTTAATTTTTATAAAATAGCATTGAGCCTAGGATACCACTTAAAGTCTATGGCCTTACTGTCAGATGTAGGGCTATATCATCAGACCAACATTTGGTTGGTTTTAGACTTTTCCAGGAACACAGAAAGCTTGGAATTAGGAACTGTCATCATGTTAATCTGCTACCTCGGCACAATAATGCTAATTTCTCATAAAGTTGGATGACTTAGCTAGAACATTTCATATCACTATATACAGGGAGGGAGCTGTAATTACCCTAATTTGCAGTGAGTAAATAACAATAATACCTTTAGTTGCCCTCCTTCATATAACAGGGTGGTTTGTGTGAAACTAATCTGTCTCTCTAGCCTAGAAATGACCGCTCGAGATGAGACATTTGTCCGGCCGATGAGAATTTTTTTTAAGCAAGGGTCTCCTTACTATCCCCAGTGGAAAAAGGGGATATCAGAAAAACTAATTTATTTAGACTGTCATTCATTTAAAATAAATTTACACCTCATATTGAGTGGGTAACTTGGTCTGTAATGTTTTGTTCCCAAAGGAACGATTGTATTCGTTAAATGAGTTTTCCTGGGAATTTAGTCATCAAAATTTACATCAAAATGAGAAATAGTTTTTTGTGAGGCCTAGATAAACATTACATCATGGGAACTCACCTAATGATTAGTAGAGGTCTGTAAAGCAAGGTACATTTATTTTACACCCACTTCGAACTATTGTTTTCCTGAACAAACTAATGACATTTCAAGATGGACGCCATAAACTGGTGCAACGCATTTACAATATAATTTACTTTCGTGCTATATTGGTTTATTTGTAAAAAGTAATTCTAGCTGACTTACAGTTATGGCGATTGAAATCATTACTATAATGTACAAAAGCATTAGCAAATAAAAGCTGTGTAATTTTACAATAATATTCAACTGCAGTTGCAGATACTTTTCTATTTGGAGAAAAAAAAATCCTTTAATTTAAATGTAAAGTAGAATTGCGGTTGGAGGGTGGGAGAAATACAGTATCGCAGTGCAATATTCCAACTTCAGATATTACTATTATAATTCAGAGAGAGTGGGTTTGAACATTTTCCCCATCATAAACTGCTGCCCCACACCACTAGTAGCTGGACGGTTTATAGCCCGCTGAGTAAAAACTCTTATAATTTAATATCACTACGTCTCAAGTTTTATTAAATACGAAAATATATAAATTGGAGTTTATAATTATTGAAGTTCTAAAAGTTAAACACTCCTTTTTGTCACAAATTAGGAATACCATTTCTAGTGGGACCGCAAAAATAATAGTAAGGGATTGTTCCGAATTGTCAAAGGGAATAGAAAACAGCACACAGTTTTTTATGAGAATAAAAAGCCTTTCTTTATTTCTACTAAAACTCGTATGCTCAGACATGTTTTTCATACCATTTTTAAAATGATGGCGCACACACACTTTTATAACGTCCATAAATCTTTCCATGATAAACGGAAAAGGTAATATACAAATTTTGCTCATCTCTAGTACGTACAGAGAGATTTGCATTTTTTTTTCTCCCCTCTCTAAACCTCCTACCCCTAACCACCCCTCTCTTTCTCTTACACCATTTTGATCAAAATGCAAGTAGCATGACTAGATGTTACAGTAATCCTGAATATGAAATTTCAACATTCTAAGACTAGTCTTTTTTTATTCGAAATTGGTATTCTGGCAGGCGGAAGTAAATTATATTACAGGTTTGAGTAAAAAGACCACACTCCCACAGTAACAATTGAAAGGACAGAGCGCTTTCGACGCAGTGCCTCATCGTCAGTGCCATGCTGACGTTAACTGTAGTTCCACAGCAGTGTTTGTTGGAAGTGAAGAATATTTACTTGGAGGGAGAAAAGGACGTCCAATTCTTCACAATTTTTTATTTCAGCGCTAAGCGCTTTCGTAGGCTATTGTCTCCATCTTCAGAGCTACTTGCATGCGCTCATTGGGAAAGGCGGCAGAGTTTGGGAGTTTGAGAGTCGGTAGTCTTCGAAAGCGCTTAGCGCTGAAATAAAAATTTGTGAAGAGTTGGACGTCTTTTTCTCTCTTAACTGGAGTTCATTATCTAGGTTAAGTACTTTCGATTTTATATTTTTCTATGGTTGACTTGAGAATTTATTTATTTATTAAACATGACTGTTGATTTTGTGAAAGGTGCTGTTATTTAGTTTTAGGAATACATTTTTTTTTATTGTATTTAACAATTTGATATTTTGTAGAACTGTAATATGTAAGAGATAGGGTCTTTATTGTTTTTTTGGAGTGTTAACAGGGCACTGGCGATGATGCACTGCTTCGAAAGCGCTCAGTCGCTTCAATAAATTGTTATTGGAAAGTGTGGCCTACATATATATGTGTAGAGGTCATACAAAAACTAGCTAAAATGAGTTTACATAGGGTCGAACGGATAATATCTCAGAATTATGAAAATCAAAATTTTCACGAAGTTAGCATCTGTAAAGTTGCAGATGCAAAACAAACAAATTCTCCAAAAAATCTAAAAGGATGAAGAGGCAACATAAATAAATGCAGGTTTGCTTTCACAAACACCCAAACCAGGTTCTTTGATGTGACCACAGACAATGTGATGATAGTTATCCCTTTATTGTATTGTGTCCTCCCTGGACATGATGTGTTCTGGCAGCCGTCTGGGCTTGTTCACTACGGCAGTAAGCCCAGGCTGCTTTTCACGAATGATGATACCCAGGTAAGGCACAAGCAATAACCAATAAAAAAAGGTTTATTACTACTATTATGAGCGGAACATGTGATCGAGTCTATAACCCAGATGAAAATGAGTTCCGCCGCCACTTCCTCCAATCATATATCTCACTTATAATTCTATTCCATCAAGAGATGGGTTGAATGTGTAGTTAGAGAAGGATGCGACAACAATTCAGGGTAATGTCACATACTTAGTCACAAAGCCCACTCCCCGGCTTACAATTCACACATCGGTTGATAACTGTAAGTCAAATTATATACAAGTCAAAAATTGAAAATTTAATTTTAAATCAATCGCCATGACTCGACATGTGAGGAGGGAATCGAACTCTTGAGTAAAATAATTTTATGATGGGAGAAAGAGTAAAAGAGAGGGAGGGAGGGAGAGAGAGGGAGAGAGAGAGAGAGAGAGAGTGAGAGAGAGAGAGCCCTGAATTCAAACCTTTTTTTTTTTTTCTTCATTTAGTTACTATGCTCAAGAATGATATAAAGAAAGCTTGTCATTTAATAGACCTCAATAGCCCTACTTGTAGAAGAAATTCTCGCTAGCGAACAATTCTTAAAACGATGAATGTAAAATAATAATAATAATAATAAAAGGAAATGCATTTCCGTACGTTTTGCAACGAGAGTATGAGATAGTATGCAACCCTGCATAGATTTGAACCGATAATGCACCGAGGTACACTCACGACTATTATAGATAGCCTCGGTGTCTTCACGAGCCGGGAGGAGAATTATGATGGACCGCATTCTGGCTCAGCACGAATTCGGTAGTGCTTCAATATTAGATAAATATTACTGTAGTAATTGTTTATTATTCTAAAATTCGTAGGATTTCGTGATAAAATAAAGTTTTATTTCCTTTGAAAATATTACATTAGTTTACTTCTTTTAAATCAAAACTCTGTTGTTATTATGAGTATTGAGAGGTCTTTTAGTCAATTTGCATGTTTTTTGTGGCTTGGTTGAGTGCCAGGAACCTGTCAGTCATGTTTATCACGTATTTGTTAGAGATCCTTTTATTTATACGTATAACCCCGCACTTATTGGGTAAAAACTCTTTTTTAGTCATTGGTGTTACACATTTCAGTTTTAATAAGCGTGCATGTTGCGAATAGTTCATGTGCATGCTGATTCTCATTCTTCCACGAGCTGCTTGGCTGTGACATATGACAAAGGTCTATTCTATTGCAATTTCGTCCTTTTCAGAGACGGGCTTACAAATGAATGCCGTGTGATATGCGGTTGACATGTGACTTTCTTGATTAATCAAATTTAAGAAAAAATTGTGTGCTACAATTCATTTAAAATAATTTCAGTTTAAAGTGATGTACGATATCTCCGCTCGATGCATCGGATGAAAAAAGGTCATTGAACATTATTTAGAAGTCTTTTAAAGATAAACGAAAAAGTCCTTATAAATCTTCTGTTTCTCTGATAGGTATAGAGAAATTAGCAATTTTTTATTTTCCCTCCTCTCTAACCCCACCTCGCCCCTCTCCATCAATCCCAATGAAAAGAGGAGGTGTAAAGCTAAATGTTGCAATAATCCTAAATATAAAATTTGAACATTCATAAATTTTTTAGTAACATACAGACGCAGAAGCGTCACTTCAAACCTGATTCAGTGTGGGGGAAAATGGATAACTCCTTTGAATTCTGAAAACCGAAATTCTTCATGATTATAGTTCTCCCTTTAATTAGTACAAGGAGGTGAAAAGAGATAACCTGTAACCTTATTTATGTAAGAATGTGCCAGGTATGTATGTGCAATACGTAGTCTTGTGAGGACGACTTGGTCTCTTCTTGAATCTTTGTACTGTCCCTTTGACCATCCTGTAACATTGCGTTTTATTTCCAATAGTTTGTTGTCAGTACGTATCCAGTGTTTTTGCCAGTCTTTGAGTATTTTTGTTTGTACTATCTTGTTGAGGTCTGCTGGTGTTAGCAAAGTTACGTCAGTAGTAGTCATTTTTGTTGCTAATTTAGCATGTTTGTCGTTTTCAGTCATTTGTGTAATGTCCTTGTGTCCGGGTAATGACAACAATTGAAAGTTGAAAATGTTTAGTGCGTGTATTAGATCGAGTAACCTTAGATGCTTAAGTTAAAATTTAACTTTAATTTCAGGCATCTTCAGCATCTTTTAATGCTTTTGTTTATAAATTATGGAAGTATACAGTAAGTGGCATGTTCATAAAATCCCTTTGAATAAGTCTGGGAATTTATATTTTTACCTTTCCTACGTGCCTGTAATGTCAAGTAATCCTGGGGACTCCACGCTACAGCTGGATATTAGTTACGCTATTATTATTAATATCTGGCCGACTTCAGAATGGTGAATTGAAATATTATAATAGTTTTTCCTATAAATGGTGCTAATATGGTCGCTAAACCTTTGTTTAACTGAAAGGAAGTGAGACAACTATTTCAATAACGTAGTTAATTTACAGTTTTTCTTAACATTTTGTCAAAAATAAAATACTCGCTAAATACTCTAGCTACTAATTTTAAAAACAAAAGAAATGTCTCTCTTATCCCCATTATTTTCTTCGTAACACTTTCATGAACACATAGTTTCTTCGCTCTTTCTATTTCATTCTGGCTTGTTAGTGTGCAGTGTGTTGCATTGATCAGGATTCTGCACCCTAACTGATGTTCATTTTGAATAGTAGACAGTTATGTACTCCGGGGTTTTTGCTAGTTTAGGAGCTATGTATTTAGCCGCATTTTGTTTGGGTTGTCATGCAAAATCAGATATATGACTTTTTGATTCAATAAGGATTTTGTTTTTAATGAGGATAATTTTTTTAAGGGTTTACAGCTAATGATATTGTTCTCATGAAGAAAGTTTCTTCAAATTGATCCTACCAAGGAAATGGTGTTCATTCTAGCACCTGGGCATTCATTTAGGAACAAACACATTACATACCACCCTTAGTCCCACCCTTGGCTAGAAAAGGGTGTTATGCTGTAGAAAACCCGTCTCGAATTGCCATAGTGGGAAAAAGTTGTCGAATAAAAATGAGAAGTTAACGTATATCGAATGATATTTGTTCTATACAAAAAATGCCAGGGGAATGCGAAAACACTAAATTGGCTCTACTTATAAAAAGGGAAACCTATTGCAGTATAACCTCTTCACACCAGAGTTTAGCGTCAGAGGTTGTCTAACGAAGGATAGTGGAGAGGGATTCTGGAGACAATGATAATCGGCCACATGTCCCCTCTTTTCTATCAAACGAATTCTTGAAATGTCGCTTAGCTTACAAGAAGCGACGTTGATCTTCAACACAGCATTGACAGGGCCCTCATCATTTTTAATTTATTCTTCATCTGATTAAAGAAGTTAACTCGGGAAGGGAGTGTTTCTACATTCAAATAAAGAATGAGCCTCTGCGGCAAAGAAAAGAGACAAAATATCACCACTTCTATTAGACCTAATGGAATTTGGAAATAAAAAAAATGTGAGTCCTCAAATTTACGACACATCAAAAAGAGCATTAGTTGGTTGCATGGCAGAATGTTCACAAGGACCGTCAGATCTGGGGCGTGAAATAAGAACGTCAGGGACTCAGTTTATGAATTCCTCTTGGCAGACGGATAAATGATGCTCCTTGATGCAGATGTTCAAGGGTGAGTGCTTGTCCTATACCTTCAAATACTCTTTGCGTTAAGGGTTTTCACGGGAAGAAAAAAGACCATAAGTACAATACGGTCACCAGAACGAGAGTTGTGTATGATACTTAAAGATAGATAGCCTCATCGTAGAATAATGAAGATTAGACCTTGGTTGGCAAAGCGAGCCGTGCTTAAGCCCATACTGTAAGTCCGTCAAGCAAGGGCTGTGTAAAAAGAGCAGATTTCCCATGTATTGGAGACGATGCTGGTCTAGGCTAAGCTGTTCTAAAAGAAAATTACATAAGTATGGGTAGGGTTTACCGAAGTCTGAATAACTCGATTCATGTTTGGTGGTGTTTTCCGCTCCGACTGAGAGTAGCGGAGATATTTTGAAACTTTTATATTACCCCAACTCCTCATTGTCCAATGAACTCAACATGCCCAATTTATACTTGGAATAAGACAACTCGTAATATATTGGCGTTCTACTATTAGCTATACGTTTGAGGAGGAGTAGGGTTTCTGATGACTAAAAACTGAAAAATGCTAATGGCTCGGTTAATATTAGAGTTAGGGGAAACCTTGATAAGTTGAAAATTAAATTTACACTAGGATTAATCATATAATATTATCCTATCCTACTCATGATAATGAAGATATTTTCCATTTTTAGTTTCCCCTCTCAAAATTAGTTAGTTCTGACTTTTCTATCATTTTGAAATATCCACCTCCACACGGAAAGTCTAGCTTCTTCTCTATTAAATCTTGCAGGGTATTTAATTTTCTACGACAATTTAGTGAAATCTTGATTTTTTTCTGAAATTGATATAATACTTCTTCCTCAAGTTGCCACTTGTACCTTTTATAAAATAAGAAAGTAAAGGCTATGAGTTTAAAAATATTAAAATCTATTGTGAAATAAATTGGATTGGATTAAAATGTGAAATTTGTATAATACTTTCTTGGATGGAATGGCGACTAATAAGGATTTTGATGATCGTTAAATGTCTTCTTGTCTGCTTTATTCTTCTACTCATTTTTTAGTGCATTTCATTTTTTAAATAAGATAAACTGAACACAAACGTTTCCCCACTTCACTTGCCATGCCAATTCTGCCACTTTTATTTGCTCAGATCCCAAGATTCATAATATAAAGTTTTGATCTACTAGTGAGTAAACAGTCTGCGTTTATACAAACACAGTCGACTCTCTCCAAAGCCAACTCCTCCAGCAATTCCAGGAAAGTCAGGGCCTGGGTTTTATGAGCGAAGTTCTAGGTCCTCGAGGAGATTAAGCCAGTCGGTGGCTCGGGGCTCTCTCTCCAAGTTGCCGGATATATGTTTATTCGGATCGCAAGACCTATAGAAGTTGGGCAATTGAGCCCTCGGCTAGGCGTGTCTTCTTGATAGTTTCATATTTTACGACTCCAGCTACGAATCGGCCAAGTTCTCCAGGTTCATGGACTGTCTGGTCCGGCTTCCCGTAAACATGGCTGCTTTGAAGGTTGGGAGTACTCCCTCATCTGGAAGGGTTTTGATGTCTCCCTTATTCGGCAAACAAACTGGAAATCATAAGAAATATTTCTCTTATAGCCAAGCCTTTCAAATGGATCAATCAGAAAAACACTCAGTTCTTAGAAATAAAGAGGACTCTGATACTTCATCATCTTGAGATAAAATTCATGCTTCACTATGAAAAGAATAAATTAACAGTCCTTTCCTCCTAAAGTTCCTAGTATTTCTGGGTGAATACTTCAAGTCTATAATCCATCCATACATTTTATTAATGTCTAAGTATTCCAGGACGCTTTTCCATTATTGCTTCTGAGAATTCTTCTTTCCCCTATATTTATACAGTAAAATATTTGCAACTTCTTATTTATTTTATATATTTAGTTATATATTTTATGTGTGAATTAAAATCAAAATAATTTATTAATGTCCATTTTTTGCAACTAAGGCTAATTGGGCGGGTTATCTACAGGTTACCACCGTTCCCTAGCCAGTGTGAGATTAAGGATTTTATTTAATGAATTCCTTCACTAAATAAATTCCTCTGCCCAGGCGTGAATCGAACCTACCTCGTCAATCAAATGTAGATATTAATGATCCAATGATTGTATGATGGAACATTTAATCCGAAGTTAAGAGATGAAAAATGCCACGTTATTTATTAACGTCCACTTTCTAGATACAACGGCTAACCTGGATGTCCTGATATAGACCTCCGTGAAAGATATAGAGGGAGAGTGTGAAGAAAAGCTAAAATAAGATAGAGTTGTGCTCGGACAAGAAAGCTCTCTACTGTTCCTTTTAGGATTTCTCGTTAACGAGAAGAAAGTGGACTTTCCAAATGAATATTTTATTCTAAACGTTTGCCATTCAATTCAAACTTAAATATTAATAAAAGCAATCCGATAAACTGAAAAGTAGGAGGGTGAATTTCAAAAGTTAGCTCACTAGGCTCAGTATTCTCTTTGACGGGAATTGGGCGTGGTACTATTCTGAAGGATGTTGCTTGACGTTTTCTTAAAAAGCATTTACGAAATAGATCTTCAGGGAAGGATATGGTACATTCCTCAAGGCGATCTCTCCACAGCTCTCTCCTCTTCTTCTTTGTTCGATGGTCGATCCCCAACTATTAGCTTTATGGTACAGATCAGCTCTGAAGTGATAGCAACAAACCCCTTTAGAATCCATCAGTGATTCTCTAACAGATTTGTTCTTATTATTTCAAAAAAAATTAATCTTTGCTCTAGGATTTCAAGTAGTCCCTTTTAAGTTTATTTGCCATTTAAAATATTAGTAAAATGATTAGGAAGTTATTTAAGTCTAATTTTAAAACAAGAAAATGCCTTGTTTTACACGAATTATATATTAAGATGAAACCCGTTGTGCTAAATAAATCATATTTTGGAATAGGTCAAATGAATTTTTACCTTACATAAATGAACGTTCTCAGCATCATCCATCTCAAATATTATCGAATAGAATTGTAGAACTAATTCAATACTGATGTAAAAATGGTAGTCAGTGAGAGTTACCGTATATTTTCAAAGTAATCATTTTATGTAATTCTATGAAAATACTTGCAATAAGTCAATTTCAAGTATACTAATTATTCTATATTTTGCCTTAGGCCAACTAATACTTTCGAATCCCTTCTGGCCTAATTTGGTTACAATTAACATTGACTTAAACTCTAGAGCTAGAAGGTGAAGAGTATGGTTCAGGATTGCAGTAAACGCTTTAATTCTTCGTAGTGATACTTTGCTGGCAAACACCAGTACGAGAACTATTAAACATTAACGTAAAGCCATTGTGTAAAAGAGATAATGCCATTATTCAAAAAAACCAATGATTTGGGGGACTAGAAATAAATTATTTTTTTCTTCGACTGTAGATATTTTAACATATGTTTCGTAATAAAAGGAGGCTTTACGAAATGCTTTTATAATGACAAGAAACTGTGTGAATTGCTCAAATTGTGACACACCTAAAAAAAAAAAAAAAATTACTAAAGGAACAAAAGGAATAAATGCTTTCCAAGAATATAAAATAGACAAAAGTCAATTTTTATGACAAAAAAAAACGGTTCAATATAAACAGATGGAAGTCATGTAACTGAACCGTAGTTGAATTAAAAAACAATATCAACATTAGGTGAAACCAAATGAATCAATAACAACTTAGCACGTTATTTTATGCACCAGCCACATTACTGTTCCATCTGTTTATATTTAAACTTTTTTAATCATGAAAAACTGTTTTTCATTTTAACTACTTGAAACGCATGTATTTATTGATTTGAACGTAAAATGTTATCGACATTTCATAATCTGTTTTTCACAATGGTTTTATATTTGGTTTTTATATCATATTAATATTACTCTCTGCATTGATTCCCTTCTTTTCCTCCTCTTCTCAAAACTCTTCACTCTCCTAGTAATCTCCTCTTCAAAGAAGTTATTAAAATATACTCGTGATGTGTCTTCATCTTTAAAAATTATATTTTCTACAGAGACCAATAATCACTTTATCGATATCATATTCAATATTTAGACGATTTTTTTTAAAGAAAATTTAATTTGAAATGACAACCTTTCTGGTCCTTGAAATCTGCTCACACCTGTGTGACAGACTTTTGAAACATGACTCCAAGAATGAAGCAACACTCAGCAAATTATAAGACTCTTTCTGAGTTTCTGCTTGATGATTTCAATTTACAAAAGCAATAAATAATATAAATGCAAAATAATTTTGAGTTTTAAGAATTTTAATGATGAAGAATGAATTTTTATTTGAATATAATAATTGTACAAAAGTTCTTCTGAAATGAATTAATTTAAATATATTTGTATATACTTTTTCTTTTTCTATTCCCCCCCCACTGTAATGGGTAGAAGTCTTGTTTACAAATAATAAAAGAAAATAAGTTTCCATTATTACTAATTAAGAGCCAAAAACTGTTTATTAGACAACATTTATTTTACATTTTATCATTCAGATTGCTTTGGGAAGAACGGCCGGTTGGTTGACTTAGGTAAAACGGTTTTCTTCAAAAGAACCTCGAACTCAGAGTCTCTGCAACAAATGAGATACTTACCACTTACTTAAATATTGTTAAAACTAAGTAGGCTTCCCTTGTGCAATCATGTGTAAACATTTTTGGGAGATCTAAATTTATGTATAATGAATCCAGTGCATAATTTGAAACTATTTGAACTACCAATTGTTGAAACGTCTGCCTTCCTCTAATTTCAATTCCGTGTTTCACAACTAGTAGGGAAGTAACTTTCAACTCCCAAAAGAAAATTTTAAAACGATTACCAATTGGGTCATTTTCTACTTGAAATTCCAAATTGTAGGAGTACACTGTTTAATTTTTTTTATCACACACCTCTCACATTTTATCGTATGAAGAACATTCTGAAGTTTCTTATTTGGACTATACGGCTACGATGTTTTATCAATTTTGCCTTTTCATGAAATTTCGATGACTATTATTTGATTTATAAAAAGCTAGACACGAATAACACGTTTCCTAGTAAAATTGTCTGCTAAAAAGAGTAGGTCACTCTCTTTTATCAAGACATAATTAATGGTTTTTGAATACTGAAACACCCATGATAAAAATTCTGTGTGATGTGTAGCCGCTATCTGTTGGATATAAATTAATCTACTTGAATAGGAAGACCTAAATGTTTGGAGATTATTCTAGTTTAGGAATGATGAATAACACGAAGCTTGAAGAGATGATACAGGAAACGATATATCTGACTCAGCCAGTGACGAGTCATCAGGATAATACAGAAATATGTCATTTTACGTAGCCAGGAAACTCATATTATCTCTCTAAACTCCTACACAACTAATAACACTCTTCAAAAGCTCTCATTTATGTGATTTTTGATTTAAAATTTAAAAGAAGTCATGCTGAAACGGGTTGATTTCAGAAACCATTAAGAGTATTTTATTTGTGTAAAATGGACTGTAAAACTAGCTGTCGTAGTCAAGTGTCCCAGCTTCACTCTTTAACGTAATAATTGATTAGTATTTGAAAATCAAAAAGAAAATATTTAGAATCAATATTTTTCTGGTCGAAATATTTACATGAATCGCTAGCTATCCTTTTCGTGGTACAACTGAATGTGACTATGTACAACTTTATACACTAATAAGTCACCTGAACTTGACGAAATTCCCTTGAAATTGAAAATAAATATGCAAGGACAAACGTGATAGTTACAGAACCTCTACCAAGTGCCCCATTTGTTGAGGATTATTAAATAAGACTAGGAATGACAGTAGAATGGGATTCTGAATGTTCTATTTAATCTCTCCCCGGAATGGGCAGTGCAAGGGAAATGAAAAACATTAATGGCTGAAGCCTGCAATGAGTATAGAAGACGAAAAATAGTTTTGCTGATTGTTTTGAAATAGGAAGCATGATCACTGGAGAAAATGAAAGGAGGCTTGATGTTGAGAACTGTTCAACATAAAACAATAGGAGTATTTCAAGTAATAATCATATAAGTATGGATAATAAACAAATTGTTAGCAAAATTATTCGTCTGAAGTGTTGTGGAAACGAAAGTTGTTCTCTACACAAATACTCAAGAATACTGTCGACTTGAGGGAATGAAAATGTGTGCTAGGCGAAGAACCATAAAGGCTAGTTGGAACGAACAGAAATAAAACATATACGCTCCGAGTAAAATCTTGATCATAGAAAATGGGAGGGTGTAGCTGTTTATTGTGTTCATCCTAAGTCATAATGATTTCATCACAAATTTATTTAAAAGTAAGTTATTGCACGGGGAAAGTATGAGGTCTTGTAAGTTATTTGTTTGAACAAATAAAATATCTTATTGATTTCATATCTTATTGAGTATAGAAAAATGGATCGTCTAGGAACCGAAAGAGCTCAATTTTGTGACAGCCAGAAGGGGAAAACAGCAATATTAAAACCAACTCAAAAATGTCCAGGGGAGGACTTATATCACAATGGATCAGAAGGGTAGAATATAAATCGTGTAAATTGAGTTCTAAAATAAAACATACAATGGGAATGAGCTCGTATTTTATAGATGCCATGGTTATATTTAATGAATTTTAGAGCGAGGTAACCTTTAGATAACCCGCGCAGACTTAGTTGCATATCCTAGAGGTTAATTTAAAATAACAATGAATTGAAATGTATATGTTAGGTTAACCAAATGATCTTTACTTACAACAATCCGTTTAAATAAAGGCCTGGGGGTTAGATTCCTGCGTAGGCAATAGGAATTTAGTAATGAACTCAATAATTAATATCTTTACTCTGACTAGGAAAGGATGACAACCTCTTAGCCGTAGAAACATAAATTGAACATTAACAATAGTTATTTATTATACAAGTGACGAAAGTAGATCATTTTACAACTCGAGTGAAACGTTTACCCACACGAGCGAAGCGAGTGTGGTAATTTCACGAGAGTTGTAAATCTACTTTCGTCACGAGTGTAATATTAAATTTTTTCTGTAATCGTGTAATACATGATCAGATCTAACCAGAATATGAACAAAATTAGGATGTTGTGAAGATTATGGTATGTTGTTGGTAGGTTATAAGCATGGTTGTGAAAGGTTATAAGCATAGTTATAAAACAACTAGTGATGATTGTGAAGTAGTGCAGTTATAAACAAGTGCAGGTTATAAACAAGGAAGGTAATTATTTTTATATTTAAATTTTAAAATATATTGATTATTTCCACCAATAATTCATTCACATTTCAATTTATTTTGTTAAAATAAATTCTTACAATGTTAAGAAACATTTAAAAGCATTTAATTTCCAACTTCAAATTATTTTTTAATTTATACTTATTACTAATTAATTACTAATTAAGAAGGCAATTCACTTTCTTCACTTGTGAAGAAAGTGATTACTTTCTTCGCTCTATTGCAAAATGTTTCACTTTCTTCACTCATTTCAGTTTAGTAATGTTACCATTATTCAACGATTACAGAAAAATTATATTTTATGATGTTATCTTAAATTGTTTTTTGCTCTCCTAATGAATTTAATTATATATATATATATATATATATATATATATATATATATAAAAACATTGTAATTAACTTTCTTGTAATTAACCTAGCATACTTTTACTTCATTAATTTTTATGGTATGAGCTTATTTGTATCCAAAAGAAATAATAATAACTAATCACTTTGTGCATCTAAGGCTCATTGGGACGGGTTATCTATAGTTTACAAACTCATTCTAGCCAGGGCTGGTCTGAGAATTTTATTTAATAAGGTTGTTACTTAATAAATTCCTATTGCCCAGGTGAGAATAGAACTCACAACTCCTTTATAAATATTAATACGTCTCACATACATTAACTAATTTCTATTTACAAAGTGTAATGTGTATGTAAGCTACTAGTTATTAAGTTCAACTGACATGTTCCAAAAGAGTTTAGGGTTCGCATGAATCTTCCTGTCGAATGTTATTATTGTTACTTTGTCCAGAAGTCCAAAAGAATCCGGGGCTCTTTATTGAAACTTCATTTTACGTATCCGTGAGAAATCAGGAGTGTACCATAAAATGATATTTAGCGATTATTAAGGACAGACTATTTTTTCACTATCCCTAATTTTCCATTAATAAAAGTGATGCCTTCAAATCCATTCAGTTATGAATGTATTTTCCACAAATACATCTGTTGTGACGAAGAAAAATGATGATCAATTAAATACAGTAAATGTGATCTTAGATACTTACGATCCAACATTATCAGATGAAAGGGAATCTAATTCTGCGTGAGTTTCTGTCATTCGATACACTTCAGGCTCTGAAATCACTTAAAAAGGGGTTTAAAAAAATGTATTATGGTTTCACAGATAAGAGAAAAGACAATGTCTAAGTTTCTAAAACTTATATCATTAGGTGATAACTTAAGGTGTCTTAAACTAACATCTATGAGTATTGTAGTAATCTATTTATTTTAGGTTTCCAGGTGTAAGTGCCAAAACGTTTTTTGGGGGGCACTGGAAGGGTATTCATTCATTCAAAATAGATCATCTTGAGTTCAAATATTGAATCCTTTCAACAATTAAGCATATATCCTTAAATTTAAAGATGAAGCTGGTTCTATGGTGGAAGGTTAAATCTCAAAACCAACAGGCTATGATTCCCTAGTTTGCCCAACCCGATATTTGATTGCTGGAGATGAGTTTTATAACTAAATACTAAACACTGCATGTCTATCGAACCCAAAGGGTGAAAGAAGTTACCAAATTCTATCATGAAATAATTTATTCGTCTTGTCGACTTTCGTCATCTAAACGAGACATCAACTATCCAGGAGAGGATTATAGTTCGGAATGATTTCTGATTGAAACATAGCAATGCTCCTTTATTTTTTCACTTAAAATATCCTAAGGAATTTATTTCCATTACAATAAATCATTTGCTCAAATATATTTAAAGCGTGCCCAATGCAAGGCAACCTTATCAGAGAAAAACTTCTGAAAACGATCTTATGATAATCCTTTCAGTTGATTTGCCTTAAGGTAAATCTGCTATTGAGGTTGTGCTCAGCTTCTATTTTCAAAAAACGTCTTGAAATGCTCATTGATTCTACCCAGGAGAAGACGAAAATGAGGCCCTTTCAATACTATATATATAGTTTTTAGTTATAGTTTCATGGTGCAATTTTAGTTATATTGTTGCCAAACGTGATATTTTAAATGTTTTAAGAAGAAATAAAGTCCAATTTTGTTAATGACTGAAATCGGACTAGTGGGAGGGAGAGTTCAGAGGGAGGGACATTCGAAAATTCAAAATTTCATCGCTATTATTCATCAAATTGAAAACTCATATGATGCCAATCTTATCGAAAATTTAAGTTCCTATAAATTTTGATATATATGTATTCAGATATCATAGATTTCAATCTTATGTAAACCCCCACTCCGACTCACGTCATTTTAACAATAAGCTGTTATATCATTAACCGAGATATTCGCGACCTAAATACCAATTAAAGTTTTCAACTGGGCAGAACGCTAAATTATTGAGTTCTAGTTTTATAGGAAAATAAGATGAAAATTGCAAAAAAACAATAAATGTTCTAAGAGCTTAAGCCCACTTCACAGAGAAAATGATCTATTTAAATTAAATGACTGGTTAATGGAAGAACATCAGCAATACCACCTTTATCAAAAATGGTTTCTTACCCCATCTTGTTGCCCATTACAAGGTTGTTAGTACATACTCTGTACATTATGCATTACTGTAATGCTGTGCGGGTTGAGCTGTAACCCCTCAAGGCGTCGAATCCGTTAGATGAACATACGATCAGGAGTCATATAGTACATCAAAATTAAATGGTTGTAGAATAAAATAATAATAGGTTATTTTTTTCTGTTTTCTAAGAATTAATTTATTAATCACCTTATATGATATACTTCAAAGCGAAAAAAGAAGAAGAAGAACGGATTGCCTATCCATGTAACTAAAAGAACACAAGAATAGCAGTAAACAAGGAAATTGACAAAACATTTAAATAACATATTTTTCAGAAGTAACTGAAAGGAAGCATTTTTGTCACTTAATTTAGACATTTATATTATAAACAGGCCTTATAATATTATATAATTAAAACTGATTTGTTGGATAAGTTTATTAGTTCCCCTAAGGGAAATCACCTATTGATGTTGTACCCATGAAGCGATTTTAGCTTTCTGTAAGTTAGTTTTAATGATTTATGTACCTAGAGGCATTTTAATAGGGAAACATTTAGAGTTTTTGAACAGATTTTGTTTTTGAGGAGCTATTCCACTGAAAATCAACTTGGGTCCCAATTATATAATAAAAGGAATTCAACAACTTCCTCTTTATAAGTTACATATTTATAAAAACTTCTGGGCAGCATAAGCATATTTCAAGAATTTCTAGATTTGGCAAAGAAATATCTTTATTTTTAAAAGAATAAAAAAAGTTCGCTGCTCAAAATCATTGGGTTGGCTGGCACACAGAGTTTTGTTTTCATGGGAAAATTAGAAGGAAAAAAAGAATTATTAATTTCGGAAATAATTTAGGGAAATTTGAAAATGAACTATAAAAGGTAAAAATAACAGAAATTCAGAATTTTGAACGAAAAGAAATATAAGACAATCTCCATCACTCACATTTCTAAAAATTATTTATGCAATAGACAGTAAACATATGTACATGTATGTACATAAGTAGAATAAATATGATACTTATAACCAGAAACAATTTAAAACAGTCCCTCCACTAGAACGACATAAACGGCAATAGTTTTGAATTTCAAATTCTCTTTTCGTAAGTACCGTATTCATACGATTTATCAAATGTATACAAAAGACATTTCGTAATATATTTATTAGCTTCAGCCTTATAAGGAGTTACTTAGTGATAAAATATACAAATAATTTTGTAGGAAATAACTCCCAAACAGGACATCTGCTAAAGAAAGTCTGCCCAGCTCACTTTCAGCCCTTTAAGAAACCTGTTCTATAGTTTCACATGAATCATGTTTGTAATAATCACATACTCTTATAAATTTAAGCGTACACCATTTATTCATCCGATATGGGCATTTATGGCGAGAATCGCTCCTGAACTTCGGTGAAAATAAATGAAATAAGGTACATAAGGTAATATTTTGTTGACTGTTACCTGGTGCACACGCCTCGTCTCCTTCTTCACAGCTACAGCTCTTGGCTCCGCCAAACGCACTACAGCCCCTATTTATGACAAAACTGATAAATAAAGAACATATTTTAATATTTAATAGATTTTGAAGAAATTCTCGTCTACAATTGGATTTTCTATAATTAATGCATATGGTGAACGAATAAATTTGTAGATGATAGATTTTAGTGCCTTTTTTTGTTGCCTTGTCATAATAAAGCCAACGCGAACTTTATCTAGGGTTTGCTGTTTCTAAAATATTCCTGTATTGTTTCAAAATATGCATATTGCATATATTGCCTGTACACAACAATTGAAAAGAAAGTGCTATTGCTAAAAAAAACCAGCCAATATACTTGGAAAACGAAGAAAAAAATGTTTCCTGAATTAGTAGGTTTTCCAGTCCTATTATAACCTCGAATTGTTTGGGCACATTTTAAAATTTTCAAGGCAGCCCAGAACTATAATTCTACAACACTGAACCCTTGGCCTCAGGTTATCCAGCCACCCATGCACGGCATCTTGTTCTTGCTCCGCCTAGTTCCTTACACCACTATTGTGGGTACCTGAAGGAGTCCACTCTTTCTGCATGATCCAAACATCATAATGTGTCCTTTCTAATAGAACCAATGACATCAGGCTCGCCTCTCGCATCAAATATCTGCTCTAATAGATTAGGGGCTCCGGCCATACGTTAGCAACGTCAAATCGTTCTAAAATCTAAACAGATTTTCATTTTAAAAAATCAGGTATTGAGGTTGTACTCATGGCGCGCGATTTTTGAAAAATATTTACAAATTCCTATCGATACTACCTAGAATTTCACCAGGTGAGATACTAATACGTTCGATGTGACTTAACCATTTAAGATTTTCCGTTTTAGACAATAATATTTTTTTTTTAATCAATACCGGACTGTATACTTAACCATTTCATGAAAAACTAAATATTATGTTATGTAATGGCTGTAATCGAAACCGAAAGAGGGAGAACTTGAACGGAAGAATAAAAATCAAAATATCTCAGTTATTGAGAATCGGATCGAAAAATATTGTATAACCAATACATTCATAAAATTTGAATTCCTTATATTGTTTTATATTATATATGTATATTGTGCCTAACACAACTATAAACCAAGTTAATTGTATTTTTTTTTTGTTCCAAAGTTCAGTAAACCACTCCTACCCATCCGATTTTCACTTTGAGTAAGTGAGTCACTTAATATTTCTTGTCCACCTTGTACATTAATCTCTTCTGTCTACAGGAGGAATACAGAATATTTGTTGAGACAAGGTCAGCAGTGTCCCATATATTTGCCCGTGTGATATCTACATAAATTACCCAGCCACTGTGTGAGTGACTTTTGAAAATAAAGGCATGTTCTTTGTGTAGACAAAAAATTAAAAATATTCTGCAAATGTTGCGTGATCGATGTCGCAGGATGCAGTACTTCAGGATAGGAAAGATGTAGTCTTCCTGCATAAATTGTACGACAATGTTTTTGCCATGGCCCTTAGAGCAGCAGTCTTGATCAATCATGTTCATCAAGTAACTTGAGGATAAAACAACATGGAAATTCCTCATAAATCCAATAATTTTTTTATACCCATGAACTCTTGCTTAATGGATTATGTCAACGCAATACTTACGTTGCGTTTACAATACGAAATAAAAGATTAAATAATGCACTACACCTAAAATATTAAATCTGAAATTTTGGCATTTCTAGCGAAAAAACGAAATCATACTTGTGAAATATAGGTTCTACAGGACTGATTAAGTTAAATTTTTCGTTACATTAAAAAGATGAAATAATATTTACTATATGAATTCATAACATATTCCATAATACTCACAGGCAAAGGCAAATACAGATCAACCAGATGATGAAAAGCAGTTGCACAATTATGGCAACAAGAATTAACCAGAATAGTGCCCAGAGTATCAGTCTTGTTTTCCTGAAACAATTTAATATAGTTTTTTACCTCTAAAACCAATTTTCGCAATGAATAAATCTTCTGGCTCTCGAGGGACTGTTATTATAGAGATAGGAATGTGACATCCATCTGTAAACTCAGTCCGGATCAAATATTCTTTATCACATCGAAAGGTAAGGGAATAATTATCTTAAATTATCCAAATTTCGTAGCCGAATTACCCGATAAACGCAACAACCTTGGCCCGTAAATTAAGATCCAAATGTTGTCGCAGACTTCCAAGCTCCTCGTTACAGTTATCAAGGTCTGCAGGAATTCACCGTCAATTTCAGAGAGTATCAAATGAGAATTAGGAGCAAAACCAGCAGTTATGTTATTCCCTAACAAAATAAATCATAAAGCATTATTAATATTAGAAAAAAAGCAAATCCATGTTAGACTACGTACCAAGTATGATTGTTATATAATGCAATATCACTTGAAGGCAATAGTTGGGAGTTTATAAAAATGCAATTTTTCCATCGTTCCCTTTTTAGAACTCCACATATTTCACATTCTTTACTCACCAAGAATACATTGTCCTTATAACTAAAAAGTCCGTCATGCAGGGGCTGCGTAAACTAAGCAGATTTCCCACGTGAAGTTTTACAATAGAGAAATTTCACGAGAGATAGAATTAAATAATAGTGTTACCCTAAAAATATTTTCAATTACATTCAAAATTCAATGCCGTCCCTGCAACCTAAGTAATACTTTAAAAAATCATATCGAGTTAAGAGCATTTTGTCTTTTGTCATAATGACATTAACGTTTAATTGTTATGATAGTACATATTTGTTTCAATAACATGAAGATATCGGAAATAAGATAGTATATAACCAAAATAAAGAGTGTGATTCCCTACTATTTCCCCCATCACTCCTTGAGGAAATTCAGCAAGATTTTTTTTTTTAAATAATACATTATACAAATTAAAAAAATGGAAATGCTCTTATAGTTTAAATTTCTATTGGAAATAAATAATAAAGTTATTTTCTAGGGAAAATAAATAAATGAGGCGAAGGGGGAGGGGGATTTATAATCTCACTAATCCGAATCATACTTAGTACTAAATAATCGAAATAGATAAGGCTAAAACATAACATCATTTGTCATAATATGCCTATATTAAAAACACTTAAATAAGTACTAATAAAATCGTCGACTCCCGCTATAGATTTAGCTTATATCCCGTATTTACTTCATTTTACGACATAAGTGAATGAAACAAAAGTTGCTCTAAATAAAAATTAAAAAACTTTTGTTATGTGCACCTTTGCCGAAAAACAAATAGAAAATGAAATATCGTGAATTTTTACTTCAGGCCTCCCTTATAACTCCCACTCCCTTTCGAACCTAAAAATTTTAATATAGCTTATAATCATGGGAGAATTAATGCTAATTGACATACCGAGTTTTGTTCAGTTCGGTTCAATTGTTAGCGCCCAATAAAATAGTTGACTACCGCTTTAGTTTAGTTAGTTCCGAACTAGCTTTTGGCGGGAAAGTAACTCTCCTCCGTTAGGCCCCGAGATTAAATTAAAAACAATTCAATCTCAAAAAAACAACAAGAACGCAAAAGATGGACTTACCTTTAATGATATCAGCGCTCTGAACACTTATTATTTATTAACGTCCACTTTTTGCAACTTAGGTTAATCGGGACGGGTTATCTACAGGTTACCACCCTTTTCTAGCCATGGTGGGATTTTAGGACGTTATTTAATGAATTTCGTCACTAAATAATTTCCTTTGCCCAGGCAAGAATCGTACTCGCCACTCTAGGTTTACCATGTGAGATTAAGGTCAACGCTCTAACTCACATGACTAACCTTATTACACTTATTACACAAAAACTAAATAGTACCACAGAATCTATTATTTGTAAGACTTAATAATGTTGTGAATATTAAATAAACAAATAAAGTCAAAAGGTAAGAACCTTTCTGATAGCAAACAGTCTGAGTTGTAAACGATCAGGTTAGCCAGCTTTTACCGGAAACAAAAGCAATTACGGAAATATATTTGAATATAAGTTATAAATTTTATTCATAACTATTTATTATATCTGGTATTGTAATTAATAATAAACCAGAATAATTTTAATCACAACCATTCCAAATTTAGGAATCCGGGAAGAAAATAGAAAGGGAAGGGGGCAAAATACGATTCAGAAGGTTATGAGATTTTCACATGATTAAGGAACAAGCAGGTTAGCCAGCGAAGGTTTACAATAGATAAATATACATACAGGTAACACTTCCGTGAATATTAGTGAATAATTACAAACGGCAATGAGAAATCTTTCAGTGAATTTACAATATAAATTAATAGTCCCTACAACGTAATACGGCTCGATTGTAAACAAACAGGTTAGCCAACCTTGTAGCGCAGTATTGATAGATAGACCGGAAAAACAAACAATTAAAGAAATATATCTGAATATAAAATATTAATTTTATTGGAAACTATTTACTATAGTTAGTTGAGTAATTTTAAATGAATCAAAATAATTTCTATCTCAATCACTCAGATTTTTGTAGTCCCAGAAAATGTAAGAGGGGGGGGGGGTGAACAGAACGTATTTGTTTGTATCTCGTAAAATAAAGCTTTGTTGAAAACAATATTTTGTATTACACCTAATAATGAGGTGGTTCATGAGATATCAGCTTATTATTAATATGTCCCTAGTAGGAGTAGGTGTTTACTGAAAGCGGAACTCATTACAAAAAATACAAATATCTCGGTTAATACTCATTGTACGGAAAATATGTATAAAACAATATTTATAGTAAATGGAATTTGCAATAAGATTGATTCTATACAATTTTTCGATCCGACGTATAGTAACGGAGACATTTCGAATTTTCGAAAATCCACACCACTAAACCCCCCCCCCTCCCACCTGTCCGATTTCAGCCATTAACGAACTTGATCTTTCTTTTTACATAAAACGACTAAATTTTGAGTTTCGTAACGATCAAACAAAAATTGCGACCGCTAGAGCGGTAACAGACAAATATATATATATATATATATATATATATATATATATATATATATATATATATATATATATATATATATATATATATTTTTTAACGGACCTCATTTTCGTCATCTACTAAGTAGGATCGATGGACATTTGAAGAAAAATGTCGAAATTTCAGTCATGAATACAACCTCAATAGCTGATTTCCCTTGAGGGAAATCTGTTAAAATATGCAACCATTTTCTAAAACATGGGATGACCCCGTCTTTAGTAAGAAGGATAATGCACTCTTGATGTTCTCAAAAAGTGAAACATCTAGAGTTAAAATTAATTAAATTATGGAGAAATGCTATTCTTCTAAGTTCTGACCCACTGAATAAAATTGATATCGGTTTTAATGTAGTACGGACCATTAATATATCATAATGTAAAAGTTAGGTGTTTGTTGAAGAAATATATATATTTGTGTTTAAAATTCTCAATTGTATGACCATGTTTTTTTTAATTACGAATATTATATGTTTATATGTGTTGTAGTTATGAAAAAGGTATTAAGATTACACCGGAACGCCGGAAAAGATGTTGTTAAAGTTTCTGAAACTCTACGTCACCGACAACCACATTAAAAAAAAGGAAACGAAGGAGTACAGAAATAAATCTCTTAACTATTTGATAGACCATCTGTAAACACATTGCTCTCTTTATATATGCCCAGCACGTGGCTAATTCACTTAGTTTACGCAGCCCCTGCGTGGAGGACTTTTAATGATTGCTAATCTGTTTGAATCTTTGGAAACCTCTTTGACTAGAATTGATAAATTGGTAACCTTACTCATTTTCTTGGTAAAAACTATCGGAAAGTCTGGTTATTCCAGAAAATATTGCCGAATAGCATTTAATGCATGAACATTTCGGTCTATATTATTGTAATTTCATTCCACTTTGTGCCATTAAGACTAATCGGGTCGGGTTATCAATAGGGTACTTCTGTTTTCTAGCCAGAGGGAACTAAGGATTTTATTTAAGGAGTTCTTCACTAAATAATTCCTATTGGCCAGGTCAAAACCCAACTCAAGATTTGGTTTACCAAGTGTCATTGACAACTCCTTAACCCACAGGCCGACCTGAACCCCCCAATTGCTTTGAAGTTGATCATTCATTTAGCAGTGGTAATCAAGAATTCCTTTCCGACTTTCTTTTTATAAAATGGATAACTAATCTCAGGAGCGCTTAGTTGAAATGTTTAGATTTGTTAAATATAAAAATGAAGAAATACAATGATTTAACTAGCTATTTATATAATTACAATCATATATTGAAAGCTATTGGTACACACAAAAAGTTGATGTACCTGCCATATGTGTAGAACCTGTTTGCTGATGCACCAGTGGGCGTTGTGCTCTGATACTTTTCCTCGGCGCTGTAGGTGGCATCTCTCGTTACAGTGCATTTCTTGGCCGAGTTATCTTGGTTTGGCCAAGAGAGTTCTTCGGACTGAAAAATGTCCAAGGAGTTCATGGCTGGCTTGTTCAAGAGACTAGAGTTACCAGCGTTATTGTGCGACCACTTTCTGGATGTCGCCACAAAAGGTCTGTGAGCCCTGAAACATGTTAAAGTATTTTCTTTCTTATCTTAAGAAAATATATAAGTGTGGGGTTTTATGACAATGGTTCTGAACATTTAAAAAAATGAGCCTCCTTTGTTAAGCACTCGATAGAAAAAAACTAAAATCTTGTTTCAATTTTTATCCCATTATAGGGCTATTAACTATAACCAGGTGTGATATATCTGCTTATTGTTAATAAAACTTTTTGTCCTATTTCGAGATTGAATCAGCGATACAGTTTTCACCGGATAGTTACTATATAAGGTAAATGAATGAATTCACAATATTATGTCGTCATCAATGAGCATTCTGTGCAATAGAATCGTTAATTTTTATCATTTCAATAATTCACTCGATGTTTAATATTTTCATGAAAACTTTAATGTCAAATTCACTAATAGCCTAAACCGGACCAGGAGGAGTGGTGCTGTAGAAGGGAATAAAGACAACAAAATAAACTATTGTAATATATTACTTCCAGATACCAAAATATTGATTAAATATTAACAGATTACTAAATTATGACCGAGTAATGTACTACAATTATTGTACTGCCCATTTTTCTTTAACTCGAATACTAAAGAATACTTGTAACACTAAATATTATGTGTCCAGCTAGAATGTCGTCAAAGTTATAATACATATAATAGATATTTTCCCCATAAAGAAAAAGCATGCAATACAAATTTTCTGTATCTGTAATACGTATAACTAACTTTGACTTTTTTTTTTAACCCATGCCGTTTTAAACCATGGTTCTCGGTTCCAGCAGCAGACACCTGCATTCCCACGGTACCAGACGCATCGTCAGCATTTAGAAGCCTACATATGCCCCTGCTTCTTCCGTTCCTCGTGCAATACCTTTCCTGATCTCCTTGCGTGAATCTTATTGCCCGGGTTTTGCAGGTGTATCTTAATAAAGTTTATTTTTTTAAGTTCTAAAGAAATAATAATAATAATAAATAATTGGCACTCGAATTTAGAGAGCCTGTGACTTTTTTGGAAGCTAGAAGCCCAGCTTGAAGAAGACTGAAGCCACTTGAACCTGAAGTACTGGAACTTAACAGGAGGAGTATATCAATTCCAATCCAGAGGATCTCAGCCATCTACTATTAAATACAGCGACAGTAAGGCTTCTAAAAAGACGAGGTGCAGTTAAAGACACCTTGAAAATGCTAGGGATTATAGTTCAACTATTTTTTCTTTCTCTCTTCTATACAACTGATTTCTTCTTTCTCTTCCTCCAAATTATTTTAAATTACTTTGCTAATACATTTATTTATTTGAATTTTTCATTGCCAAATCTTTAAGAAAGGTATTTATAAAACAGGCGAATCAACATAGACGACTTGACAGGAGCATTAGAGGGAAAAAAAAAACGCTATGTCTGTCACACGCTCCCACACTAAAAAAGATTAAGATCAGATACCTCCTCAAGATAGAAATACAGAAGAATTGTTACAGTTTTTAACACAAAATGAGAAAAAAGTGACACATTGTGAGCGCAAAACCATGTTCGCCTCTTAACAAAGGTAAATTCCAAGGTAATGGGGAATGCTAGGCATTGCTTACTGGCAAGTGATTTTCAAACAATACCTCATTTCATTAAATATTTAAAAATGAACTTTAAATAGAAACCCGGGGCTGTTGAACAGTTATGCACAGAACTATTTTACACACAACCATACTACAAAGGCCACCCTTTACAGTTCATTGATTGAATTGTGCCGCCATTTTTTCCAGGATTAAAATAGAAACGATCTTTGGCAAAATTACCTTAAATACAAGGGCATGGAGGTAAACCAATATATAGCAGACAGAATTCCTTTGACGACATTAGAAACGCTAGAAAATTAAACACTCCATATAGTAGCGAGACTTTATCCTTCCTGGCCGGACTGTAGAAAATGACCTTTTCAATACCTTCAACGACACAACAACCCCAAGAAACATCATGATAGATTTAATGAATCAAGTACATATGAACCAAAGCATAGGGAACAATTGCCTCACAAATTTCAGATACTCAAACCGCGACACTCAATGCCCTGAAGGCAGGAACCGCCAATTTCTTTGGAACACCCCCTATGGGAAAACCCGAGAAAATACACCCTCTACCTGGTACCCCCATCACACAAACAAGAGTGGGAGAAACAAAAACAAGACCATTTTTTCAAACGCTAACCGTTAACGGTTTAAGAAGTGAATATTAAAATATAGTTTCCAAAGCTGTGCGCTCTAGCTCTAGAGTTTGAGATAATGAAAAATCTCAACTTTCATATAAATTGCCAAGCCGAAGAAATTACTCTTTTAAAAATATTAAAATATTAAATGGACGGCTAGTAATTGAATAAATATACACTCGCTATACTGAAAATGAATCTAAGATATAATTATACATGAACACATAAATATAGCGTCAAAGAATAAATTATTCAATTTGTTAGAACAAGATTGTTTCATGATAAAATGGGAAGACAAACGTCTGGCATCAACTGACAGCCTAAATAATAAAATAGTCCTAAAAACGGACAAACCTATTATACTAGTAACTGCTACCCCAAACATTTCAATAACAGCATTAAACAAGAAAATGACGAGCTACTAAAAGCTAAAATCATATGAAAAACAAACTCTCCTTACAATTTCCCGGTATTGACTATTCCCAAGAAACGATGCCAGTGGATGCCCGAAGTCCGAAAACGTCATTGATTACAGAAAACAGAACCAAAAACTATAGCTGATTGATTTTCGTTATGTTATAGAGGCCTAATACCAGCAACCTGTACTTGACGAAGGCTCAATAACAATAACAACTTTCAGAACAAGCCCATTTCGTATTTCTACGTCTTCTCTTTGGCCTCTGTAATGCTCCGGCTACGTTCCAAAGTAGCGAACAACGATGGACACAAGGGTTTAAAACCTGACCAACACAGCACTTGATATTTACCACATTCTTGTATACTCAGATGATGAGGCATCCCATCTCCAACACCTTGGGGTAGTTTTTCACGAACTTTGTCAACATTCACTGGCTATTCACCTATACAAGAAGGAATTTTCAAAACAGAACTACTCTTCCTTGAACACAGTGTCAACTGATGGACACCACCCGAGAAAACCACAGACAAATAATTCCACCAATACCTTAGACTCACTGGACATTGCAGGAAGTTTATCCAAAATTAGGCACATATCTCCAAACCACTTACACACGGCCTGAAATCGGAACCCTTTCAGGTTTCTAAAGAGTTTTAATCGTGGCAACAAATATTGGAAAACATAAATTTTTTTATTCAACTGAGAAACTCTTCAACGGTCATGACCAGATTGAATATAACAACAATTATAGGAATATAAATTTCCTATAAAATCGGGTCTATATCATTATTGTTCCAACATATAATAACGGAATTATTTCGAACTTCTTCCGCTATATCCGTCTCCCTGGACCGATTTCAGCACGTAAAGAACGTAATATTTGGTTTTGAATGAAACGCTTAAATATCGTTTGGTAACACGGGCTAGGTCGTGTAAAAAATTTACGTAAAACCAAAGATGCTGTAAACTCAACTTTAATTTCATTTGAGTTCTATAAATTTTCTACGTCCGGTACCGACTAAAAGTAATATACATTTATTGCTATGGTTCCCCTATAAGATCATGCTCATTATAATTTATTCTCTATCTTAGCCAGAAATCAATGTAAACAACATTTAAATCTATGCTGAACACGAGAGGTTTAGTGAACCAATAGCTTAATGCATTAGGAAACGAATTAATGAAGAAGAACAACAAAAGGCAAACTGGGAGAAATGTTGATACGTACTTTACCTGCGAGATTGTACTTTGGTCAAGACTTTCAAGAATTTGAGCAACTTCGCGCACGACCCCTATCAGGGTGGATGTTGGTAGATTTGACCTGAAACACAAATTTAAGAAAGCTCAGTTAAAAATATTACAAAAAATCACGTTTTGTTTAACCCAGTAGGTACTCTATGGCTCTTCAGTGGTCTAATGAAATGGACTAAATTGACTTATTAAACCTAAATTTAGTTTAATTAACTTGGTATTTACGGAAACTATTTTTTTTTTAATAATTTATATCCCGACAGTAAGAATTATCTATAATTAAACTTTTCTAAAAATAAAAATAGTTGCAGGATCACCAATAAGCTACTGCCTCATTTGCGGTCTATATCCAAACAGGAATTAAGTTCTAAGTGTATATTAACGTTATAGGCTACCTCTCAGTTTTTGTTCATAATCCCGAAGATTTAAGATTTTCAATGCGTTTTTAGTTTACTTTGCTTCTGATAATTTATTTATGGTATTTCAGCCAACAAAGGTAATTAAAACATTAGATGGTTTATTGTTCAGCCACCTATAGACAGGGACCAAAGAAGGTCCTGTCTACCGCCATACCTCCTAGATCCTATTAGTGTGGAGGTAATTTTTTAGGAAACCCCATCCAGGTACTCCAACTCAAAATGGTCCTAAAGCATTCCAGAGGCGTCAACAAACAAATACTCATCAAGACTACGTCATACCGAGACTAAGTTTACAATTTCTTTAATTTATTTCTACAGCATTATTTCTCCGAATGAGCTCTATCCAGGACCACATCTTCTTCCGTCTCAGTTTACCCGTGTCAGTTGAGGCGTAGGTCTTAGACGCACTTCCTAAAACTAGAGCTGTGAGTTCACATGAAGAACGTTGAGTAAGAATGCAAATAACAGAAATCCACAGGTTTTAATTGTAGACTTATTAATTTGACATGAATTAATCATTTATGATAAATTGGAAGTAGTGGAACGTTGGATCAATACAAATCCTCCATTCGCATTACTGCACTGAACTTTAATATCAAATAGGTTAAATTGAAACTATAACGTATTGAAATAAAGACTAATCATTTTCAGCTATTGAGGCCGTACTCATGACGCGAGTTTGGAAAATTTCCTCAAATGTCCATCTATCCTACCCAGGAGATGACGAAAATTAGGTCCGTTCAAAATTATATATATATATATATGTCTGTTAACGCTCTAGCGGTCGCAATTTTTGTTTGATCGTTACAAAACTTCATATTTAAGCGTTTTATGTAAAAAGAAAGATCAAGTTCGTTTATGGCTGAAATCGGACCAGTGGGAGGGGGGGGGTTTAGAGGGGGGATTTTTAAAAATTCGAAATATCTCCGTTATTATGCATCGGATCGAAAAAGTGTATAGAATCAATCTTATTGCAAATTAAATTTACTATAAATATTGGTCTAAACATTTATTCTGTATCTTGAATATTAACCGAGATATTTGCATTTGTATTGTGAGTGTGGTCGGCACTATCCGCCGAGAGGTCGAGAGATACCTTCCTACTACTGTTATTATTAGGCAGATTTCTCTATTGTAAACCTTCACGTGGGAAATATGCTTAGTTTACACAGACCCTGCGTGACGGAATTTTTAAAATATATTTTAGGGAACTCAATTTAGCCATGTTTAGGCGTTTGTCTTAAGCATACTTGGTAAACCTGGAGTTGTGAGTTCGATTCTCGTCTAGTGAAGAGGAATTTATTTAGTATAGAACTCATTAAATCAATATATTTAGTCACACACTCGCTAGAAAAGGATGGTAACCTGTCTCAATTAATCTTAGTAGTACAAAGTGGACGTTAATAATATATAACATAACATAATATATTTTAAATACTAACACCTAACGCTTTACACATAGTAGTACAGACTAGCTAAGAACAGATCAATGAATAAAGTGCATAGTAGTTCAAAATCAGCTGTTACACATTATAAAAAGCAACCTAATTATGGTATTCAAATGGCTTAAAATAGGGGAAAAATGACCAGTGATCGAGGTATAGAAGTAATGCGAAAGGAAAGTTATTTACTACTTTAAGAAATCAAAGCCTTGCGTATTCTATATCAGAGAAAATGAGCTAGGTTTTATTGAAAATATATCAGAAAGTTCAATTTGCTGGTAGGCAATTCCTGTTATATATTGGGTACTAAAGTAACACTGCAAAGTACTTACAGAAATGAATGGGGGATTTCCTCTGTATAAACGGACCACTAACACCTGCAGATCCCATCCAGCATTTATTACTTCAGGCCCAGGCCTCCAACAGTTACACCACTTTTTTCATACTCTATCATTTTTACGATCCTGCCATTAAATGTTATTTCTAAAGTTAGGTAGATTAATTTTGGGAAATTACAAATGCTAGATCGAAATGAAATTCCTTAAGGAATTTATTTTGCTTACTTTAATGAAGTTTAATTAGATTTATATTAAAAGGTTTTCTCATTACGTGTAATATACGTTATTATAAATTTCTAATACTGTCTTCGTAGTCTTAATGCTAAGAAAAATTTTAATATCAATATTTGGAGCATTTAAGTATATTTTTAAGTAGTTTCTTGAATGGTGTTATTTAAAAAAAATCCGACACGCAGGGGCTGCGTTCGGGTCATAATGTCTTAAGAACATAATTTATTTTCCCATGCTAAACAAAAATCTTTCTATTCCAATTTTTGTTTATCTCTGAGAGGTATGAGTTATATTACATGGGACTCAGGTTGATCCATGTGATTTAAGCGTTGGCCTTAACTCACATGGTAAACCTCAAGTGCCGAATTTGATTCCCGCCTGGCCAATAGGAATTTATTTAGTGAACTCATTAAATAAAATTCCTAGTGCCAACCCTGGCTAGAAAAGGGTGGTAACTTCTAGGGAGTACCCGTTCTTATTACCCGTAGATGCAAAAAAGTGAACGTTAATGAATAATTTAATGATATTAGGTGGATATGATCAAAGTGTTGGGTACAGTACTGGGCCTTTAAAATTCCTACATTATTTTTCAGCGTTTTAAAGCGTTGTGCGTCCTTTTTTTATTTATGTAGCATAAGTGCCTACATGAATACGTACAGATGTCTTCGAATTTGGTCAAAATGGGTTCAGGTAATGTTAAAACAGTTAACCCCGATGAAATCTTAAAAACGATTTTTTTCCCGATTACAATCCTCCCTTTACTTCAGAGAGGAAGAATTAAAAAAAGGACAGGGAGCTAGAGAAAGATGAAACGGGCGATATCCTTACAAATCAGTGTAGCCAACTAAACTGGAGGTGATTGTTTGAATTTTAGAAAGGAAATGTGAATTCAATATATTGTAGAGCTCTACTCAGGAATAGAGCACACAGAGAACAATTCCATAGCACCCACCCCTCTTGTAGTTACTAATAATCATGATTAATAATATTTATTTACTAACCACTATTAATTACTAATTCTCTACTCTGAGTCTCCTATTTTTCAGAAATGCTCTACAATATTTGGAATTCAAATTCCTTCTCTCCAATTCAGTTAACTAAAAAAACGTATAGTTAATTAAAAAAAGAATACTTTAATATGTTCTGACTCTTGCAGCAGTCTAAAGTCACTTGAAAAGATGTTTAACAAAAATCCCATCTGTAAAAAAATCAACAGATTTTAGAAGAACAGCACAGAAAAAATGTCTTTGTAGAATTTCTATGGATTCCAGGAGATTGTGGCATAGGCGGAAATATATAAGTTGACGCTTTAGCCGAAATCCATCTATGAAGGCAAACTACTGAGAGAAGTTCTAATCGCTGACGACATCAATCATGCAAAAAACTGGCACTTGAGCAATAGGCATGGCAATGACATGAGTTGCGTGACAATAAGCTCCGCACTGTAAAAAGTAGTGTGATACCCAGGAATACTTCAAAAAGAATTAAAAAGAGGGATGAAGTAATTATACGTCGCCTTAGCATTGGCCACACAAGGCAATCACAGAACAGCCAGCACCTGATGAAAAGGGAAGAACCTCCAACATTTATTGCTTGTGGAGTAGAGCAAACAGTTGCACACATACAGAGTGTAGAAGGTATAAGGGCATAAGAAAGTCCCTTGGTATATCAGAAGTACCGTCTGAAATACTAGAGATGATAGCCACTCTATAAAAAAAAACTGTTTAAATTCTTAAAAATTACGGACCAAAATAAAGAAATATAAATAGGACTTCAGGGCACAGTAAGATAAGTATTTATATATCAAATTGATTTCAAAAAGATACTGCTGTGTTTTTGTTGTTTGTTACAGGATCGGGGTAGAGAAAAATAGGAGAGAGGCTGGATCTCTGAAGATTATTATTATAATTTATTTGAGATGCCGCTACAATAGCGATTCATCTATTAACATGTTTGAATATAATTTTACAAAATTAAATAAATACTAGCTGCGGTACCCGGCTTCGCTCGGAAATTCATTTGAGGTTTAATGATGATTGTACTTTTTTTTGGCAAGCCTTTACTTTCCACAATATTTTGACATTTACCCGTCCCAGTGTTTAGGGTTAATACCTGTTGTTGGCATTTGTTATTAATAAAATTAATTTTTGATGTAAGTCTTTACTGCCCTCCAAATTGTCATATATCCCGTCTCCTGTGCATTATGCATAGATTTCAGTTATAAGGACAAAATATTAACATAGATTTGAAGTAATTTTTCCAGGTGAGGTACCTCATAGTTCAAATTGGAATGAATTGTTGAGCATATCAATATTTATAAGCAAATTGCTTGCTCCACACATTGTTCCTGGAGAAATGTATAAAAAAAAAGTTAATCTAAATAACAAAGTAAACAACTTTTGTTATTTGCATGTTTGTCGAAAAACAAATAGACAATGAAATATCGCGAATTTTTATTTCAGGCCTCCCTTATAACCCCCACTACCGTTCTAACCTAAAAATTTTAATATAGCTTATAATCATGGAAGAATTAATGCTAATTGACATACTGAGTTTTTTTAAGTTTGGTTTAATCGTTAGCGCCCAATGAAATAGTTGACTCCCTCATTAGTTTATAGAGTATATCTCGTTTATACTTTGTTAAAAGACAAAAATGAATATGACAAAAGTTACTTTAAATAACAAAATAAACAACTTTTGTTATGTGCATACTTGCCAAAACCCCAATAGGAAACGAAATATCGCTATTTTTAATTTCTGGCCTCCCTTATAACCCCTACTCCAGCCCCTCCCTAGAAATGTTGGTATGGCTTGTTATATGGAAGGCGTTAGTGCTAATTAACGCACCGAGTTTGGTTTAGTTCGGTTGGGTTTTTTGTGCCAAATAAAATTGTTGACTTCTGCAGTAGTTTTTAACGTATAACTCATTTATAATTCGGTATACGAAAAAAGTGTATATAACAAAAGTTACTTTAAATAACAAAATAAACAACCTGTGTCATGTGCATATTTGCAGAAAAACCAATAGGAAACGAAATATTGCTATTTTTAATTTCAGGCCTCCTTTACAACCCCTACTCCTGCCCGTCCCTAGAAATGTTGGTAGGGCTTATGATAATTAAGACGACAGAGCTAATACACATATCGAGTTTTATTTAGTTCGGTGGAGTCTTTCGTGCCAAATAATATTGTTGACTCCCGCTATAATTTTTAGCGTATAACACATTTACACTTCGGTATACGACGAAAGTGTATATAACAAAAGTTACTCTAAATAACAAAATAAACAACATTTGCTATGTGCATATTTGCCGAAAAACCAATAGGAAATGAAATATCACTATTTTTAATTCCTCCCTTACAACCCCCACTCCTGTTCGTCTCAGAGAATATTAATATAGCTTAAAGTATAAGTTGGGTTAGTAGTAATATGCATACCAAGTTTCATAAAATTCGGTTCAGCCGTTTATGCGTGAAAAGGTAACAAACAAACACACACGAATGAAACAAAATGCAGTTATGGTGTCTATGACATGGGAAACGAAAAGTTATCGTGAAATTTCCCGAAAAAAATCAATTTACAGACAGAGGTTACAATTTTATATATATATATATATATATATATATATATATATATAAACATTTTTTCAAAGCTTAAAGTTACAAAAGTACAAAATAAATAGGACCATGCTACAATGGCGATTCGTATTTTAAAATGTTAGAATATAGTTTTACAAGATTAAATAAATATTAAAACTTTTACACACCTAACTTTAATAAAGGTACAAAATAAATAGAATGGACAAAACTAAATATAAATTGTTAGTATATTTATAACATAAGGAAAAAAATATAAAATAAAAATAAAACAACAATGAAAAAAAAAAGATAAGAAAAATAAAAGAAAAACTATAAATAGTTAAACTGGAAGGAGGCAAAACTTATATTCCTATATATTACTTTCATAATTGTGGATAATAGGTTTTATATTTCATCAAATAATCCATTATTTCTTAAATACTTAAAAACATCATCTATAAATTGGCTACTGTCGGCCAGTAGTTCGCTTACATTTGTGGGCCATGGCGACATATAGGTTCTCTGAAGAGATGTACTACCGAACAGAAGGAAGGATAACGAAAATGGACTCTTGACCACCTAGGCACAAATAACCCTTGCCAGTTCGGTGACTATAATTATTATTACTATTAATATTTCTTAATGTTTACCTTTTGTGACTACGGCTAATACGGACGGGTTATCTACAGGTTACCAACCTTTTCTAACGGATTTTATTTAATGAGTCCGTCACCAAATAAACTCCCATTGCCCAGTCAGGAATCGAACTCGCCACTCTAGGTTTACCATGTGAGATTAGAGGCAACGCTTTGACTCATATGGCTAAGCTGAGGCCCAATAAATTCCTATTGCCCAGGCAGGAATCGAACTCGCCTTTCTAGGTTTACCATGTGAGATTAGGGGCAACGCTTTGACTCATATGGCTAAGCTGAGCCCCAATAAATTCCTATTGCCCAGGCAGGAATCGAACTCGCCACTGTAGGTTTACCATGTAATATTAGGACAACGCATTAACTCACATGGCTAAGCTGAGGCCCAATAAATTCCTATTGCCCAGGCAGGAATCGAACTCGCCACTGTAGGTTTACAATGTGAGATTAATACCAACGCTTTAACTCACATGGCTAACCTGAGCCCCAATAAATTCCTCCTGAGCCCAAATAATAACAATAAAAATGAAAAAGTCGCCTTCGTTAAGTTGGTTACACTGATTAATAATACAAAGAGCTATCGTGTAGGTCTTAATAATTAATAATATTAAATTTAAGTCTAACAGCTGACCTAGCAAATACATAGTGTTCTATAAAACAAATTCAAATGTTGTAACTATTTACTCCAGAAACTATAGTAGAGCAAGTCGAAAGTGCTACGGAAAATCGGTTGAAAAGAATTTATTTTGCTTTTTATTTTAAAAAAAAGTTATACTAGAATTGAATTATTTAAAAATGCTCGTTGAAGAATCAAGCTTCAGTCATTATAAGGATTTACCTGTCAAAGAAATAGTTGCAGGTCCTCTTCATATTCATGATAATGTTGGAGTGATACTTGCTCCTAGCTGGAGGAGCGAGAGATTCCCCGATGGCAGCACATTGTGAGTAGTGGCCCAGAGCTCTGCGGTAGTTGTTGTCGTTCATCTTGACCCACTTCCTGCTGCAAGCGGACAACTTGGGGCTCTCCGATCTGCAGGAGAACGTCATCATCAGCAACCACACTACGAGCAGCATCATCTGACATCAATGCGCCACGCTCAGAAGATAAAGTATACACCATATTGGAACGTTTTCAGGACCATCCAACTTAGTATAGAAAAGTGCCTAATTCCCATATACATTGTCATAGCCATTTTGGAACTTTAAATAAATATTAGGTATTACAATCCACATGGTTTATTTCATTTATTTAAGAAAGTCATATTTTACTCGGAAACCTAATATGGGTTATATTAAAGTTACACCTTGCTGCTGATCGGCATGGGTTATCTACACCTTTAGGCAGGGCCGGACTAAATATTTCATTTAATCAGCCAGTCACTAAATAGGTTCCAATTGTTCATGCTTGAATTAATAGCGTTGACTCTAAACAAAATTTATCAAATATAAAATCTTATTCGTCACTTTACTTAGTGACGAACTCACTAAAAAAATCTATAGTCCAATTCAGGCTAGAAGAGGTTGTAACCTGTAAATAACCCTACAAATAATAATAATAATGACTGGCCATACTAGGATAAAGTTGAATAATATTTTTCAGACTTTTATTTTTGTTAAGGAAGCAAAACAACCATTCTGAGTCACAATGGGACAGAGTATTTTAAGTTTTCTATGATACACCTAAAACAATTAGGTCGGTCTCCCAGGGATTATCGAAATTAGACTCTGATAATAGAGCATTTATTCTTTTCTTCCCTTGAGTTCAAAATCGTAAATGTAACCTATCCAAAGTAAATAACGAGTCTAATAGGTATGTTAAAAATCTCTGTCATCCAGATGCTGCGTAAACTAAGAAAGGGGGTAGGAATGACACCGTTGTGACCTCATCTCACCGTCTATCCTTTGTTTCTCCTAGGAAGCGCATGTAAACAGAAATTAAAATGTATGTTCGACATGAAATGTTTAGTTACTTAGTTTTTTGAAGTGAAAATTGTATGATGAGGTTTATTTATTTTTATTGTACATAGGCACCGAACCCGCGAGAGTTATTTGTGCCTAGGTGGTCGAAATTTAATTTTTGTTTTCTTTCCTTTTGTTCGGCTGTCCCTCTCTTCAGGGATTCCTTCTTTTAGCCCTCCGTCATCTTCGCCTATGTTGCATCTCTCCTATTTTGCTCTATCCCTGATCCTGTGACAAATAGCAAAAAAGTCCATCACACAGGGGCTGCAGATACTAAGCAGATTTCCCACGTGAAGTTTTACAATAGAGACATCTGCCTAATAACAATAGTAGTGTTAAGGAATCTCTAAACCTATTCCCGAGGGACGTACAGTTACTGAAACGGCCGCCCTAGCTCTCGGCGGAAAGTCCCAAACATAGCCGACTCCTGCCGACCACACACACAATACAAATGCAAATATCTTGGTTAATATTCAAGTTACAGAATGAATGTATAGAACATTATTTATTGTAAATTTAAGTTGCACTAAGATTGAATCAATACAATTTTTCGATCCGACCCATAATAACGGAGATATTTTGAATTTTCAAACCCCACCCCCTCTAACCCCCCCCCCTCCCGCTGGTCCGATTTCAGCCATTAACGAACTAGATCTTCCTTTTTACATAAAACGATTAAATTCCGAGTTTGGTAACGGTCAAACAAAAATTGCGACTGCTAGAGCGTTAACAGACAAATATATATATATATATATATATATATATATATATATATATATACTAGCTCAGATACCCGGCTTCGCTCGGGAGTTCATTTGAGGCTGAATGGTGTGGTATTTTTTTGGCAAGGCTTTACTTTGCCCAATATTTTGACATTTACCCGTCCCAGTGACCCTAAATTTTATACCCTTTGTTGCTGTGAATTGTTTAATAATAAGATTAATTTTTATGTAAGACTCACTGCCCTCCATATTGTCATATTTCCCGTCTCCTGTGCATTATGCATAACTTTGAATTATTAAGGGCAAAATATTAACATAGATTTGAATTAATTTTTCCTTGTTAGGTACCTGGTAGTTCACATTGGAATGGATTGATGAGCATATCAATATTTTTACGCAAATTACTTGCTTCATACATTGTTCCCGAAAAAATGTGCAAAACAAAAGTTACTCTAAATAACAAAATAAACAACTTTTGTTATGTGCACGTTTGTCGAAAAACAAATAGACAACGAAATATCGCGAATTTTTATTTCATGCCTTCCTTATAACCCCCACTCCCGTTCGAAACTAAAAATTTTAATATAGCTTATAATCATGGAAGAATTAATGCTAATTGACATACCGAGTTTTGTTAAGTTCGGTTCAATCGTTAGTGCCCAATAAAATAGTTGGCTCCCGCTTTAGTTTTTTGTGTATATCTCGTTTATACGTTGTTATAAAACAAAAGTTACTTAAAATAACAAAATAAACAACTTTTGTCATATGCATATTTGCAGAAAACCCAATAGAAAACGAAATATTGCTATTTTTTATTTCAGACCTCCCTTACAACCCCCACTCCTGGCCTTCCCTAGAAATGTGTGGTATGGTTTGTTATAATGAAGGCGTTAATCCTAATACACGTTCCGAGTTTTATTTAGTTCGGTTGATTCTTTAGTGCCAAATAAAATTGTTGACTCCCGCTATAATTTTTAGTGTATAACTCATTTATACTTAGGTATACGGCGAAAGTGTATATAACAAAAGTTGCTCTAAATAATAAAATAAATAACTTTTGTTATGTATTTATTTGCCGAAAAACCAATTGGAAACGAAATATTTTAATTTCAGGCCTCCCTTATAACCCCCACTCCTGTTCGTCTCAGAGAATATTAGTATAGCCTAAAGTCTAAGTTGGGCTAGTAGTAATATACATACTATCGATCGATGAACATTTGAAGAAATTTTTCGAAACTCGCGTCACGAGTACGACCTCAACAGCTGATTTCCCTTAAGGGAAATCTGCTAAAACAGACCAGTTATGATCAGGTTTACTGAAGGCAAAATTAAAAAAAAAATAAAAAATACCAGTGACGGTTGATACTCAAGTTGAGAATGTATGAAAATAAAACAGTAGTCGTAGACAATTATTTACAAGAAGATTGGATAAATAACAATTTCCGAGTCTACTTGACAACGAAGATTTTTAATTAGAATCGACCTACCACTAGAAATCTCCAGACAGAGAGAGTGAGAGAGAGCTGCGCACTGAATTTGCCTTTGCGGAAATCGTGTTATGAGTACAACACCATTAGATTATTTCCCTTAATTAAAAATGCTTCTTGTAGAAAACAAAATTCTTGTAGGGTTTTCAGATTTTATTATAACAGAATTCTAATTATTCCCATCTTTAATTGAAAATTTTTATCCCAAAGCTTCGTTTACCCTTGACGATATCGGGTACAAATATTGAATGAATTTGGTTAATCTCGAGTTCTGTGGCAAACTAGGTATCTTTTTGTATTCTAAAATTTTTCTTCTTTTTGGTAAATGCATTACCGAAACATTTTTTTGCAAACTATAGATAAAATAGAGTCCGTCACGCAGGGGCTGCGTAACCTCCCAGCGTAAGTTGATTTACTGCATGCTGGTACAACTCACCTGTGATCTCATATCATCATTTATAGTTTAACAAGCTTCGTTGTATAACATTTTACGCACGTGGGAAATCTGCTTAGTTGACGCAGGCCATGCGTGACGGACTTTTTTGATCCTACTCATAACAATGTAATAATAGAGATATTTTTAAAATTTTCAAACCCACCTTCGTTTTTAGCCGTTAACGAACTTGATCATAGTGTTACAGGACACGCTAATTTATAGACTTAGGTAACAATCAAATCAACATTGAGACGTCTAGAGCGGTAAAATTCAGGCGCATATATATATAATTTTTAACGGATCTCATTTTCGTCACATCTCCTTGGTAGGATCGATGTACATTTGAGGATTTTTTTTCCAAAAAGGGGGAGTTCAACCTCAATGGCTTATTTCCCTTGAGAGAAATGTGCTAAAACATGATGAGTTAACAACAATTGTTATATTCCATAATCTTTGTCGATTTAAGAAAATAAGAATTAATATGGATAGATGGCGTTAGTATAAAAAGGACCTAATATACATATTCATAAGGCTGCTGAAGATGTAAGTTAAATAAGTATGACATCACTACCGTATAATTTCATTCTACTAAATAATATACTTTAGTCAAATTAACTACGAACAAAACTATTTAATTATTCATTCAAAACGGTCTCAATTTCCATTTACTCTGGAAATTGGTTGCTTGTATATTCTATGACATTAAAATCACGGTATCCTTGAACATAACTTTGAATTTTAGAAGTTTATACTATATAACTAATATTTCCATAAATGCACTTACCTTAAATAACGGACTTTTTTAAAAGGTACAAATTAAATTATTAACATTTAAAATAATTTAATTTGTATGCCAATTTTTTACTTACCAATCAAAAATAGTGGAATAAAATAGATTCGTCACCCTCACCACCAGCAGAAAATAAAAATGGAATTAAAGAATTTGTAATTTGTAAAAATAGAATTTTGGAAATGAGGATAAATTTTTATGACATTAAAGACTAAAATAAAAACCATTTATTCTGAGTCGGTTTATTCAAACTCTGACCTTAGAGTTAGTGGAAATGAACGTTACTTCTAGCTTCTTCGGGCATTGGTTAGACATTAGACTTCCTATTCGTTATTAATGCTTCTAAGAGTATGGTTCTACAGAGAGACAATAGAAGTCAAAGTTGGTAAGCAATTCTCTGAGTATAACTTTAACAAGCCGCACTGGGTATGAAGACAACTGCATTTTGTGAGTTAAGATCGAATATCTTTCCATAGGTGAAAATTCAGTCAGTAGTCAGATCATGTTCAGTTTGTTTAAGCACTGAATGTCGCCTCTATACTTAATGATCAGCTGATTTATTTATTTTCCTCTTATCCCTTATTTTATGCAAATTAATTTAAAAAAAATATTTTATCATATCTATCTGTACTATTTCAATTTTAGACATCCGAAGTAGGGAGAGGAAGTCACACGTAGCTACCTGTTTGGTGAGTACGTTACGATTACTAGATACGGGGCAGGACGCTTGGGCCCAATGGAGAAAAGTATTTTTTTCCGCTCCATCCTTCCGTGTTAGTGAATTCTACTGGCGCAAATTTACTGGTTTCTCATCGATTTGTGAAGATTGGTGACTTTTCAAGATATTAATAATTTTGGTATGGAAAATTTTGAGTTTTCTCCTCTAAATGTTTCAGATGTTCCTTTTTAACACTTCTGTGCTCTTAGTGTACTTAAAACGTCCATCACGCAGGAAACTAAGCGAATTTCCTTTGACAATCTCATTTCAGATTCTTCTGGATATGAGATGTTTTGTGAGTCAGTTCCTCTCTGTTAAAATGAGATGAGAATCCGATTTCTTTAACAGTTTTCTTGAAAAGTAGGTTTCAAAAAGGAAAAATATTTCCATGAGTTTTTTGAAAAGCGAAAGAATAAATAAAACAAAATAGTGATTGAATTATTCTTTTGAAATTTCCAAGTATCGGTATCAACAAAACTCTAAAAAGTGCAATATGGTGAAAATTTAACTAATAGCCGCCGTAGATTAATTAGGCACCTTATTAACCACCCTGTTCAGGTTATTTTGTGGCATATACGCATTGGTGGAAATCCCTACATCTTAGTTCCAGTTCACTTTTTGCTTTGTCTAGGAATAGCCGAATTCAGAATGAGGCCTTTGTATACACCTGACGTTAGAAAGTCAAAACACTCATAAATATTCTGATTAGAATCCTGGAATTCGACTATTTTTTTTAAATTCTGAGCACGAAATGAGAAACGAATAGACTGTTTAATAATAATATAGGAAGGTAATACAGTCAATAGTACAACCGGAGAACGAAAAGAGAATGCTATTTATTTACTTTATGGTACGAGTATAATGGATAATTGGGATTTAATACAGTTACGAAAAATGCTGTTATATTCAGCTAAGACGTTTACTACACTTACAAAGGAATTTCATTTTATCATGATGATACCAGATGATTGTACCTGGCAGCATACAATGTTTCTCGATTCTTCAGTAGACTGTTAGTGCTGCTAGGCCGAATGTATTTAAATTGAATTCTAACTGATCCTTGTACTTGCTGACGAAATTAATTAAGAAATTGCGGTTTCACTTTTCCATCCAATACTAAAATAAATCCTGTAATCCATGGCTTAATTACTGGAAGTAAATAAATTTGCTTCCAAATCTACTCATGTCAAACTCCACTGTCAAACTACATTAAATGTTATATAACCACGGTTAGAGAGAAAGTAGTGATCTACTTATTTTCATCGGTTGGTTTTTCACTATAGAATATTACTGGAGTTATTTGTATTTTTCTGCTCTCGCAAACCCCCACCCCCATAGCTAACATAGGATTTGTTATTTTAAACTATTTTAGCACCAAGTATCTCATACAAAGAATAAATTCCAGGCCTTATTGATATTGGGATTTTATCAATTCATAAATTGTGAATTTCATGTGAGATTCTACTCTTATAGCTCTAGAATTTTTGAGGTAGGGAAATTTACTTAGTTTTCGGAGGTCTTGCGTAACGGACTTTTTGAAACCCATCCCGAAAAATTTGATAATATTGCTTATTATTCGCCATCGAACTTACATGGAGGAGGAAACTTTATTTGTAAGGAGGAAGACAGGTATGTCCATTCTAGTTTAATCCAATATCGTTTTTAGTATTTAAGAGATAAGTCCACTTCGTTAAACTATAAATGGGATCCTTGTCCTATATTTTTCTATGCTTCTGAGTAATATCATGCGCAAAGATTTTAATATCCTAACGAGAGACTACTGATCAGTGAATCCCTATTAATACTAAATAAATAAAGTTATATTATTTATAAAGAGATAAATTGACTTACAGGAACTTTTGACCGATAACCGTAATGACATGTACTCAATCTTTAAACATCTATAAAACATTAATATATAAAACAAACTATAGTCTACAATTTCTATACACTGCTCTTAACTTCTCTTCTACTTTAGCAGGGTGTGTTCTCTTTAATTTAATTTTTGTTATTTATCCTTTTTTTTTTGGTTTTCGTTTTTTTTTTCTCCGTTCAATTCTAATATTTTCATTACCCTGATATTTCCATACACTATATCGTTTCCTACATAAAAAAACTGGTATACCAATGAACTGTTTCTGGAATCACCGTATTCCATAGCTTACTCCTTTCCTTTTTTTTTCCTTTTTTTTTTGTTCTTTACTATTTTGAGCACACCTGGTTAATGCGTGAATCGCCGGAGTTGCGGAACTCATTTAAACAAATAAATATAATTTTATAATACACAACAAATATTATGAACACATTAATTTGAATTTCCATTGCGGCAGGGGAGTAGAAGACTTGTTGTAGATTTTAAATGTAAAATGACATTCCTTATTCTTCACTTATAAATCAGGTGTACCAAGATGAATTTATGAAGTATAAACAGATAAAATCATAAATCGAACGGGGATTTGTGGTACTGAGTACGGAAAAGGTAATTGGATGCAGTTTTTCATTGAGTACACAATGACGATTCAGTTTTAGATTTATTTTTGTTGGATTTATTTTTAAGACCTATTTCTGACTCTAGGTCTCTCAATGTTGATGATGGCTTCACGCCGAAATGTCCTGCCCTTGCTATCAGCCGGTTGTCTTCTATTATTCTCTTTTTAACGCTAAGTGGGAAAAATGCTCCCAGTGAGATTTTTAAGTTTCACGCATATAAAACTTCTTATCGTTGGGGATGCGTAGATTTAGCAGATTTCTTACTTCCTGGAATGGCACTCACGTGACTCACATTCTACTCTACAGTTCTCCCTTAGAAAGATTTTAATTTAAAAAAAAACTTGGAATATAAGTAATAATAAATCCCCAAGGCAGTATCAGTCACAGCATGCACATTGAGTGGCCACCCAGGTCATCCGATCTGACAGAAATGGATTATTTTATATGGGGGGCGTCCCAGGCATCTCTACCAACGGAAGCAGAATATTGAAGACATGAAAAATAAAATCAGATTGGCGATAAATTCAATTTCAGTAGCAAAAATATTCAGTGCCAAAACCGATTTCAGAGACCGCTTTTTAAAGTTCATAAATTAGGAAGGGCGCATTTTTGAACATTTGTAAATACTAGCTGCAAGTATTGTGGTGCAAAGAAAATACTGGTTTTTGTTTGTTTACATGAAGCTTTGCAGGTTGGAAAATGTATTCCTTTTACAAATAATTACTACGTAATTAAATCTAAGAATGTTTTGTTGATGTTTTTTGAACAAAAACATTTTTTTGGATTCATCCACGTCTACTTTTGCGTTTTGGTATATATATATATATATATATATATATATATATATATATATATATATGTGTGTGTGTGTGTGTGTATTTGATTATTATTTTTTTTTCAGAATCCATACCTTTTCCCTTAAACTTGTTTTAAGGATAACTTTGTTGATTTCAACTTCTATGTCCAAGTATTTTTCAATAAAATGTGCCGTTTCTGAATTAAAGATTTGTGCATTTTACGGCTAAAGGATGCGTCAAATCAAAAACTTTGCCGATATAAATTTGTTTTAGAATTTGATTTTCTTCAAGAATTCGTCATAAAAGCATGGCATTCTACTAGCAATTCCAAAGTTATGGCCGCTGGAGAAGTACTGAAGAAGGTTATGAGGATGAATATGGACTTTCAGTCAATCTCTTCAGGATTTTTCAGGGGTCTCAATTACGGCACACCAAGTCAGCCATGTATTAAAACAATTGCAGATTTTAAGGGGAGCGGTGACACGGGAAGTTGTGACACCCTGTATATACTAATGTAATAAACATCGCGTGTGCGTGCTTAGTCTTAAGATGAGTATTTTAACTTATTTTGAGAAGTGATTTATATTATGTCTAGAGTTTAAATCACTTATGGTTGTATATATAAATCCTATATGACACTTCTATTTCGCATAATTTGTTTTTGTATTACATTTTCTCATGTTAATGTTACATCTAATGTTTTTAAAAGGCGCTGATTTAATTAATTAGGCACTTATACGGGCAAATATAAGTGTTATGGTTCTATTTTTAACAACGGATCTATGCTATTAGCCTAGAGGTCTATAGGGGTTACTATATCAACTTAGGTTCTCGTAATGTTATGTAATAAAACCTTCAAACAAACCCCTGATATATTCTAATTGTATTCACCTAACTTTTGAAATTAATTTATTTCAGTAATTTACCTCCTCTCACACTATTACTCAATATCTAATAATGTAGAATGCTAATTACTAAATTTGGCTAGCTTTCTTAGTTTTTAAAAGAGAAACATACTACCCATAACGTCCCAAAGATCTCTGTAACTGCTGAAATGCCAGTCGTACCAAAATATTTTAAATAGTAAACTTGTTTTCGTATAGAATTTACTTAAAACGAAATTTTTTGAATTTTGAGTTTTCCTGTACCCCGCACTGGTTCGATTCTGAAGTCTTAAATATGAAGTTTGCTTTAAACATCTTCAATACTGTGGCCAGTAATGAGCAAACTGACAAGTAATGTTCAATCGATTCTTGTTTTTATTATTTCTTAACGCCTACTTGGTCCTTGTTTTCGGCACTTCTTGATTGGAGACGACTTGAATAACTTGCCATGAATCCCCCTTAACAGCGTATATCGATGGCGGATTCATTAAAAGTGCATATGTGGATATCAATGGTTCAATATACAGGTCGGTGATGGTATGTAACGCTCATCAGGCAAAACAGAAATCACTATTCTTTATTCAGTCTCCCCGACGATAGGATGCCATAAGCTGCTTTTTGCAATATTTAGTAAACGTTTACTTCCAGTGTTCGAGCAAATGTCAATTGGATAAGAGTAAATAGGCGATAATTATTTCTTTAAATATTCCCTAAGTCGAATTCTTAGTGTTAGAGGTTCTGGAATATGAGACAGGAACCCCCAAGAGGATAATACAGGAGGCAGGAGCAGAGAGCTGTCCTGGGAGGCAAGGCTGTGGTTCTTTTTTCCTCTTTTATACATCTTCGGAAACATCTAGTTGTGAAAAGAAGAGTAAAGGAGAGAGGAAGAGATGTGGGGAGAAAGAGTAAGAGAGAGAAGGAGGTTGGGAGAGTGATGCCTGTGGGACATGAGAGGACAATGCGCATTTTTTTGCTGCGGTGCAGCGGGCTGCATCCCCGCCTTTAGCTCATGCATTACAGATTACCCCTGGTCGGTCCGTCTGTCCCGGCCTCTCAGACATACTGCCTTTTTATACGACCCCCACCTATAGCCGGTACGCTCAGCCGAGATACGCATCAACCACTCCAATGGCAAAAAATGAATGCTCTCAAGAGAGAATGAGGGGGGAGATTTCAATACAACCAGTGAATATAAATTGAAAAATAAAGGAAGAAGGCATGTCATCATAATCAGCTGTAGAGCAAAATGAATTAAGATGGCAGATGAGACAGTTATTGAAAAAAACCTTGGAATACATGACAGGAATCATTCCTCTCTTAGTAGTACTACTCTCTCGTTTTTCTCTTTCTTCGGGTTCGATTTTACATAATTTTAACCCGTAGCTATTTCTACTTCTTACATCCAGCCATTGAATTGCATACCGAATGAAAACCAACTCATTAACATGCTCGATGTTCTCAACTTGTAATTTCCTGTATTATAATACTAAACAACAAAAAGCATGCTTGCAGAGGGCCAATTAAACCCTTCGTAAGGGAACAACTTGAAACTGGTTGACAAAACAACTAATTCATATAACACGTTTTACAAGTGTAAACTGAGATACGTTGTGAGTTCACATGGTTCAATATGAACACATATCTTACAATCATGTGTCTACAATCATTTATCCGGATTGTCATCCTTGACAATGACAGTTAAAATCTGTGCCTTGGAGTTTGCGTTGTTGCAAAATCTCATAGCTCCGATATAATATATTTATTTGATTTTTAGAACCTAGAGAACGAAAGCTCCCCCAATGCTAGTTGGAAAACTAACATTTATCAATGAAAGAAATTCAATTAGATGAAAGTGAAAAATATACCGAAAGACAGTGGAGGCTCACAGATTGAGGATTTCAGTGTAATGAATTCATACAAGAATATCTGTTCAAAATCTTATATCAGTAAAGTATTATAGTATTTTTTTTAATCCTAAAGCTTTGATCAAGTGTTGTATTATTGTATAGTATATAGAACGCCAGAATAGTGAAAACTGAGTTGTCCGTTCTTGGGCTTAATGATTTTATACCCAGTTGTGTTATTTAGTCTTCATTTTTATAGCCTATGAGAAGAAAGGTTTCATTAAGCATGTTTTTATGTACAGTTTTAAGGTTTCTTAAGTTTTAGAGGATATACACATCTAGGAAATAGACCGGGAAAGGAAACTCTCTTTAGATAATAGAGACTCAAAATTGGTTTAAACATTAGAAAACAATTATTATGTATCTTGGGACGTATTTAATCTATATAGTGGATATAAAATGGCGGTTCTATAAACACGTTAAAGAAGATATCGAAAGCCTTGTGATCACAAAGTCTAAATAGGGCACTTTTTTTCCCCGAACCAGAGATATTCCCAAAACGTACGTATCAATTACAAGCACACCGAAGATACCAATGACTCCAGATGGAGTATTGTTTTCAATCAGGCGAATTTAGAACGCTGGTTCTATTAAAAATGTCCTGGAGAGAGCTAGTTAATAAATGTGCTTGGAGTAAGCAGCAAGGGATGGGCGATCGGCCATTTCAAGGGAAATCGCACCAAGTATTTAGCAACAGATTCTTCATCCCTCTTTCATGTGTTCCTGAAAATATAATACAGTGTTCAAGGGAGGCTGGGCTTCTCTCGACCGAAGAGCACAGGAAAAGATAATAGAAAATTAATCTCTTTTCCTAAGAACTTGAAATCCGACCTCCGATTTCTGGGCTTGAAGGATCATCCGTACATAATGGATTTTCTGTTTGTAATAGGTGGTATTAGGAAAGAAAACATTCTGGTTCTAGAAGAGCTTCAAAAGGCATATTAACCAATCACATTTTCATTTTGTCGTGGCATGTTTTCGAATGACTATTGGCGAAATATTATTTTATTTTTATTTAAAAATCTGCTAATATATATATATATATATATATATATATATATATTTTTATATATATATATATATATATATATATATATTTTTTTTTTTTTCATTATGAGGATTTCGGCCATCTGCTCCAGCGGTTGAAATTTTAGTTTTGCAAATTTTCAATGGAAATGCGTCCATCTTCGTCAGGCTTTAATTTGATTTGAATGGCTACTTCAATTATCATATGTTTTGGAGTTTATTTTATTTCTATAAACGTGGAAAGCCATACTGAAATAAAATAAACTCCAAAACATATGATAATTGAAGTAGCCATTCAAATCAAATTAATGCCTGACGAAGATGGACGCATTTCCATTGAAAATTTGCAAAACTAAAATTCCAACCGCTGGAGCAGATAGCCGAAATCCTCATAATGACGATACTTCCCAGCGATGCAGCCTCAAAAATAGAATATATATATATATATATATATATATATATATATATATATATATATATTTTATTTTCAACTTTTTAATATCGATTTAATTTCCTATTTATGTAACAAAATCTTACCTCTATATGTATTATGAGAATGCTTCAATAGATTTTAGAAGTATATTAATTTTGTATGTGTATCAAAGATTATTACCAACTTGGGCTATTAATGCTAACTACATTGACCAGAGTTGGTGGTTTACTTGAGATGTTTATAACTATATATTGTGCTTTCTTCTCAGCCGCTACAAGAAATGTCCATGCATTTACAAGATTTCATTTATATTTTGTACCGATCGTTAAATGGGAATCTGTTTAGCAATCAATGTCTAACTTCACTAAAACGATTTTTTCCGAGTAGATCGACCGTGTAGTCCTTTTCTCCTCAAGACAATTCTTACTGTACTGCTGCTTACCTTCTGTCCGATAATCATTGAGATATCTGCGGCTAGTTTTGGTGAACTCCTACGGTGGTTTGTTTGTACTTTAAATTGTTCTTTGCTGAGCTGCAGCCAGAATCTTCTACCTCCCGGTACTTGATAAGCAGAGGTTTACAACTTTTTCCATCTCGCATAAGATTTTGCACTCATAATAAAGCCTAATAATAATTCTTCGCAGACATTTCTTTCCCTTTCCCATTGCCACGAATAAACTGTCAAAAGCTTATGATACTATTGTGATCCTGCAGTGCACAGACCACCAATATTACGGAGTTGATCCATCTTAATTCCCAGCTGTAAATCAGGCGTTTTTATTATCTTATGCATGGATTCTGACAGCTAATTATAAACAGAAAAACCATCTGTACCTCAATCATTCTAATTTATTCAATAAATAGTTAAAATATACTTTTATGAGCTTGTTATTGGAGCCTTTTGCTTACCTACAGAAATCTTATTATAATTGAAATTCTTCAAATATTTTTGGGCGATCCAATACTTTTTACACTAGCAGTACAACTGAATGATAGAAAGTAATTTTATCTTATATTTTCTTCATATGCTAAGATGATGGAATCGTGGGTTTTCATAGGATATCTACTATGAAAAATATTTGAACCAATGATCGTTCAATGGTTAAAATTACATAATGGTTCTAATATGAAGAAACTAGTAGAAGACAATTCAATCTTTATATTTCAACTTTTTTTTTCAATCAACTACTACCCATATCAACTGTTCTTAGCGTATAAAATTAAGTAATTACGCGTACAATCTTTTTTTACTTAGAATTGATGTATATTTAAACAATGGTAGAACTGTCAATGTGCCCCCCCCCCATCTCTCTTCAATCACGAATCCCATTACCGGTATTGAACTGTTGTTTTTATAAATACTCTTAAAAGGACTCATTTCTGTGATATTTTTAAAACAGAATGAACACGAAAGACAGAGCGTCTGACGCCTATTTTAGACGTGAACTGCAAGTGTGACGAGTTACAACAGATGTTCCTCTTTCCAGTGGATCGGGACCATTGCCAGAGCAAGAATCTACTGAGGTATTCTTCAAATACTGTCGTATAATATTTGAAAAAAAAAAACTAGTAATGAGTAACAGAAATTAATGTTGGTGGATAAATGTATCTTCTTTGGTCGATGAGAAAGCTAATGAAAAAAAAATGTTCTTAATAACCCAAAGAACAGGGCTAAAATAAGCAATATTTTAACCTTCAAACGTCAGATGGCATTATCTTATGTTATTAAAAGGGTGGTAACCTGTAGATAACCCGTCCCGATTAGCCTAAGTTGCAAAAAGTGGACGTTAATAAATAATAATAATAATAATTATGTTATTAATTTTAGGTAAACAAGACTTCAATGGTAGTTTAAGCAAGCCGTCATGTATTTAGTAATATTACAGTAATTATAATGATAAAATAGCATGTCTAGGTGGATGAGATTTACTGTAAGCTGAAAACTAAAATACCAATAGCATAGTTAATATTCGAGCTCCTGAAACATGAGTAAAACAACTATCATTGTCTAGAATATGGCCAGCGACATTGATATTTTTTTATATGAAGCCAATAATCCTCAATGAGGTACATTACACAATATATAAGAACTATTATACCCGTATGTTTACTGACCACATGTAGCTATTCTAAGAAGGTCCGAGATCAATCAAGAACAATATCACACCAATAACTCTCCTTCCTGTATCTTTCGGATCGAAAAATTCTATATATTATTATTTACTAGAAATTTGATGTCTTAAGTTTTCATAATGGCCTTAATCCCACTCCCACCTCAAACAATTTGTTTGTTTACGAATTTACGTCTGCTAATTTAAAATTAGCATACGTAAATTAATAAATAGGAAAATTTATATTTCCTGTCTATCTTATCTCGTCAAAGGACGCACGCGGGCGAGCAAGTCCATAAATACATTACTACTAATTTTGATAGAATTGTCCATGTATTTGAGAGCATTAATTATATATATATATATATATATATATATATATATATATATATATGTGTGTGTGTGTGTGTGTGTGTGTGTGTGTGTGTGTGAACTTTCTTATCGGCTAAAATTTGACCAGTAAGAGGAAGGGGCTAGAGTCAAAACGTCAAAATATCTCTGTTATTATAAGTTGGATCAAAAAATATAACTAATCTCAAAGCAGATTTAACTTCCTGCAATTATTCTACGATTTTTAATGTAACTATACAAATAACCAAAATTTCATGTTTTAAACGTCCAATTATTTTCATCTGGCATTAGTAATAAGCTAATATATCATGAATTGTCCGTTTTTAAACTTAAATACGCCGTATTGTCTTAATCGGACAAGGGAGAGTAGTGGTTAGAGAAGGCACAAAACCATAAATTTGAAAATTCCATTGTTGTGGCTCGTATAGAAAAATGTTATCTGATCAATGTTGTTGGAAATGTAATATTCTACTGTTGTTGCTTTGTAAAGTTCTTTTTTTTTTTTTTTTTTTTTTTTTTTTTTTTTTTTTTTTTTTTAAATTCGATTATTAAAGACTTTACATCTAATACCAAACATAAATTTCAAGACCTGTTTACAGATGATACACATTACACGGAAAACAGAGAATGGATGAGGGATGACGTCATCAGTGTCATATTGCAGCTGGCAGGAAACCTGCTTGTTTTACAGGAAGTGCTAATCGGGCATTTTATTGTTCGGTTCAGAGAAGCCAAGCTTATACCATTTGGTCTTCAAGATTCGGTTGGTCATCCATTCGCAAAGGCGCCAGCTGCATTTGAAAACTACAGACGGCTGTGATGCCTATGTACAAGTGCTCTAGTTTGGATCTGAATGGGTCAAGGCAGAACTCGCACGAGCCAAGGGGCATTTAAAGTCATTATTAGTATCTATTTCTGAAAATTTAGTTGTCTGTTCTAGTCACTAGTGCTGACCTGAGGTGACAAGTGCATGGAAGGAACGACTAGTATAGATTGGAACATAAATTTCAATATACTTATGTTTTAATGGGATTAATCAACGAGCATAGTCTATTGTGTGTCGGTTGGATTTTTGTGTTCATGTGTAATCTATTTCAGTTTTGTAACAAAAAAAAAATCGCCAAGATAACTTATATCTTGCCTTAGGGTTCCAGGAAATTCGATTTATTTTAATTTATGAACGCGGTTCAACATTTTGTTATCTGCAGATTGAGATTTAATACATGTTATTTTGTACCAAAATTATAATGCGTCTTCGGTAAACGAGGCCGAATCCGCATATTTTTGATTATGTTTAAGTCCTGCATTCATAGGTACTCTGAGACTGAATTCATGAGAAATGATGTAATGTATTAAAAATTTAAGAAACCAATGTTTTTCAAGTCTAAATAGAATATATTTATGGCAGATTGTCAAGTGACGAGGGCGCGTCCAAGGAATCTGCTTGTGTTACCAGTATACACCTCTGATTCCAATTATAATATCAGAAACCCTCTGTACTTCAAAAGCCGACTATTAAAGTTTCAAACAAGTAGGTTCTGAAGGCAATTGATTGCCATTGATTTTTGGATTGTAAATGAAGTGCACTCGGTCGATAAATATTGTGATCTGGACTACCATCTTGAGAGGTATGCAATTATCTTCTGTGGGTCATTTTTTACGTTAAAGTTCGAAATAAGATCATTCCCGTAACTCGAATGCCATTGGTGTAGAACTCTGTGAGGAGGTGTCACTCCAACGAACAGCTGTCCATAACTGATGATGCCTAATTAGAGCGAAAGTACTATCCTTTAAAAGAATTATTATTATTAGTGGAAACTGTGGTCGCAATAATAACCCAGTTGATGTGATTTAAGTTGAATGTGCGAGACAAAAAGTACTTATTTTCTTTGTATATCCTTATAATGGTTCGTCCTTGCGTAAGGATGTTACGTCTCTCTCGGTCGTAGTAGCCTTCTTCCTTACATTGGTTTGTGTCCCAGACTCTGAGTCAGTTAAATACTCTTTATTTTTTTTTTTCATTTTCAGGATTATTTAGCTATACTCTTCTTTTTTCTGATCAACAGATATTTTAATAGTAGGGCTTCTACTTCGTTTTCAGTGGGTTCGAATAACTTTTGTCTAAGTAATCTTTTTTTAAATATGTGGCATTTTATTGAAAAAATTAGCGCGAAAAGGGATTTGGTGTTGAGTTAAATGTAGCTATACAAATTTACACCTTGAATGTGTATATCGCAGTGTCAATGCCGTCTATGTTGCTGTCATCACCATCTTGATCTAATGGCAACCCCTGGTAGTTGTAGCCATTGGGCTCTTCCTAAATTGTTCATATAATATTACTATACCCACTGAAATCCATAAGGTGTTTGATATCTCCAAAAAATAACTTTCTCTATTTCTCTATGCCCAATAATCCTAACTTTAAATATATTTGCTAAATTGCTGTTTCTTATGCTGAAGTTCTACCCTTCTTTTTTCCAAGGCCTTGATAACATTTTTACTTTTACTTACCACGACTACCAGTACCAAATTAGCCATTTTTTAGTCCAATTAGTTATGGTGGTTCTTCGTCAAATCCAAATTTCCATTCATTAAATCCATTATATTCCCTTTGTGAAGAGTCCAACTTTCGCTCACGTAAAGTAGTACAATCCAAACTGAAGACTTAGCATGTCTTTTTTATTTTTTAGTATTCATACTTACACGTTTGATAGTTGAAATACTCCTTTGTCCTGGAAAGCTTGCTTTGCATAGAGCTATTCTTCTATCGAGTTCCGCTCAACTATCATTATCTTCAGTGATGACACTTCGTAGACAAAAAAACTTCCGAACTTTTTCTAGTATAATGTTTCTAATTCTCCTCTAATTATTTTTCTTGCTTTGTTGCTTCTCTACTGCCGAAATTCATGTTTGCTGTTCCTTTATCTCGAGTTTAAACTGATCAAGAGCAGCCTTAAGGAATTACTACAGTCTTTTCTGATTCCGTATATTCTATTCTCTCCTTCTGGCCTTTCCACCAGTGCAATGCCATTGTATAATTGTATATATATTAAATTTGAAATTCATGAATGTATGCTTAAAAAAAAAAACCCTAATGTATCTGCCTTTGTATGAGTCTTAAAATATATAATATCTGTAATGGAGTAATAGTCAAGAGTGTGTATTAGTGGAAACTGATCTGACAGAGTCAAGGTCCTTGCTGCTGCTGACGATTATTGTTGTTTGTCAATCAGAATAAGATGCATTGCATAAAACTGCATTGCCAATTGCGCATTTACAAAAGTCTGTCTCGCAAGGGGCTGCGTAAACTAACCAGTGAAATCTTCTCTGCATGCTGAAATCACACGGTGGTAATCTCAGCTCACCATCTATCATCAATTTCTTCCGTAGTAAGAAGCCTATGTAAAGAAATTTAAATTTATTCTGGGCACGAGATGATGAGTGACTCAGTTACACTAAGTACAAATGGAATGAGCAGAAGTTTGGTGAGAACCGAAGCTGATAAAAACAAATGAATAAAACAAATTACTCCTATAATAGGCAAGTTACGAAAATAATCTGTAGAACATTAAAGGGTTAAGAACTTTTTTTCAATAGCTACCAACGGCTTTCCTAGAAGCAGGTATTCTGAAATAGTAATTAATGAATTTAATATTTATGAACAGTTGATTCCTCTCTAGAATTACTATAAAGTCGTGGCAGAAATAATTATACCTGGAATTTAGGAAGTAGGAAATCCAAAGTAGCTTCTAAGGGCGAAAGGGTAGTGTAGAAGAAATAAAAGTAATGGTGACGTGCATATTTGTGATACAGACAAACAGCTCAAAAGTAAATTTGTCTGAGTTTCTCTCAAGTTCAAAGTGACAGTAAAATACTTGAGAATAGTATAATGGAGAAATAAGTAGCCGCGTACTTGAAACTTTAACGTACATGTTCAGAATAAACATGACCCTGAATTTTATTGATTTCAAACCCGCACTAATACAAGGGCAGATTCAGAAGATAGGGAGGTTTATTTCTAAAAAGAGAAAATTAAAAGTAAACAGCTGTAATATAATTCGGAGAAGAATTGTTCAAGAGGAGAATTTGAAAATAAAAGCAATTCAAGGCCAATTGAAAAAGCTTTCATTTCTTTTTTTTCCAATATCTATATCATTAGTTTGCAATCAGGAAATCAATTGAATATTATTGTCAACTTAGTAAGAAATATAATTAAACTAATAAATAATTTATTTATAATGGTGCATAATAAAAAAGTTACCATATTACTCTACACAGAAACACATTGAAATAGGGGGGGGGGGGAGTCGCCTGTTTAACTCAGCTGTTCCTCATGTTTATCTCAGCTATTTGAATCCACACACACACACACACACACACACACACTCTCACACATTCTCTCTCACACACAAACACACATACACACACACACTCACACATTCTCTCTCTCTCTCTCACACACGCACACACACACACACACACACACACTCACGCTCCTATGCGTTCCCGCACTGCACATCAATAAACGGATCTATGCTGCTGACGATATCTTATATCATTTCGTTTTCTGTTCATACCGACATTTTATCTTTTAACATTCCTCTCTGTCTGTCTGTCTGTCTCTCTCTCTCTCTCTCTCTCTCTCTCTCTCTCTCTCTCTATATATATATATATATATATATATAAAATGTACATTAAAGAGGTAACATTCGGACGTGGAGTACATTATCATGAAATATAAGCTTTTTTTTAGAAATTTGCAGATGAAAATTGATAAGCCAGTTAAATCACTTGAAAGGAAGGGTTCGACAAGCTGTGAAGAAGGTCAGAAAGTTTGAAAACCATATTTCTTTTTATCATGAGAAATCATACAAAAGATCAGTAGTAGTTCAAAACATTTTTAAATCTGATGCGAAAGGAGAATTTCTGAGTTTGTTTTTGTATGCTTCCAAACTGCATGTACTACAGTATTTCCATAAAAAGTTAAAAGGATTTGTTTCATATTCATATTCAAAAAATAGTAGATTTTATATTGTTATTAGTGATTTTTTCATCAAAATATTGAAATGTTTAAAATGGTAAATGTAGTAGACATTTCGTAGGGTACGAGGTTTTCCTTCGACTTGATAATGTCTATCATTTTTAAATAAAATATACGATTCAGGAAGAACATTTTATTAATCGAAATTTCTTAGAGCTAGTAAAAATTCAAATTCATTCATTCATGTTCATTTTGCCATTTTTGATTCTTAAATCAAATCGGTTTGATTTTTAAAAATTTAAATGTCTTATTACCAAAAATTGAAGGATGTCTTAAACAAGTTTGGCACAGCTAGCAGATATGTATTTGCGTGACCTGTGTTTGTTTAATGGCTACAGTGGATGCAAGGCACGGTCTTTATTGTAAGATACATCTTCACTCATATTGGAAGATATTCTCACTTCCAATATGAGAGTGAATTTTAACTGTGGTTAAAAAGTACGACAGACTGAGATCGGTTTTAAACTTCTTCTTATCGAGGAAGAGGAAAATATGCACGTGGAAGAGAGAGATGAGATTATAGTTGCTGCCTTAAGGCGAAGACGTTCACCACCAATGGAGTGGAGAGGAAACCACAAGCAGGTTGTGCCCGGAGGCTTCCTTTCAGTATCAAAAATTCAAGTCAAAAGGCCACCATCAAAAGCTGCGGATGCATAGGTTTTAAAAGGTAAGTATTTATTGCTTTAATTTAATGTCACTTCCTTTTGTTTATTATACCATGATTTAAGTACCGTTAAGTCTAATCTTCCTGATTGATTTATCATTTAGTTCAAAATTCAAAATATATGAAGGGCCAGGGGGAAAAAAGATGAAAGTCACTTTTTCGTCGATTTTAAGATATTAGCGCTATCAAGGGGCTATGAAGGAGTAATATCATCTGGTAGAACAACAAAGGGGAAAAATATGAGAATCGACCGAAATGTGCATGAAAAGATTCGGGGTAAGGGGGAAAATAGATGAATGTCACAAGCGATATTTTGCGATTCCTGTGCTGGGCAGAACAAAAATTATACCCTAATTCGTTACCTTCATCATTTAGTGACTGAGAAGCATCGTTTCAACAGTGTTGAAGTATATTTTCCCATTCGAGGGTATTCATACCTCGAATGTGATAAAAAAAATGAGTTACATCAACCAGCAGACTTAGGTTGAGTTGCCCGAAGAATGGAGGGATGTTATAAGAAATAGCAGAGAGAGGTCACTGCCAGCAAGAACTTTTCAAGACATGGACAGAATTCTTGAATCCTATGTACTTGAAAAATTGTCCCATTCCCACTAGGCCCGTGCGTTGTTTAAAGGTCATGAATGAACATCCTTCAAACATTTTTCACCGAAACACTTTTTCTTTTTACATTGACGCTGAAATCCTTTGGAAACCACCAAAAAGGAAAAAAAAAACGCAAGAAAACGTCCTGCTCCACGTAGACCTTAAACTAACCTGTATGATGGACTATTGCCAATTTCTCAACCAAAGTTCAACGACTTGCAACAATTAAAAAATGTTTGGTTAACTCTGCTGGGAAGGCGTTCTTTGAGAATTTGCCCAGCATAAATCCAGCAGCTGTTCACGATGACAGCGAAGATGTATACCTGGATTACCCAGATGAATAAATTTTCATAAAATTTTTTGTTCATTGTCAGTAAAATATAAGTTGTTCATTAAGTTTTTTTTTTACCTTCATCATTTCACCTAGGAGCTACATGGAAATGCATATATTGATTACTAATATCTATTAGGAATTGATACACTAAAAAAAAAGTATGATTATATTACAAAAGGAATTAATAGAAATCAAACTTTGTTTTTCATTTTTCTTGAAATCACTTTTTGGTCACTTTCATCTTTTTTCCCCCTGACCCTTCATATCCATTATTGTGAGCTGAGCCGAAAAGTATTATATAACCTTTCTTATTGAAAACTTAATTTCCTAGGGTTGTTATCCTAATATGAATCAAAATATTTACACGATTTTCAAAAAAATGTCTTCAAATTTGATTCATCCGACCTAGATGACAAAAATAATCCGTACAAAATAATATATATATATATATATATATATATATATATACACATATGTGTGTGTGTGTGTTTGTGTCGTGTGTCGTTTCCAAACTTCATATAAAAGCGTTTCATCTAAAACTAACTGATCGTTAATGACTGAAATCACCGGCGAAAGGAGGTCCCCCCTCGAAAATTGAAAATATCTTCGTTATTATGAGTTGGCTCGAAAAATTGTAAAGACTTTATTCTTTAACGTATTAATATTAACCGGTAATTTTGCATTTTTTTAAAAAAATTTCTAGCCTTCGGTTACCCCCCCCCATTATTAATCATCGCACTTTAACAATACGCAAATATATCATGGAACGTCTTATTCCGTGTTTAAATAGTGAATCTTGTTTTCAAGTGATTTATACTAGATAAGATACACGTAAACTCGTTGTGTGATGACGTCCTCAATTAAAATTTTAATTCTTATCCTCGAAAATGTTTATTTGATGTATACCATGCTTGATATTTAACCATTCAACACTAAAATCATATTCGTTAATAGGTAAGGATAGGGAGGGTGGATTAAAGATAGGGAAATTCTAAAATTCATATTTCCGTTATTATGTGTCGGATTGAAAATTGTTATAGAGTTAATCATATTAAAATACTATTGATGACTTACCATTGGTGTTATATACATTTTCTCGTAACTCAAATATTAAGAAAGTTATAAATGCTTTCTTGGTTTCAGCTTTCAGTAAACTCGAGCATCTAATCATCAGATTCTTATTTAGAAATAGAGAATATATAGTGAGATGATATCAGGACTATTTCATACCAGCTCAAGGAAAATCTGCTTAGATTACGTATCACATGCTTGGTGGGCTTTTAATAAGCTAATTTATCACCCCCTTGTGGTTTACATTTGCTAATAAGGCTGTCTCTGACGTCTGTTAGACAATTCCGGTAACGGAAATTCATTTCGACTCCTGTAAATATGTGGAAGGATATCATCAGGGGTGAACATGTTTAGTTTAGTTCCGGGACACACTCCTTAAATGGTTCGATACGGGTCGGGAGGATCTAGATGGCCCATGTTTACGTAGCAGACATTTTTTAGTTGCAGTGCCTGCTACATAAGCGGTAGTGTGGACACGGTAAGTGGTTCAAAACTTTTCAGTGGAATATCTGTTGAGGGAGGTTCTAGACGGCCAATAGAGGCTACTGCGAGTGTGTCTAACATAGAACGAAATCAGATAAATCTGTTTTCGTTGCACGTTCTACAGACTTTTCAGAGTTGTAGTGCATGCTGTAAGAGGACAGAGTAAACGGTTCGAAACTGGTCGGTGGGATTTCTGTTGAGGAAGGTTCTAGACAGCCCATAGAGAAATACTAAGCCGGAGTCGAAGGTCAGCCATAAGAGCGGAGAGAGAGCTAAGGGCGAATAGCGTGTAATGGCGTCGGCGGTAGCTGTCCCACCAACGTCAGTATCTCATTTCCTCGGGAGCAGGAAGCGGAAGGCAGAGCGGAGGGGGCTTATAATAAAAGAGTCATAAATAAAGAGCGAGTGTGCGTGCGCGTCGGTGTGCGCGAGTGTGTGTGCGGAGCCCCCGAGCTTGCCCTGACTAATTCTCGTAGGCCCTGATTGGAGCTATAACAATAAAATTTTACGGCCTTGCTGGGAGGGCTACTTCTGCCCATGTGTGGTCTTCCCCGCTCCTCTTTCCTCCTAACCGCTCTATTCCTATAGGCTCTAGCACCTCTGGACAACGCCCACTCTACTATCAGTGCCCTATCACTACCAGTACTTTAACAGACCACCAATATATAGAAATAAACTAGAAGTTTTTATGCCGAGAATTTATGTCAGCGGAAGATCAGGGCTACATTTAGTTTTTTTCCATCAAAAGCGTTGCCAATGAAGCTTATTCAGCACTATTCAAGAACATTTCCTAAAAATAAAAAGCCAGTCACGCAGTGGGCTGCGTGAATTAAACATATTTCCCTGTTCTGGACACACTAATGATCTGCCGTCATCTCTTCTGCACTTTTCCTTTATAAGCATATGCGGCAGGATGTGAGACTTAAGCTGAACATGAAATGTTTAGCGTGTCAAGTATTCTTAGTGAAAATCGTATTAAAAGGAGAGGGGGTTTACATAAAAATGAAAACAAAGATGCAAATATTCCAGTAAGAGAAGAACAACAATTGGAGAAAATTAATTTTGCAACTTGATTGGTTATGTAACATTTTTTCCATACGACTCATAATAACAGAGATATTTGGAATTTTTGTTTTACCGTTTTAGTAACCCCCCCCCTCCCTCATCCACCTTGCCTATCAAAGGAATAAGTCGTATATATGCTTAAAATATGCCAGATCATGATATATTTGCGTAAAGCTAATGTGAGATGTGTAAGAATGGGAGTTTACTGAAGGAAACTAAAAAGGTCCGGCACACAGGGGCTACTTAAAGTAAGCAGATTTCCCAACTTCTACAATTCCACGATGAAACCGTCATTCCACACTCTATTCTCCTGTCTTTTTGAGCGCAATAAAAATAAATTAGTCGGTCAGGCAATGGTGAGTATAAAATAACCAGATTTCGCACACATGAACACGCCAGCATCTATTCTCCATTTATCAGGAATAAGAAGCAAAAGTACATAGGACATGAGATTTAAGCTGAACATTAGGGGGTATTTGGAAAACTAAAACTTTGAAATATATTGGCTAGTACCCCACTTATTTCGAAAAAGTTGAACAATTGTTAAAAATTAATTTACAACAACAATCGGAATTTTCGATCCGACTAATAATAATAGAGATATTCCAAAATAATGCGTCCTATTTAAACTTCAAATGTTGGATTATTTGCTCATGTGAATTGAGATGGAAATTTTTATTGATGGGGGCACAGGTAAGCAATGTGAGCTAAGGCGTTGTTCTTAATCTCACATGATAAAGTTTGAGTGGCAATATGAATTTATTTATCGACCAACTCATTAAATAAAATCCTTATCCTGGCAAGGCAAGGGTGGTAACCTGTAGATAATCCGTCCTAATTAGCCATAGTAGCTTAAAGTGGACGCTAATATAATTACATTACTCGAAAAGAAATGTAAATGCGTCTGTTAGTATTAGAATTAGAGGGGGTAAAATCAATAAAACAATTATAGTAAATTAAATTTGTAATAAGAATGATAATATATTATTTATTAATACGACTCATAATAACTGAAATACATCATTGTTTGATTTTCTCTATAAACTCCTTCTCCATTCTCCTGGTCCGATTTCAGTTGTTGACGAACTTCATCTTAATTTTTACATAAAAGACTTTCCACAGGGGCCTTAGTTTAGCACTGGCTAAACTAAGGCCCCTGTGGAAAGTCTTTAGTGCCTTAGTGGGATCATTATATTGAAGAAGTTTATCTCAATAGCAGATTTCATTTAAGAGAAACCTGGAAAAAATAAATAAAGGTTTAATAAAATATATATTAAGAGGTGAGAGTTGGCATCTTACCTATATCACTAGACTCACATCAAATCTTCTTTCCATAAGATTAGAACATAACCACGGTCTAATCTTTGAATTCATGAGATAAACACTTTCGATGTGAGGGTGCCATCATCATGTCAGTGAATAGTCGTTCTTTCGACAGTAAGAAATTTGGAAACGATAGGAGAGTGACTGCTGAGAAGCTTGAAGATAGTTTCTAACCTGAGGAATTACAAACGGTGGTGCTAACTAATTTAAAATCATATAAGGAAGATTTGATGAAATATGCAGGTGTACATATGTTACAAACTCACTAATAGAAAATAGTTTTTGGTGGAGCATTGTGTTGTCTTCTGGAGCAGAATATATAGATTATAAGCCTATTTACTATTCGTTGTATTTGAATAAATTTTACAGATAATAACTGAGTATATTACTGTGCAACTCCTTAACTGGGGAATGTTAACACCCGTATATAAGTAAATGCGTATGCCAAGACAATACACGTTAGAACTTAAATATGATGGTTAAATGAGTTTCCTCAACAACATTAAAAGAAAGCAGGAAAGAGAAAATTGTTTTAATATCTTTATAAATGGTCATACAACCATCTTCTCAATACTCAGAGAATATTTCCCCCAACCTCCATATAAAATACCAACATTCCCCCCACATGTGAGGTATTCCATAACACTGTGCTTTACAGATTACAGGTCTGTTTGTTTGTTTCTTAGGGTCTTAGGTTTTTGCCCTGTGCTAAGCTTTTATGTAAATTGTAAATATTGTTATATCCTCATCTATATCGCCATTTAAAATTTAACGATTTAAATGAGGGTACAACAAATTTACAATTTAAATTTCTTTCTATAAATTTGTAATTTTCATAAAATTAAATAATTTTCTAGCTCTTTGGGGTCATTCTCACGGGCCACTGCTATATTATTGTAAATAATGCATTCTTTTCGAATATTTGCATACTAATGCCATTCTATTAATATATGGTAGATAGTTAAATTTGGGTGACATTTCCCACATATCGGGAGTTGATTTTTTGTCATCAGATAACTATGCGTAAATCTTGTGTGGCCTATTCGGAGTCATTTTAGTAGTTCATCTCTTCTGTTGTCTGAGATTACAGTTCTAAACTCATACAATCTCCACCGTCATTCCTCTTGTTTTTGAAATTATCCTCTTGCTCCGAGCAACTATAACTTTGTTATAACTCCCGGATGTTTCATAAATACCCATCTATAGGGAGTTATGTATATAAACGCATATATAAAACTTAAGTTTCGACTGTTGAGAGTTTAATGAGTAATTGATGAATGATAAAGACAGAAAACATTGAAAAGGCTCAGAATTTTCTTTTATTCAGTTTCCATCTGAAACTTTTTCAATGACTTTTATTCAGCAACGTTTTCAAAAACGATTGTTACCAACCCTATGACTGGGGTATATGCCAGTATAGATTACACACTTTCTCTCCACTTCTAACTCCATGACCGTCATTTTAAACCCAAGGAAAACTTACTTATAATTCCTAATAACAGTCCTTAACCACTAGAAGTTAAAGATTCTCTCTAAAAACATTTACTTTGAGTGGCCATGCAAGTTAAAGTTTCCCTCTATCAACTTTAACTTTGAGTGCCCATACAAGTTAAAGATTCTCTCTAACAACTTTTGCTTTGAGTGGAGTCTTCTCAAAATAGTTAACATAATATGGAAGGGGCTATCTACTATGGCATCATCTCCGTCGTTTCCGTAAAAATTCAGGGATTTCTTTATTAACGTTAAGTGCAGGGTAAATTAGCTATGCCTACTTAAGCGATCTTTTAAAGTTTTGTTCAAACGCCTTTCCATCCTACCAAGCTGAGAACGAAAATGAGGTCTGCTGAAATTAATTCTGTAGCCATTGAAGTGCTTCAAAGAATCACGATGAGGGTTTTACTTGCATAGAGAGTTGTCACCTCAACGTACACCTCCCTCACCCCTTTCCTGCGTTAACCAAGGATGAGCTGAAATGTGTTGTCAAAAGCAGACTGACAAGCAATTATCAGATGACCAAATGGGATCTAGGAGAGTCAAAGCCCTAGCTACTGGAGAACAGAAATTTCTGTCTTGTAAGGTGCCAACCTGAATCTATTTTTATACTCAGCTTACCACGTATAATGGTAGATATGTAATATATATACACATATATATATGTATATTAGCTCAGATACCCGGCTTCGCCCGGGAATTCATTTGAGGCTGAATGGTGATGGTATTTTTTTGGCAAGGCTGTAATTTGCCCAATATTTTGACATTTACCCGTCCCAGTGTTTAGGGTTAATACCCGTTGATGGCATTTGTTAATAATAAAATTAATTTTTTTAAAAGTCTTCACTGTCCTCCAAATTGCCATATTTCCCGTCTCTTGTGCATTATGCATAGATTTCAGTTATTAATGACAAATATTAACATAGATTTGAATTAATTTTTTGAGGTGAGGTACCTGATAGTTCAAATTGAAATGAATTGTTGAGCATATCAATATTTCTACATAAATTACTTGCTCCACACATTGTTCCTGGAGAAATGTATAAAACAAAAGTTAATCTAAATAACAAAGTAAACAACATTTGTTATGTGCATGTTTGTCGAAAAAGAAATAGATAATGAAATATCGGGACTTTTTATTTCAGGCCTCCCTTATAACCCCCCACTCCCGTTCTAACCTAAAAATTTTAATATAGCTTAGTTTTTTTAAGTTCGGTTTAATCGTTAGCGCCCAATGAAATAGTTGACTCCCGCTTTAGTTTATAGTGTATATCTCGTTTATACTTTGTTAAAAGACAAAAATGAATATGACTCTAAATAGCAAAATAAACAACTTTTGTTATGTTCATATGTACCGAAAAACGAATAGAAAACGAAATACTGCTATTTTTAAATCCAGGCTATTCTTACAACCCCCACTCCTGCCCGTCCCTAGAATTGTTGGTATGGGTTGTTATAATGAAAGCGTTAGTGCTAATACACATACCGAGGTTTATTTATTTCGGTTGAGTCTTTTGTTCCAAATAAAATTGTTCACTTCCTCTATAGGTTTTAGTGTATAACTCGGTATACGACGAAAGTGTATATAACAAAAGTTACTCTAAATAACAAAATAAACAACTTTTGTTATGTTCATATTTGCCGAAAAACCAATAGCAATCGAAATATCGCTATTTTTAATTTCTGGCTTCCCTTATAACCCCCACTCCTGTTCGTCTCAAGGGTATTAATATAGCCTAAAGTTGGGTTAGTAGTAATATACATACCAAGTTTCATAAAATTCGGTTCAGCCGTTTATGCGTGAAAACGTAACAAACAAACAAACAGACACCAATGAAACAAAATGCAGTTATGGTGTCTATGACATGTGAAACGAAAAGTTATCGTGAAATTTCGCGAAAAAAACCAATGTACACACAGAGGTTACAATTTTATATATATATATATATATATAGATAGATATGTATATATATATATATATATATATATATATACATATATATATATATATATATATCCTATATGAAGGTCTTGTGTCATTTTTCGGTGAGCAACTTCCACATAAATGTATAAAGTGCATACTTCTGAAATAATTATTTATATAATTATGATCTTTGTTATTATGAGTCGGTTTAAAAAAATAAATCAAAAATTAAAGTATTTATTAACGTCTACTTTTTGTAATGGGGGCTAGTTGGGGTGGGTTTGCAGGTCACCACCATTTACTAGCCAGGGTGGAACTAAGGACTTTATTTAATGAATACGTTGCTAAATAAATTCCTAATGCCCCGGCGGGAATAGAGCTCGCCACTCTATGTTTACATTCGAGATTATGGCCAATGCTTTAACTCACGTGGCTAACCTGAGTTAAAAAAAATAATATAAACAATCTAGTTGCAAATTTCATTTTCTACAAATTGTATACATGTTTTCGTGAACTAAGATATTAAGCGAAATATTTGTATTTTCATTATTCAACCTTTAATAAATCCCCACTTCCACTCATCTTACACCATGATTAAGCCGATATGCCCAAAAACGTCTTTGCCCAAAAAAATCGTTCATTGTTTTAATTGACCTCATAAAGGTGGAAATTAGAAATCGAGTAAAATAATAAAGTCCGTCACAAAGTAGTTGTGTAAAAGAAGTATTTCTCTCACGTTCTGTACACCCTGGTGATCTGACACTATCTATTCTTCATTATTTCCATTAATAAGAACATCGAGAGAGCAATACGTCAAAATTAAGCTGGGTTCGAGATGCTCAGTGGCTCAGGTGAAAAATATGTAAGTGGGGAATAGTAAAAAGTACGTCAGGCAGGGGCTGCGTAAACTAAGCATATTTCCCACGAGAGGTTTTACAATAGAGAAATCTGCCTAATAACAACTGTAGTAGTAAGAAGCCTCTAAACCTAAAACATTATTTAGGGCGTAATAACCCAGTAGTTTCTAGCCCCAAAAAACAGTTAACCTAACCTCTAAACCTATTCACGAGGGACGAATAGTTATAGATACGGCCGCCAGAGCTCTCGGCGGAAAGTCCGAACATAGCCTACTGGCCACCACACGCAGAATACAAATGCAAATATCTCGGTTAATATTCAAGATACAGAATAAATGTATAGAACAATATTTATAGTAAATTTAATTTTCAATAAGATTTATTCTATACAATTTTTCGATCCGACGCATAATAACGGAGATATTTTGAATTTTCAAAAATCCCCTTTCTAAACCCCCCCCTCCCACTGGTCTGATTTCAGCCATTAACGAACTTGATCTTCCTTTTTACATAAAACAATTAAATTCCGAGTTTGGTAAAGATCAAACAAAAATTGCGACCGCTAGAGCGTTAACAGACAAATATATATATATATATATATATATATATATATATATATATATATATATATATATATATATAATTTTGAACGGACCTCATTTTCGTCATCTCCTGGGTAGGATCGATGGACATTTGAAGAAATTTTTCGAAACTCGCATCATGAGTACGACCTCAATAGCTGATTTCCTTTAAGGGAAATCTGCTAAAAGCCCACAGGCAGACTTGGACAAGTTGTAACTTGTCTGCGAGCTACAGCATCCGTGCAGGGCTCAACATGTTTTATCAAATTAGTTCACTAACAGTCTCTCTTCTTCTGATACAAAGCAAACCAGAGAATAGTTCTTGCTAGCATGGCTTTATGTTTAATTAATCAATAGTTAAAGTAAACCGACCAAAGTTATTTAGAATGATGGATGATTCGGAGATGCGGTATGAAATGATTCAATAAAGAAAAGACAAATAGGCGCAGTTGTGCAAACCATTCGGACTGCTTTTGCTACATTTGTGGTAAGTCGACGTCCGACAAGCCCGTGAACACAAACAAAAGGTTACGAATAGCTTACAAATATTACTTTGGATGTCAAATTTGAGATGAAACAAAATGCTGCTGATAATTATATATATAAGGTTTGAACGGGCCTCATTTTTGTCATCTAGGTAGGATTCATGGTCTTTTGAGGAAATGTTTTGAAAATCGCTTCTCAAGTACAACCTCAACAGATGATTTCCCTTGAGGTAAAAAAACTAATAGCTGGAAATTATAGACCTTAATTTTCATGGGTGACATAGTAAACGCCGTGGCTCTTTATATCCAAATCATAACTTTCCTCCTAAACGGCTGGACCGATTCGAATGAATTTTTTTGTATGCGTTTAGGTGACATCCTGGATGGTTTAGGTTAACAAGTCAGACCGGTAGATGGAGCAGGAGTAGGAGTTGTAAGGGAAGCCTAAAATTTAAAATAACGATATTTTGTTTCCTATTGGTTTTTCGGCGAATATGCCCAGGATAAAAGTTGTTTATTTTGTTATTTAGAGTAACTTTTGTTATATTCACTTTTGCCGTATAACAATGTATAAACGAGATATACACTAAAAAATTAAAGAAGGAGCCAACAATTTTATTGGGCAACCGAACTTAACAAAACTCTATATGTAAATTAGCATTAATTCATCCATGATTATAAGCTTTATTAAATTTGTTAGGTTCGAACGGGAGTGTGGGTAGACCTGAATAAAAAATTCGCGATATTTCATTTTCTATTTGTTTTTAGGCAAATGTGCACATAACAAAAGTTGTTTTTTGTGTTATTAAAATTAGCTTTTGTTTTAAACATAATATTATTAAATTTAATATCCTAATCGCTTGAAATATAATGAAGGACAACGTCTGTCGGGTCCCCTAGTATATATATATATATATATATATATATATATATATATATATACATATATAAACACACACACACACACATATTTTCGATTAGCATATTGGCCTTGAAGATCATTTGCCTCATCCGGGTGTGACTCGAAGGATTCGTGATCTGAGTTGTACGTAGAGACCGCTCTGCTCGACGTACTACCCCCATTAACCAAGAAGGACCTGGAATGAGTGACGCCCTGTAGTGATGGACCTTTCTTGGGGAGAGGATCAGTGGCCAGTTCAATCAGTATTAGCTTGTCTGTGGACGGGATCTGTGAGAGTCATAATCGTTAGTCATCTCGAGGAGCTGTCGGGCGTATAGACACACTAGACTCCCCCTACTACACAAGCTCCATGATATAGCTCGCTCTGGTCGCTACCTCATGAACTAATGTTCTCCCTTGGAGAGGGATCAAACTTGCACCTATTCTTACCTTCACCTTGCTGTTATAACCTAATGATTAGATGTAGCCCCGCTTAACCCGCACGGTCACCGGCGTCGTCATGTATATGCACAGTCACTTGTCTGTTACCGCTCTAGCGATCTTAATTTTTGTGTGATTGTTACCAAAATCGATATGTTCGCGTTTCGTGTAAAACTAGATCAAGTTGGTTAATAGCTGAAATCAAACCAGGAGGGGGGAGGGGATTTAGAAGGGCCTCAAATTCAGAATATCTGTGTCATGAATTTGATCGAAAATTTGTATATTGCATTCCTGTTGCAAGTTTTATTTCCTATAAATGTTGTTTTACGAGTTGTTTTCTGTCCTGAATATTAAGCGAGATTTTTGCATTCTCTAATTTTTACTATTCAGTAAAGGCCCGCTTTCAATAATCGCATTTTAAAAATATATCGTGAAATTCTTATTAAAGCTTAATGTCAAATACTGTTTTCAACGGATCTTTATTATGTGAGATGTAATATGTCATGCGTGACGTCATCATTATGATTTTATTACACGACTCGGAAATGTTTATTTGATCTATGGCATATTAACTGTTTCATTCAACTTCAACACAAAAGATCATATCCACTAAAGTTGTTCTATACACCTTTTAGCAGATTTCCCTGAAGGGGGTTTAGAGGGGAGGAATTTCGAAAATTCTTAATATCTCCGTTATTATGCGTCAAATCGTAAAATTGTATAAAAGCAAATATTGCAAATATAATGTTCTATAAATTTTGGTATGTGTATATTTTCAATATCTTGATTATTAACCGAGATATTTGCAATTTACTGTTTTCGGCCTTCAGTAAACCCCCACTCCTACTGATGTCATATTAACAATAAACTATTACGCGATGAAGCACATTATTTGAAACATAAATACCAAATATTGTTCTAAATGAAATTTACTTTTAGAGGTAAATGGAAATACGTAGCACACGTGGGAGATCTGCCTAGTATACGCCACCCCTGCGTGCAGGACTCATATATAGAGGGAGTTATTCGAATTTTCTTGTTTTCAGTCTTCAATAAACCCCCACTTCTACTCATCCGATTTATTTTTTATAAATAGAAAATATCACTACTCATACTAGCTGGGGAAATATGCTCTACGTATTAAAATGATCATTTTAACTGCATTCCACAAGTGTATTACTTATTTGATGTTTTTATTTAAAGTCCTAATAATTTCCGTGGCTAATGGTTGCGCGGGATTCCTCACCCGACCCATCTGTAACACCTCGTTAACCAGGCCTTTTGTACCAGGTGGTTTACCTTTTCTCTGGATTGTAAGTATGGCCTTAATCATTTATATCACAAGGACATGTTCATAAAGAATACTCCTTAAAATCTCATTATGAACTCCTCTACCAGTTTTAACTCCTCCGATGCTCCATTTCAAGCACACACGCACACACACATATATCACATTATAATTGTCTGGCAGTCGTGTCAAGAATTATTAAAAAATTGTCATGCTTATTCTGCCTTAACTAACCAGATGCCCTACTATATATTCTCTATTTTCTCTTATAATAATCCTATTTAAGCAGGACAAAATTTTACCTGAACCAAAGAGATGTATTGATACTGTATGCTGTGATAAACGCACGACAAGAATGAGACTTAACTGAAGATTTAAAGTTTAAAAAATGAATATAACTTGGTAAATATCCGAGTTAGAGAACAAATGTATAAAGCAACGATTCTAGAGTAATACATTCGATCAGATTGATTATTACACTTTACCGACTCATAATAACTTGGATATTTTAATTTTTTTAATTCAATTATTAACGAACGGAACCCTTAGTTTTTACATGAAACGGTTGTTACACATTCTTCTGTGACTCGAAAATTAACCCAGTATTTCTTTAATTTATTTGGTTTGAGAGTTTCAGTTAACCCTTTGCCTACTCATAGGATTTTTACTTGAAGCAACTGTATCACTAACATCGCATATCCAATTTACATTCATGCCCTGTTTACTTTAAATCCTCCTTACGTGACTTCGTCATTGAGATTGGCGAGTTCGATTTCCACCCGGGCAATAAGAACTTATTTAATGACAAACTGATTAAATAAAATCCTAGTTTTTTTACATGCCCCTCCTTAAAGATTTTTTTTTTCATTTTGAAGTTCATTACTTCAATTAATAAGATACCTATGTTTTAACAGATTTCCCTTGAGGGAAATCAGCTATTGAGGTTGTACTCATGATGCGATTTTCGAAACGTGTCCTCAAATGTCCATCGACTCTATCTGTCTACACTCTATTATCTGTTAACACTCTAGAGGTCGCAATTTTGGTGTAATCGTTACCAAACTCTATTTTTAAACGTTTTATGTAAATATAAAAATCGAGTTTGTTAAAGGCTAAAATTAGACTAGTGGGATAGAGGAAAGGGGGGGGATAGTGGTGGGGAATTTCGAATTATATCCGTTATTATACGTCAGATGGAAGAATCATACAGAATTAATCTTATTTCGAATTGAATGGCCTATACATATTTTCTGTCATGAATATTAACCGAGATGTTAGCATTTTAAAGTTTTCAGCTTTCAGTAACCCCCCCCCCCCTACTCATGTCAAATAGCCAATAAGCTGTTAATTCATGAATCACTTCATTCCAAGGTTAAATACAAAATATTGTTTTCATTCAACTTTTACTTTGTGAGATGCATACATATTCGTTGTGTGATGACTTGACAACTTAAGATTTTAAGTGTTTTTTTTGTATCGAAAATTTATTATATTATAGTTTATTTGATCTATACCATTCTCGATATCCCCCATCCCTTCTCGGACTTTTCAAGTATTAAATAGCATCTTTCTACATTTTCTCGTATTTCACGAGATCTTATATTTTTTAGCAGATTTCATCTAAGGTAAATCAGCTCTTCAGGTCGTACTCATGACGCGATTTTCGAAAAATGTCCTCAAATGTCCATGAATCCTCAGCCTTTGTAAATCCATAATTGTACTCAACTCACGTTAACAATTAGCCAGTGTTGCTGGAAACGTCTAATTCCATGTTAAAATACCAAATTTCGTTTTCTTCGGATCTTTGTTTACTATACAAATATAATCGATGTGCCGTCATCAATTTAGAATTTACAATCCAGACCCCATACTTTTTACTTCACTAATACCATGCTCGGTGTTTAACCGTTTTGTGCAAGAAAAACAAAGAGTAATACGTCTCTTGAAGGAATCGGACTAGGAGAGGTCGAAATTTAAAGGTGTCCCTAATTATGCGTCGGTGAAAAATGTTACATAGCCAAATTTATTGACACATAGAATTGTGTTCTATAAATAACCCGTACGTATTAGGCCCAATTGCATAAAATGCACGTCAATAAATAACAGATATTCTCAATCGCCGTCTAATATAAATATAAACATCAAATTTTTGAAGGTTATTCTTAGCAAATGATGTCATTGTTGTCATTTATGAGTTCCATCATTTCGTATCTCTATTATAATTTGATGTATCGATGTAAACTTTATTACCTTCTTTAGCGTTCACTTACACTCGTTCAATGTAGGTTATCTTCAAAGTGTATTTGGGGGCTTCAATTACTATGTCTCAGGAACCGGTGGGTCCAAAATTCTCCCTTTCGAAATGGGTAATTGCTCTTTTAGTCGGTATTCCCGTCGCAGCGGGGGCCTTCTACCTCCTACGAAAACCAAAGAATCAAGCACTTCCAGACCAGAATGGAATTTGTAAAGCTGATAAAAAGAATGCTCCTGCCAAGACCATAGAGCCTACCCCTGAAAAACAAGAAGTACCTGTTGAAGAGGTGTTTACATTATATTGTCTATACATTTTTGTGCTATATTTTAAGTTATGTATGTTTAATCAATTCTGGCAACTTTATATTTTATAATATAAACACTTTGGTGGCTGTCAAATGAACTTCTCATGCTGTTTGCTCAGTCTCCTTTATCAGTTTTGTCACATCTAATCTAAAATCCACCTGTATTTGGAAAAAAAAAGAAAGGAAGGATTTTCATGTTTAATATGCATATTGTTTTTGACATCGCAATTATTATTGCTTTATAACATTTTAAAAATAGTTTCTAATTTAATTTCCTCGTTTTTAGTCGCCATTAGACAGAGCCCTTAAGCTGAAAAATGCTGGAAATGCATTTTATAAGAAAGGTGAATACAAGGAAGCAATACGATGCTATACTGAAGCCATTTCAGTTTGCCCGGAAGGAGAAAAAGAACATATGGCAACTCTTTTTCAAAACAGAGCAGCTGCACATGAATTACTAGTAAGCATTCATTATATACTCTAATATTTTTCTGCTAGCAGTTGGTCCATTGGAATGAGATTTTATTCCTCCTAAAGTTTTCATAGTTTGTGAGAGAAGAAAAACACTTTAAATTTGATTTCTTTTATAAATTTATAATTCTTATTTCCTTGATCTATTTGGATTATCAGTATAATTTTAATTCATATAGATATATATAGTAAGAGACTTTTCAAAATGAGTTAATTTTATTGTTCTCATTAAACATTTCTAAGGGAACGGAATAATTTGTTAATTGATAACTAAAACTATTCTTTTATTTTCTGCATTGCAAATTTTCATTAAAGTGTAAGCGCATGTATATATATATATATATATATATATATATATATATATATATATATATATATATATATTTAACAAGCCAAATTTTATGATAAGGACACACCTCACATTGAGAAATTAATTAATGACTTTCCTCATTGTTAACAAAGTTTCCTCCTTTATTGTAATGAGGAAACAGTATTTAAAAAGTGGTCACACCTATAAAATTAAAAGGAAAAATATTATTGTATATAATCTTCTCTTTTGATGTTGGGATAATTTTATTTTTAGGTAATTAACGTTTCACTTTTCTAAATAAATATACCAAAAATAAAGTCATCATTGGAGGAGCTATAAAAAAGTGACTTTCAATAATAATTAAAGTTATATATATATATATATATATATATATTGTATAGGGTGCATATTGAGATATTTTGCATTTCAGTTGCCTTATGAATCCCCTACCCCTCCAAGGAAGGGCTGATTCTAGCTTTTATGAACTCGTCCTGGATTAGTCATTCTTTTTTAATCACTTTTAAATTTTTAAAGTTACAATATTTACTTTGTTAGTTTGGGACTAGCTAGAGGGAGTTGATAAGAAAGTTGAATGAAATCAATATTTCTTATCAATAAGGGCATGCACATTAGTTTATTTTTTGGAATGCCTTTTATATAATCTAAAACTGTCTTTTATGTGCTTAAAACTGGCTTTACTAAATACTACAAATATTTAGTTCTGCTTCATTCATTAATGAGAAAAATTAAAAAACGTAATGTACATATAAAGTCTATATTGATGCTGATAGTATAATTTTATCAGTTTTTTGGTAAAGGGTCTATCTATCTTGAGGAAAACAAACTCAAGAAGGCAAATTGTTCTTATCGCGATAGACCTATTGTCATACTGAAGAAAAAATGAAATGTTTCAGTGCATAAAAAAATTGTTACATACAACTTCATTTTCTCTGTATAAAATTTGATAGTTAAATGATACTGTTAGCAAACTCATCTCTTTATCAGCTGGTGGAAGTCTTTTCCAGAAACATATGTAGTCATTTTACTAAAATTTTGATTCCATATATGAAATATTTCATCGTATTCTCATCCTTGCTTAAAATAGGGTTGTTTTTTCCTGTTATAAGATTTTAATCAGAATTAAACTTACAGTTTCTGTTTAAAACTTACCAATTTTGATATTAAATCAGGTGGGTTAATGGATAAAATCGGAGTAGGGCCTTAAAGAGAGTGGCTAAAATGACATAACTACTTTATATGCATCAGATCAAACCTTGTAATACACAAACGTTCTAAAAATATTTTTCTAAAAATTCTGTAAACTATATAGCATTCCATGGACATTTTGAAGTTTGAATTTTCATTTAAAACTATTATATCAGTAAACATTTCATTTCCAGCTTAAATTTTGTTTGGATGGGGTTCTTACTAAGGTAGAAATAGAGAATAGATTGTGAGATGTTGATGTCTGTGTTATTTTGCACTTCTCAAATCTCTGCTTTCAATACCAATTAGTCTGATAACCAAGAGGAAGTGTACTTCCTTTTTTTTAAATAGTATCCATGATGTGAGGGTAGAAACTGTTACCCATTATTTTATTACATAACAGAATTATATGTTTTTATAAAATCTTGGATTCATAAATCTATGAAAGGTTTGAAAACAAATTTCAAGGCATAGCTCAGGTTCCTAATTAAGAAGATCATAAATTAAGAAAATAACATAGTTAAATAGACCTTTTTTTTTTAATCTAAAGAAACTTTTCCAAAGAATGGTTTACACTATTAAATGATGTGATTTTTATAAGCTGCATGGTGATAAAAGCCTGTAAATTGGAAGAGGTTATTCCCTTAGAAGCTTGACTACATGGGTTTAGATAATTTAAAATTTTAAGTCTTAAGTCTAAAAACAATTAAAAATTAGGAAGTTATTCTGGTATACATGAAATATAATTATGGTTTATTAATAACAGAAATCACAAATTACTTCTATATCTATTTGAAATCTTGGATTCACAATCTATGAAAGGTTTGAAAACAAATTTCAAGGCATAGCTCAGGTTCCTCTTCACAATCTGGACAAAAAATCATAATGATAGTTTTAATTTAATTTTTTTTTCTTGTGCAAATCCAACACTTTTTTTTGCCTATGCCATTCTCCTCACATTCCTGGTGGGAAATCTTTCTTTGGCGTCAACAGATATGTGAGATGTCAGTGGTCTTCTTCTTTCTATTATAGTTTTTGGGGCCCTCCATTGTCCTCCATCATCATCCGAGGGTTTTTAGTCTTTATGCCTCTCCTACTGGTAGTTTCTACCAAAGTAGAATTGAACTCGGAACTGATCATTATAACACCCGTTTTGCCTTTCCACTTGAGTACCCGAATCCCAGGGCTTGGTCCATACCTGGATTTCCATTTCTTTTTGAGCGATGCGTTTCCATTACGTAAAATTTCTGAGCAAATAAGTCGCTTGTAAGGGAAACACTATTATAGAAGTTATGCCCAAGATCTATTCCACTCTCAATAAAATGAACCACCCCATAAATCTGGGTCTTTTGCCCCACAACACAGAGAAAATTTATTAATTAGCCCAGAAGGCCCTGCCAGCACAAAAGTGTCAGGCCAAATTTATGTATTTTTCATTTATATATTGTTGGTAAGACCCCTTCCATAACAACATCGGCTCATCAATAGCATGGTTTTTTGCTGCAATAACTATCTTGGACATTTTTTTATTAAAATAATCTATTAGTAGAGGGTGAATTTTATAGGTGGACCTGAGGTCAATTTCATTAGAATTAGTCACGAAATGTAGATGTCGACAGTCAAGTATGACACACCACAATTCTCTATTTCTATCTAAAAAACCAGTTGATTAAAAAAAGTCAGTGCAGGGGCCTTTTAAACTAAGCAGATTTCTCTCATGAAGACTCATCTACATACTGTTAACACAACAGTACTGTCAATATTAACACATTCGCTGCTGCAGTCTATATGTGATATACTCCACCACTAACTGCACCGATCCCCGGCGTCTGATGCCTCTCCTAACGTTAAAACCTGTATCGGACCCTGGGGACGATGTAGTTTTCGAAGGTAACGCTATCTCTTGACAATTCAAGTGAACTAAATGAATGAATTAGCAGAGCCTTCAGTCCTCCAATCCAAAAACTAGCACCAGCAAAGCCAGGAGTAGCCCCCGGCGTCCGATGTCGTCTACAACTAATGTACATTTTTTATCACATTGTCAGCTGTTATTTCCAATAAGCACTCTAAACTTGTAAGCACTTCTAGGCCAGTAGTTGAACTAGAACATGAGGGTAAATAGTTCTTGTCTGCAAAACTATCGTCACTTGAAGTCGTATCACTCTCACTTTCACTGCTGTCTGCAAGACAGTGCGTACTCCTGCCACCCAGCCGGTATCACCAGGTACCGGGTAACCCATCCTCAGTGTTCCATTACACCCGATCACAATTCCCTCACCCTTATAATGGAACTATAGTTCAGTAGAAACTATCACTTCTCACCCCCGGTAGGTCACACTACCTTACTACCATCTAAATTGTGAAGCTGGGTCTCAGATAAAAAAAAAAAAAAGTGCTTACTCAACTAATTTCCGACCACGAGACATACTGAGTGCAACACAATGTTAAATGAGTGAATGAGGGGCAAGGAAGGTAAAACAGATTCAAGTCAGTTCATGTTTGATCAAGTTGTGACTGGAATAAGCATCGGGCGCCGGGGGGTGGTGCCGTACCAAATTGGAGTTTCTTTATTTCTAGACGGTTATGGTCCCCGGCGTCCGATAATATTTTTCTAGATTAACTAAATCTACAGGTTCTAAGAATAAATTATATCCAATCCCCGTTAAAATATCTCTCATAATAAGCTTGGTACAGCCTTCGTCTTTTTGGAGTGGACTGAAGGAGAAGGGCTCGTCTTGATAGACTTGATGACGATCGGACCCCGGGGAGCGATACAGCAGGGAACGTGTTAAGTGAATAAATACACACACAATAATGAGAAACCTCCCAACGGTACGCGTCCTAAATGTAAACAAACAAGTGTATTTATATATTTTTATTATTCTTATTTTTTAGAATGACTATGAAAGCGTTTTGAAAGACTGTGGAAGTGCCATCCTGTTGAAGCCAGATTATGTCAAAGCACTCACTCGACGATATAAAGCTGCAGAGCGTGTTGGACATATGCGTCAGGCTCTTGAAGATGTGACTGCTGTTTGTCTCCTTGAAAAGTTTAGCAACATGGATACTCTCTCAGCAGCTGATAGAATATTAAAAGTTATTGGTAAGTGAACAATGCTTTTACCAATTCCCCTGCAATCAGTCATTGAGGGTGTATGCATAATGATATAAAAAGTTCAGAATATTTCCATTAGTATGAGTCAGATCAAAAAATATTATGTGAACAATCATTATGAAAAAATAATACTCTACAATTGTTATTTTATGCATTTTTCCCTAACTTAAAAATTAGCATTTATTTGTACTGTTCAGTTCTGTGGCATATAGCTCCCACTCTTTTCACATTAACAATAACTCACTATATTATTAAAACCTCTTTTTTCCCTTTAACTGCTTGGCAGAGAAGGGTGCTGAGTGAGAGAGGATAGACGAGAGAGCCTCTTGGCCATATGAGTATTGGAGAGGGTGTCAACTTCCCAGTACTGGCCTCTTTACAAGCAGACTACACTGAAGTGTGATGCTAAACCAGGCTCCCTAATTTCTGTTCTGAATGGTTTTTTTAACTTGCCTAAATCTTTCTCTTTTCTAGATGTGGATATAGAAGTGAGGGTTTACTTGAAATATACTTAATTATATTTCTACCAAAGACTATTTTGTTAGAGTTGTGTGATGTATGCTATTGTATTAAGTTTAACCTGTAATGGCTGGTGGTGTGTGCGTTTATGTGCTGGCAGTAATTATATGTCAATTTTGTTAAAAAAGTTTTTGCACAAACTTTGAAAATGACAATTTTTTTTTAATTAACAAGGATTTAACATTTTAAATTTTATATACCTTTTTTTTCTATATATTCGGATAAAAGGGGACAGTACAAAAAAAAAAAATATGCATACCTTATTAAGTTTATCAATTATACTTTATTCATCTTTTTAATGTTTATACTTGTTTTTATTCACTAAGCAATGTATTGTATATACTTTTTCAGGTAAAGTAGAAGCTGAAGAATACATGAAGAAACGATCTTCAGTTCTTCCATCTGAATATTTTATGAAACAGTACTTTGCCTCATTTACTCAGGATCCTGTAGTCAAAGACCTTTCAAAAGTTGCCTCTGCAGAACTTGTTCTTCTCAGGTATGTGCTTATTGAATGTAATGATACTGACATTTCTTTTTAGGCATCTTTGAAATCTGATTTCTTTTGTTCAAGTATAAAGACTTGTTTTAACCTACTTACTCTACATTCCCCTATAATACTATTTCTTTGTTCTTAAGACTCTTAGTTGTTGATCACCTAGATCAGTTGGTAAGTCAATGGCATGTATTTAATTCTATGTTAGAACTCCTTATCATGCATGCCATATTCTTCACTCACCATTGCTCTGCCACTGTAACAGTGCCTTGTGCATGTTCATAGTTGCTATGAGAGTTGTGTCAGGATTGTTAATTTCAGTTTATTCATTATTCACACCATATTTTGGCTTATGATCTGTTTGAAGTGTAGGCTCATGTCTCTTTTTACCCCATCTATTTCTTTGTAAGTATTTTCTATTTTTTATATTAAGAAGTCATTCATCACATCACTCTAGTTTCATTTTGGATTATAATTAACATTAAAATTTGTGGTCCTTTTGTGATTAAATTCATTACTATTATTATTCTCTACCTCATAATTTTCTCCACACTTATGGATTTACTTCATAAAGACTGTGTATTCTTCTCCAGTAAACTGAATCGTTAGTATGAAGGACACCTAAAACTAATATATTGAAGCTTCTATCATTAGAAATGAGGGCATTATTACAGGATTTTTTTTTACAATTTATGAGTGGTGTACCTTCCATACACAAACTTCTTTATGAATCGTAATTTATTTTCCAGGTGTAATTCATGTAGTATGTTTGCTCTTTCTTTAGTGTACTTTCTAAACATTGTTATGTTAGGACTGTACTAATGAAGAATTACCATGAATGTAGATATAGTCCTTTTTTTGAATAGAAAAAAGAAATAGTTTTCCACGAACTTCAGGGATGTAGGTAATATTAGGGAAGATTTGTTGGGGGGGGGGGGGTTGTATTTTCTATCACACAACAAAATAATTTTAAAATTAAAATATGTGAGTAATATATCAAAATATGTGTTCTTTATTTGAGACATAGATCTTTTCTTTAGTTGAATTGTGCTTCATAAGTTTAAAAATATAGTTTTATAAGTTTAGACCTCAGTGTGCTGTAAGTTCATCAAGTCAGAAAATCCCTTATTCTGAAATACTACCAAAGACATATGCTGTGCTGTTGTCACTATGATAACAGGATGGTTCACTCTCTTTTCCCCTATATTCTGGGCAGGCTGTATTTCTGAATCTTAAAATTTTCTGATTTTTATATGCAATTGCTATTATTATATTAAGATATTATTGCTTCATGAAACATTTTTTGTTCCATATTGCGTTATTGTGGGGAGCATATCTAACCTGTAGAAGGTAGTGACTTAGATATATTGGTAGGGGTGCCAATTTATTACAGTAGCTCTATTTGGAGAATATAGTTAGTTTCCAGGAGCACTTTTTAATTTCTGTGCATCAGTGTCTTAGGCACTTCTTATATCTAGTTATGCCTAAAAATGGGGGTGTGTTTTGGTCCTCATTTCTTATTCTTTTAGCAGATTTCCCTTTAGGGAAATCAGCTATTGAGGTCATACTCATGACGCAAGTTTCGAAAAATTTCTTCAAATGTCCATCGATCCTACCCAGGAGATGACGAAAATGAGGTCCGTTCAAAATTATATATATATATATATATATATATATATATATATATATATATATATATATATATATATATATAGATTTGTCTGTTAACGCTCTAGCGGTCACAATTTTTATTTGATCGTTACGAAATTCGATATTTAACCGTTTTATGTAAAAAGACAGATCAAGTTCGTTAATGGCTGAAATCGTACCAGAGGGAGGGGGGGATTTTCGAAAATTCGAAATATCTCTGTTATTATGCATCGAATCAAAAATTGTATAGAACCAATCTTATTGCAAATTAAATTTACTATAAATATTGTTATATTCACTTATTCTCTATCTTGAATATTAACTGAGATATTTGTATTTTTATGAAGTCTGTGGTCGGGTGTTGTTTGGGTTAGTTCGGCCGTTTTCGTAAGTCTCGGCTCTGGCGGAAGCTTCTAACCTAACCTGTCGTTTCTAACCTTACCTAACCTTCGTTACTTTGTGAGATTTATGCAAATACGTTCTGTTCATCCGCCCCCCCCCTTCTTTAGTTCTTGGACTACTAAAATTTGAGTTATTAAAATATAAATTATTCTTACAATTCAGAAGCCGTTTCAGTTGGGAGTTTATTAAAATTAACTGAAAGATTTCTCATTACCATTTGTATTTACTTATGGTGGTGTTGTGTTACCCGTATTTATATTTATCTATTACTAAACTTCACGTGTTTAGTTTACGCAGTCCCTGCGTGACGGACTTTTTATCAGTTGTTTATTCAAAAGGGCGAATACCCAGTTATGAACAGGTGATACTTTCATCTTTATTTTCCGCTTTTATGAGCCCTTCTACACATCTTCGGCTGACTATTGTTTTAAGCCTGTGTTTTAGCTATAGAGCAAGTAAGTCATACCTTAATATGAGTATAGATTCAACTGTTTTTAACTTAATTAGTAATAATTATTTGTAGTTATTACTTTTATTTCTGATTCCTATAATGTATCCTTTATGTCTTCTGTTGAAGTGCCGCTTTAGTGTTACTTTACTTATTTTAAAGATCTGTCTTTTCTAATATCTAGTTAAAATTTGAAGCTTTAGCCTTAGGTAGATTAAATCTTGATAATAGAATCCTACCCTATGATAAAAAATTCCATTTTACCATTCAGGATTCTATTACTACCATTGTATTGGTGCTGCGAGACCAAAGTAAATTCATCTGTGAATTCTCATATTCAGATATTCTATCAATTGCAATTTATTGAGTGCCTGCTGGGGTTTAGATCTATACACCATATTTAAATATGATATTGAGATATATTAAAAATTACAGTACAATTTCCTAATATTAAGGCCACAAAGTACATATTATTTTTAAAGAAAAGTATGAGAACATTACATGATTCTTTATGGTCCAGTCACCTCAAACACCCCTTTTTTTTTGTAAAAGATACCTAGTTTGGCTGTTCGTAGGGTGTCACGTTCAGCGTTCTTATCCACTTTTTGTTTTCAGTCTTCATTAAATCTCATCTTCTACTCATATTACATTAGCAATAAATCATGAAATATCTCAATCCTAGTGTAACTACCAAACATTTTTTCTTGCCTCAAAAATGTCCATTTGATCAGTCCCATATCCAATATTTAGCTATTTCTTTCATGCAACACTAAAGACTTTATTCATTAATTGCTGAAATCAGCACAAGAAGAGGGGCGGGGGGAAGGGTAGGAATCAAAAATTCAAAATGTCTCATTTATTATGAGTCTGATCGTAAAATGTTTTATAACCAATTTTGAACTACTGAAATCTAATTTATTCCCATTTCTGCATATACCTGTTCCTATCTAGTAAGCGAAAGTAGATGACTCTTAGTCCACTATCTCAATATGCCTTAGTTGCTTAAAGTGGACATTTAAAAATGAAATGATTTCTTTTTCTATCTAATTTGAGGTAAATATTTGGGAAATGTAGTATCTCATTATTCAGTAAGGTTCAATTTCATAGTATTGTATCATTGCCATTCATCTTTCCTATTTTTTTTAAATTTTTATTATTTTTCATAGAGGGATTGAAAAAGCTCGACGAGCCCTTTATGATGAGAGATATGCTGATATAATCCCAGCTTGTAATGAAGAAATCTCGAAACCTAGTTCGAACGAAGCGAAAGAGCATGCCCTTCTGCTGAAAGCATCAATGAACATCCTCTCCTCCCAGACTGCAGATGCTATGGCTGACCTCACTTATCTCATCAACACATCCAATGATCACAAGGTCTTTTTCCGTTTCTCTTCTATTTAATTAATATTTTATGTATTTTGTCAGAGTTAATTATTTACTTTACTATAGATACTATAGATTTAGGGCTTGTTTGAGTTATTAAAATCCTTGTTTTAGGTTACATCAAATTTCAAGTGAGGGACCTAATCTTCATGAAATTTTTGGTAGAATCAGAATATAAAATAAAAATTGGAGTAATAAGGAAATTTAAAAGTCAGGAAATTATATTTCTAGTCAATCTTGATCAAAATCAACTTCGGATTTGACATCCTCAGATAAAATAGAGAGAAATCCATTAGAATCAATTCTCTACCCAAACTAAAAATGAGGGTGAGGGGTCTCTTGGGGCATTCTGTATATTTATATCAACAAAAAAAAGTTTCATTAAGTTTGTGAGAATTAGTAAACTACTCTTTGATAAATTTATAATGGTTAATTGTAAAACAAATAAAGTAGAATGACATATGAATTTACTCAATTGTTATTATTATTTATTAACGTCCACTTTTGCTACTACAGCTAATTGGGACGTATAGGTTACCACCCGTTTCTAGCCAAGGTGGGACTAAGGATTTATTTAATGAGTTGGTCATTAAATAAATTCTTATTTTCCAGACGGGAATCGAATTCCCCGATTCCCTATTAGCCCGATGCTTTAACTTACATGGCTAACCTGAGACTCAGTTTGTTTGAGGTTTAATCGTTCACCTTCTTACTAAAACATATCTTTGTGGAATACATATTTATATTTTCATTCTATTCATCACTTAATTTATTCACAGATTAAAATCAATGCCTTACTGAAACGAGCCTGCATTTATATGCAATCTGACGATGAAAGAGCTTCTGAAGATTTTAGTGAGGCAGCAAACTTGGATCCCAACAACCCTGATGTTCCACATCAAAGAGCCCAAGTAATCATTTTTTTATTTTAGACTACATTTACATGTTATTTTTCATTATCTTAATTATAAGCAAAGTTAGAGCAGCATAGAAAATTTTAGATCATAATCCTTTTTTACATGGGAGAGCAAATGCAAGTCTATGGCATTAACAAAGAACTTGCCAGATTTTTTAAAGTAAAAGCTAATCTAATCAAATTATTAAGAAATTTTTACATTAAATCTGAATTATAGTATTTCTCAACTTCTCTGTCTAGCACATTTAGTAAAATCAAATTTTTTTTTTTTAATGTAAATTACATCTAGATGCAAAATTCTTTGTTCAATATACATCTAAAAAATCCCATGAGGAATGTTTGCTCGAGAGATGGGCAAAGTGTAATTTTAATGGAATTACAGTTACTTAAAAACAGCTTTTATTTATTGCAACTTATAAAAAATGAATTCACATATATTGACAATGTGATTGGATGAAAAAAACATTTATTATTAAATACAATAGGAAATATTTATATTTTATCAAAAAAATATTTAATTGCAGATAATTATTTGTCTTTCACAAAACTGAATACCATTGCAACTTACCAATAAAGTGTCTCTTTGTGATTTCAACTAATTAACATCTAACACTAAACTTATCTTATGTATGGCACCAATTAAGAACATTATTGTAAAATCAAAATTAGTATTTTTTTTTCTTTTTTTTTCATAATTTTGTAAATATTTAGAAGCAACAATAACGTGTGTTTTTAATACATTGGCTATCACTGCTTTACATTATAAAAAAGTATGTAATGCAAGGGCTGCATAAATTAAGCAGATTTCCCACTTGCTGGTATGACACGCAACTGAACTCTACTCACCGTATATTTTCTATTTCTAAGTAAAAATCCAATGAGTAGAATTGGGGGTTTATTGAGGGCTGAAAACAATTACAAACAAATTCGCTAAATATTTGAGTTCTCAAAAAATGTATAAATAAAGTGTTGCATGAAACGTTTAAATATTGAGTATGGAATAGATGAAATAAACATGTTTGAGTAAAGAATGAAATTTTAATTGATGATATCATCACATAAACTTATTTGCATGTTTCTCAAACTTTGAAAATTCCAATAAAACTATATTTGACATTTAAGCTTCGAAGTGGTTCATGATATAGCAACTTATTATTAATATGACATGAGTAGGAGTGTGGGTTTACTGAAGGCTATATATTCAAGATGGCAAAATCGTTTATAACAATATTTATAGGAAATTACATTTGCAATACACTTTCAATCCGAATCATAATAACAGAAATATTTTGTAATTCACCCCTCCTATTGGTCTGATTTCAGCCGTTAATGAACTTGACCTTTAGTTTTATATAAAATGTTTAAATATCAACTTTGGTAATGATCAAACAAAAATTGTGACTGCTAGAGGGTTAACAGACATACACATAATATATATATTTATATTTATGAAAATAAAGTTTGTCCTTCATGAATTATTTGGTAATAATTCTTTTGCATTAGACATGTCGTGAATGAAGTTTTTTAGCAGATTTTCCTTAAGGGAAATCAGCTATTGAGGTCGTACTCATGATGCGATTTTTGAAAATTTTCTTCAAATGTCCATCGATCCTACCCAGGAGATGACGAAAATGAGGTCCGTTCAAAATTCTCTCTCTCTCTCTCTCTCTCTCTCTCTCTATATATATATATATATATATATATATATATATATATATATATATATATATATATTTGTCTGTTAACGCTCTAGCAGTCGCAATTTTTGTTTGATCGTTACGAAACTCGACATTTAACTGTTTTATGTAAAAAAACAGATCAAGTTCGTTAATGGCTGAAATCGGACCAGAGGGAGGGGGGGTTTAGAGGGGGGATTTTTGAAAATTTGAAATATCTCCGTTATTATGCATCGGATCGAAAAATTATATATAACCAATCTTATTGCAAATTAAATTTACTATAAATATTGTTATATACATTTATTCTCTGTCTTGAATATTAACTGAGATATTTGCATTTTTCAGTTTTCAGCAAACCGCCACTTCTACTCATGTTACGTAAACAATACTCTGCTACATAATAAATCACATTATTGGAAGTTTAAATACAATAAAAAAAATAAAAAATTGTATTCAAGAGACCTTTATTATACGAGATACATGCAAATATGTCCTGGTGACTCCCCCCCCCCATATAAACTTTTGGACTACTAAAATGTTATTGATTGAGATAACAATTATTCTGACCCATTTTATTAATTACAGTACTAGATATAGTAAATAGTTCTCAATAAAATTAATGTGTTATATTCTGATATATTTCAGTAATTGTTTTTCTTTCCGGTTTGAGGCGGGCCGACCTGTTTGTTTACTTTTCTAACCTAACGCTTCCTGTCGGCAGGTTATTGAAATTGGATAAAACATTTCTTATTTCCGTTATTTCTTGTATTTATTCACGGTCTTGTTGTGTTACCAGTATGTATATTTATCTATTACTAAACTTCACAAGGAAATCTGCTTAGTTTACGCAGCCCCTGCGTGACGGACTTTTTCTTCTTTACTTTATTTTTTATATCAATTTTTTAAATTGTCCATATATCTATTTTTTGTTTCCTTTTAGATGTTCCTGCTTGGTGAGAGGCTTGAAAATGCAGTATCTGAGTTCCACAAAGCAGCAGAGCTGAACCCAAATTCAGGTCTGGTCCAAGTACAGAAACTTTATGCGGAGTACAGGTATGGCACTACTCAGCAAGATGCTCGTATGGTTGCCAAGGCTAAAGCTGGCCTTCATGAAGCCATAAACAAATATCCCAACACTCCAGAAGGTTATATGCTATTAGCTCAGGTACGTTTTCAATACTATTCCTACTATTCTTTTTGTGTGAGTGTTTGATTCCTATATTTTGTTAAAAGTCATAAAACCATAATATTTTAGAATACTTTCATATAATTGACATCAATCAAAGAAAATGTTTATATAACATAATAGATTTATTGCCAATAATTATTTTTATTCATTGTTTTAAAAATTCAATTTTCAAGCTTATTTTCCAATTTCAAAATGATTTGAGTTATTGGTTAAACTGACATGAAACTCCAGTCTCTGTTATATCAGTGGTATCTTTTTTACTTTTTTACCTACCTTTATGTCCATGATCTTTTAAATCTCTCCTAGATTAAAAAATATACTTAATGGGAGATGTGTGTTATTCATAATACTCAAGGGTAACTTTTGAGGTGCCCTTCCTAATTTCTAAATGATACTTTATAGACGGACTCATTACAAAATCTAGGACCCCATCCTGGCTAGAAAGCCTAGACAAATCATATATATATATATATATATATATATATATACATATATATACTTAAGTTTGATTCCTCACAGTAGTATAACTTTTTATTATTTAATTTAGGTCTACAATGATTCTCAAGAATACGATAAAGCAGAAGCCACATTTGATGCAGGAATAAAAGCAGATCCCAAGAATGCTTCTATTCTTGTTCACAAAGGTATCCTTTAATTAACTGATATTTTTTACTGTAATAATATTATAAATCCAGGTTGATAGCAATAATAATTTACTTAGTCTTTTTAATGATTTTTTATCAATTTTTTTTATTTTTATTATTTCATATTAGTAATCTTAGTGGCTTTACTAAATAAAATTATGAATAGCACAGAAGAAGATTAGACTTAATTCAAATAATATAAGTAGATCTAATGCTTTTCTTTAGTTTAGATCTTTCTTTTTAGATAAAACGAATATATATCAAGTATGGTAACGATAAGACAAAAATTGCGACCGCTAGAGCGGTAACAGACAAATATATATATATATATATATATATATATATATATATATACAGTTTTGAACGGACCTCATTTTCGTCTTCTCCTGGGCAGGATTGATGGACATTTGAAGAAAAATTTCGAAAATCACGTCATGAGTACAACCTCAATAGCTGATTTCCCTTAAGGGAAATCTGCTAAAAAAAAGAGTTGTACAACTACACTATACAACAGTCAAAATATGAAATTCCATCATTCTAAGACTAGTCATTTTTTAATTATGTGAGATATGTACAGATCCCCTGCAAAACTAGTTGATATAGAGTGGAGGGATTGGGGAAGACCAAAATGGATAATTAATTTCATTTTAATCTGAAAACTGAAAATTATTACAATTACAATACTTCTTTTACTTTGTAGAAGAAAGTAATACAACAACTGTTATTTCATATTTGTCTGTTTTTCAATCAATTTATTCATGTAGAATAGATTGGTGGATATTTTAAGAAAGTTTGAAAATATCTCAATAGTATAATTTTAATAGTTGACTTTCCTTGAGGGACATCTGTTAAAAGAGGGCAAATTATCATTGAATAATTTTTTATTTTTTTAAATTATCACCATTGCAACAGAACATGCAAACTTATATATATATATATATATATATATATATATATATATATATATATATCTATATAGTGCAATTTGAGAGGCATTTGAATTCTAACTTTTAAGATGCATTCAAAATAAAATAATTAAATTTTTTAGGTCTTCTCTATCTCCAGTGGAACGGAGAGATGGACAAAGCTATTACCATGATGGAGAAAGGCATTGCTGTTGATCCCAAATGTGAATTTGCTTATGAGACATTAGCATCCATTGAAGTCCAAAGGTGAGTCTCATAGGTTCACTTCACGCAATATATGAAATATGAAAACAAATAAATAGTTAACATTTTTAAAAATGTATCTGGCTTTAAATTATTTTGTTTTCTTAAAAAAGAAAAGAATGTAATTTTATGCCAATTAATAAAAATAAGGCTCTAATTAAAAAAAAAAAAAAAAAGCTTTACCATTGATAGAATCCGAGGCCTTTAAGGTGATTGCTATGTCTTTCACTAGCTTCATCTTGAAACCATGGTATTGTGGGATTTTGGGGAATAACAAGTTCAGGAAAATGATATTCATTGCACAAGAAATTTAAGACAACTTAAAAATCTTCAAATTTTCATGATCAGTCACAAAATGAAACAACTTATTTCATTTTATTTGACGTTCATGTTTTATTACTTGTACATCACCTCTTCTAGGGGATATTTTTTTCTATAGTTTATAACAACAATTAGTTTATAAAATCACAAAGATAATTTTCTTGGAATTTTATATATATATATATATATATATATATTTATATATTAAAAAAAAAAGTCTTCATATTTTTGGCCGAAGTTTCGCACATAGCAACACACTTTAGTTTCATCACGGCAACCCTAAGGAAGTTAGAAGTATGCCTAGCAAAACAACTATAAACATTAAATGTCCAAAGACCTTAATTGTAATAATGACAAGGTCCATGGAATCCTACGAGTATTTTTTTAAAAATATTGTTGAATTTTATAATTTGATTATTATTGTTATTCATATAAAAGGAAATGATCCCCTGAATAAATGGTGGTTTGTAGCTACTAAGATAAAAGTAATTTATACCTGTTGATGTTGTTGAATGAAGACTAAATGAATCATTATTAAATTAAAGGTATAACTCATTTTTTTCAAGTTATATCAAATTAATCTTATTACTAGGTATGATTTTTAAAATATATTTAATGTATTAATTCCTCAAATAGTAAATTAACACTCTTCAATAATAATTCTTCATTATACAAAAATTTTATATCAAAGCTTATATACCTATTTTTCTCACTGAAGTGCCCCTCCTAAGAACAAATTCATTTTTGTTTTGCATGTCCTATTTTTTTAGACAATATACATCCAAAGAAATATGTTTGTACACTAAGTTGATGAAATTATTATTAAAAACTTTTATGGTCAAGAAATGGAAATAATATTTCTTTCTAATTAAGATTAATTTTAAGCATTTCTTGTGATTGTTCCATATTTAATATTTATATTTTTTCAGAGGTAACTTAACTCGAGCAGTTGCACTTTTTGACAAAGCACTTCCTCTCGCAAAAAGTGAACGAGAAGCCAGTCATATTCTATCACTGAGAGCAGCTGCTCAGGCACAAATCGTTGTTGCTAAGACCCTTGGTTTGGACTCTATCTTACCATCAGCATAGTACCCACCTTCACCATCCTCTGTATATACTAGCATGTACAAAACTAGTTTAATTGTGCGAGATGCGTTATCATGTTTTTTTTAATACCTCTTATGTAGTTTACTTAATTTCAGTTTTTAAATAGTAATCTCATGAACAAACATGAGTAAAATACTGAATAGGTCAGAATGATCCAAGCCCAATAAATAAGGAATGAGAAAATAGAGGAAATTAGGTGTAAACTAAAATAATGTATTTAATTGTACTTATAATTAATTGCATTCCTTTCTCTTGTTCCTCTACATTAATAAAATATTTGACTGAAGTTTAAATTTTATCACTGACTTAAGCACTTCTTTTTGAAACTAATTTTTTTATCTTCACTAGGAAGATTTCTAAATTATCTATCTTATATATAAACACATAATTATTATCACGTTATTTACAGCAACATTCTAATTGCTGTTGTATTAAATTTTGAACATGCTTTGCTCAGATAAATATTTCAGTGTTAAGTATTCATTTAAAACTATCTTGCTGATGTAAATTTTTTTTATTAAATTGGATATGATAAAATTCTGTTTGTTTTGCATTTTAAGAATTTATTTGTTTTGTTTTTGTAAAAAACTGTATATGTTAGAAGAGCTAGTTATCTTCAAATAAATTATATTTAGTTTTATAAAACCATGTTATGTTTTATTGTGATAAACCTATTTTTGTTTTCTTATTTTTGCAAAATATAAGAAGCTTATATTTGTATTATTATATTTCCCTTACTTTGATTTTCAAAATTGTTTTAATGCCCTAGAAGGCTTCCCCTCTGTTCTTTAATTCTGTTAATTTTTGATTTAGTAGAGTAATTATGGGATATTAACTTTTCAAATAACTAACTACTTGTCACTACAGCCTAACCACTATAATCTGGCCTTCTTAGCAGCACAGGCGATATCAAGCTTTTTATACAACTTCATGAGTTGGCCTTGCTTCTGATCCGCCAGCCTTTTTTCACAGGCCCAAATAATTTTCTGAAGGCACTTCGTCTTCTGACCAATAGAGCCTCCCCGCTGCCCTTGATAAGAGTCAACCTTTCACTGCCATATATAACTGTTGGTCTGAGAACCATTTGTATATTTGCATTTTCCATTTCCTGGAGAGACTTGAAACAGAGAGCCTTTTGGAGGGTAGAGAAGCATCTAGTCCCAGCAACTTTTATATCTGCATCCACTGTATTGCTCTCCATAACTGTCCCTCACAGGTACTTAAAAATAACACAAACTAAGAAGCTCAAAAAATTCCAGTTCAACAGGGCCTCCAATCTTCTCATACACTTAGTCTTTTCTAAACTTACTTTGAACAATAGATCTTATGCAAACTCTTCCAAAGCATCAGTAAATGTTACGATATTTCTAACATTGATCAATATATAATCAGCATATGTCATGTGCTGTTTGAGCCTCTTGTATATTGGGGGACCAAGATTTGTCCATATTTTTCAAATTACCACTTGCAGGGGTGAAGTTTAACAATATTGGTGACTGTGGATCTACTTGCCTAAGCCAGTGGTAACCTAAAAACCATCAGAGGTTCTAGCTCAGGTTTATACCTTACAAAAAGTATCTTCCCGCCATTCTCGTAAATCGCAAAACCTTGCTAGGGATTCCAGCTGACTGTATTGCCTCCAGTAATTTTAGTCTGTCTAAGCCGCCATGAATTCAATGAAAAATGAATGGCTTTAGTGTGCCAGAAGTCATTGCAGGTGTGATGCAGATCAATATTATACTCATAGACTTATAATTGCTTGAAATTTGTCTAATGAAGAACAGATCTATGGCTGATCTTCCAGGGCAAAAACAGCTCTGGTATTCTCCCAGCATCCTCTCAAACAACCACTGGCATATGGTCAATGACTAGATCTTATTTATAGCAAGAAGATGCACTATACTTTTAAAATATCCAAATTTAAATTGTGTTCCTTTTTATGTATGGATACAATATTTGCTTCATCCATTCTACTTACATTTTTTCTTCAATTGACATTTAATACAATCAACCACACTGGCAGTTTACAGTCAGTGATTTTTTACCTTTTAAACAAGATTGATTTTATAACACTTTCCAACTCATAATAACAGAAATACTTAAGAATTTACACTTTTCCCCTTCTCTAAACCCTTCTTACCAGTAGAATTTTAACTGTTAACAATCTTGATCTTTAGTTTTACAGGGAACAATTTTTTATTTTTTTTTTTTAATTTTCATGAGTACAAGCTCATGATGTAAATGAAGCTCTGCTCATAAACTTCCACAAGTTGTGACCTGGAAAGCTAAAGCAACTTCTTAAATTTAATATTAATTATTTTTGCTATCTATATAAATGAGAATCATAAGTTTTGTAAAACAAAGACTGCATTAGAATTCTATTTCCCTCTTCAAAAATACCAAAAGTCTGTCACGCAGGGGCTGTGTAAACTAAGCAGATTTCCCACGTGAAGTTTTACAATAGAGAAATTTCACGACAGTCGGGCAGTTAAGGAAACGGCCGAACTAGCTTTTGGCGGGAAAGTCAGCCGCCCAGATTTAATAAAAATGCAAATATCTCGGTTAATATTCAAGATAGAGCATAAATGTATACAACAATATTTATAGTAACTTTAATTTACAATAAGATTGATTCTGTACAATTTTTCGATAATCCTCCCCTATAAACCCCCCCTCCCTCCCACTGGTCCGATTTCAGCCCTTAACGAACTTGATCTTTCTTTTTACATAAAACGACTAAATATCGAGTTTGGTAACGATCAAACAGAACCGGTGACCCCTAGAGTGGTAACAGACAAATATATATACAGTTTTGAACGGACCCCATTTTCGTCATCTACTAGGTAGGATCGATTCCGTCATGAGTACAACCTTAATAGCTGATTTCCCTTAGGGGAAATCTGCTATAAAAAAAAAGTGTGTGAATTCTTCTAATTATGATTTAGTAATCATCTTTTAATGGGTGGCCTGCTGATATCCTATAAGTACCCAATATACTTCATGGCATTATTTAAAAGTAAAATAGCCACATTAACTCTTGAGTCGAGAGAGGGGTGGGATACTGTGCTAGTGGACTACTGTAGCAGCTAGTCTTCTTCCACCAGATAGATTAAGACATACGTTTTCTTAGTATTTGGGATTCCAGTTCTTGCCCAGCCCTTGCCAAGAGTCTTTACCCTTAGGGACATTTTATGACCCACTGTATACCTGGAATTACCCCAAACAAAACCAGCACTTCATTTTATACTAAAACAATTTTACTGCTTCTGCCTTAAAATATTTAAGCATTTGAAATAATTAATATTAAGTTATAATATCTCTATAATCAATGCTTCTGTAAAATTCATTTCAAAGTAAAGATTTAGGTTTACAATATGAGAGAAAAATAGTAATTTAAATCCACAAAAAAACTTGTTTAAATGCACGGTATGGTGAGAGCTGTGTTTCACTCGAAAAGTATGCTGACAGGAGCCTAGGTTCTAGCCCAAAGTTGCCAGCTGCAAAGGATTACGGGGTACTTACTCAACTAATAAGGTTGTTGGTAATGATCATTATAATTTTTTCCCCCAACCAAATGATGACAGAATTTGAGATCATGTTATACACCTAGTAAAGAGGAAAATAACAGATCACTTATAAAAAGATTTTAATTTATTTTAGCATTATTAAATACATTGCATATACTATTTATAATGAGAAGTATAGGGATGGAACTAGACTTGAACTTCATAGCCCACAAGGTGCCTCTTTCCAATTACTTCACCAACGTAGAACCAACAGAAAACTTCCACTGTTATAAGAGTGTTGAGCCAAGCTTCCTGAAATAAAGAAATAATCAATAAGACTCTTTAATTTACAAGGGAAGTGCACGGCCTTCCCCATGCCAATTTGGACACAATGTTTTTAATTTGTAGTACTAATGAAAAACAATTATTTTAAAGCGAGAGAAAGGACTTCTCAGGCGTTCGTCTAAAAAAAATGTTAAAGATTTGCCCCAAAGTCTTGAGGTGTTGCAAAGACTAAAATTAGAAAGAGGTTTTGGCAGCTCAGTTGTTAACATTATTTTTTTTTGTAATTACAAGATCTTGATATCAAATCTTGCCGGGTAGACTTTTTTTTTGTTTTGTTTCTAGGGCATTTAATTAACAATAATAAATGAATAAAAATTTTTTTAATTATTGGCATTTAATTTTTAACATGTTCCATATATTTAATACAATCCTCTTCAGATGACATTTTGCATTTCTGTTCAATCAATTACGATCAGTTTTGGAGACAGTTGATCAAATTTATAACTTTAACGATAGAAATATCTGTCAGTGATCCAAGACCAAGCATAATGAAAATATAGCTCTAACATATAAAACTGTTAAAGAATATTTTTATATCTAGAGCTAGAAAATTTTAAATATCTTTATTAATTGTAAAATAAAATAATAACAAATAAACAGGTGAAGCTAAATAAGACCATTTAAAAATATTATCAGAATATCCGCATTAATATTTATAATTGTTATATACTTAGGTATTCAATTAAAAGTAATATATTTCTTGTATAATATTAAATATTTCCTTATATATTCTTCAAATTTGATGGCAAGAGTCTCTAATAAAAAACATGTCTTTCCAGTGCAAACTTTATTGAAACTGCCCTAAAGTTTGCACCGGAAAGAAATGTTTTTTTATTGGAGACCCTTGCCATAAAATTTGAAGAATATATAAATAACTAGATAACCCGGCAAACGTTGTTTTGCCATATAAATTATTTCTAGTTTCTAGATAAATTCTAGTGTAGACAAAACTTACTTATTATAAGCGTGTATGTGGTATATGCATGAGATAGGCATGGGTGCTATGAACGATAAGGGAATATAAATAAGTTATTATAGTTTATTTCTTAAAATTACATATCACATATTAATTTTGACAGTAACACTAACAAACAACATCAATCTTTTAATGCTATAGCTTGAACAATATTTTTTGTTAGCCCATCTTTAGCGAGCACAAACAAACTGGATGGTTTACCCACTCGAGAGCATGCTACGTACAATTGCCCGTGTGAAAAACATGGTGTACTCAAACCTAAGCCACAAATAGACATCGTTTGGCCTTGGGATTTGTTGATTGTCATTGCAAATTGAAATTTTAATCGAAGTACAGTTAAAAACACTATAATTGATCAGTTGCCGAGCAGGATGATAATGATTAAATTACTAAAATGGCTTTAAAAAAATTGGGGTTGGTGATAAAAAAGTAAAAATTTAGGGTTGTATGTATTTTTTAATGCCACATTATAAAAAAAAAATAAAAACAAAAAATTTCGTCCAAAAATTAAAAAAAAAAAATGTTAAGGGTGAACAACCCTTATCAATTAGGGGTATGAAAAATAGATAGTAGCCGATTCTCAGACCTACTGAATACGCATATAAAATTTGGTACAAATCGGTAAAGCTGTTTCGGAGGAGTACGCTAACTAACATTGTGACATGGAAATTTTATATATTAGATATTGGGTCCCGAATAACAAGTATTTCCCTATACCTATTATATTTTTGACAGAAAGCATTCAAATTTTCTTTAAATATATGGAATTTGGAAGTTAAAAATGAAATGCCAATCATTAAAAAAACTTTTTAATTATTCATTAATATTAAATAAATGGCCTAGAAACAAAAAATGAAAGAAATACAAAAAAAAATGTTACCAAAACCTCTTTAAAATGTTAGTCTTCGCAACACTTCAAGAGTGAGCCAAATCTTTAACATTTTTCTAGACAAACACATGAGAAGTGTGTTCTCTCGCTTTAACACAACTTGTTTTTCAATAGGTACTACACATTTTAAATTTTTCGTTCAAATCTCTGCGAGGAAGGCTGTGCTCTACCCTTCTTAGACTATTACTAATTAATCACATATCATTTTCTAAATATATTTATAGAGGATTGTAATTAATAATTATAGATCCATACATGTGTCCAGGACTGCCTAAATTGGCAGCTGTCATATATGTTACATATCTTTAAAAATACGAAATTCGAAGATACATGACAGCATCAAGGATAACTCACCTCACAAATGAAATTGTTATAACATTTTTTTGGTGTTTATATGCCTCCGAAACTATTTGGAAATTGAGTGTGTCTATTTGACAACATACATTCTGACTCTGATCAACAAACTTACAACTGTTTAAAATTAATAAACAAGATAAGTTCTAGATTATAAATTTATTCAAACTAAAAGAATATAGGCTAGCAACAGATAATTAACAGGCTTGTGAGTGAACAAGTAATTTTATTTACCAAATATTCTTCTTCAACCTGGGTTAGCTCAATACACTGTATAGAAAAACCCATGGCAACGTTTCCAGACTAAACAAACTGAGCTAGTAGGGTGATCTTGAGTTTACAGAGGACCAAGTGGACTGGCAGTGGCTAACACTCAGACCACCAAGACAAGCGTATAGCTAAAAGGGTTTTTTTTTTTCTTTTTGTTTTGTGGGGTTCTTTTATAGTTATGACAATGGAATTAATAAACAGGTGGAACAATACATCAATATTTTTCATGAAACTTTAAAAAAAAAACTCCCAAGAAATTCATGAAATGCTGATGGCTCGTTTATGGAAATAAAAGACTGAAGGCCAGGATAACCTTGAACCTCTGTTTTAAAGACTGCATTTAACGTGCACAGTCTCTTGTGACTGAAGTAATTCTCAACCACTTGAGGGACCATATTATCAAATATGACAAATTAGTGTGAATGGTGGAAGTTTCCTATCATGAAAATGTGCCTGCACATTCATCTGTGTTTGTCTTAAAGGTTCTAATTCGTAATTCGATCATAATGTTTGATCGCAAGACCGCCACTTTTTGTTTTCAAAATGTGAAATGCTCAATAGAACTATGATGACAATGAGATACCTACTTGGTTTATATTCTATTATTTATAGTTTTTTTTACAGCCAGATTGAAGGTACATCCCCTATTGGATCAGCATTAAATATATATGCCCTTGAAAACAAAATATCTTAAGATAAAAAACCGAGCTGTTTTTTTTTTTGTTTTTTTCAAAGTGGAATATTAAAATTTGTATATTATGAATCCATGAATGGGCATAATCAGATTAAAAAAATATAAACACAGAGAATAAAGCTCTTACCCTGACAGTAACAGTTTTCCATTTTCCAGTCTTAGCACTACTAATGATATTTTTTAATCCACTGGTGATGGCTGGAATGTCTCTTGGGGATGGAGGTGTTAATTCTACTTTGGCATACCTAATGAAAGTGGCCAAATTTGGCTTAGCAGCGTCAACAATCCCTGGAATAGAAATATTATTATTTAATTTCATAAGAAAATAATACTCATATTAAATCGAAACCACTAACGTTACGAAATAGTGTCATTAGATAATGAACCGGTATATAATCAAAATATACTTTTAAAAAGAGGGAGATCGATTCATTACATATTATAATTCACCATTTCTGAAATAATTTAATACGATAATAGATTAAAAAATAAAATATACCCTTAAGAATCCCTGCCATTTTGAAGTTATCAATCCCTTAGGGTCAGCTGATAGAAAAACCAATGCCAACGAAATTATTACCAGTTAGATTTCGGTACACCTAAATAAATAAAAAAATAAAGATTAAATTAATGGGATCTCTTTAAATTATATTGGCAATGAAAAATATCAAACTAACTCAGATAGTTACAAAGTTGTTAAAAACTGCTATTCAGACCAAAAAAGTGAAATGTGTTGTCACATTCTGACAGAAATATTAACCATAAGGAAAAATCCCCTTAATTGACCTAGTTTTTTTTTGTAATATTATTTTAATTTCAAAAATTAAAACAAACTTTTCATTGCAGGCTTTACATCCCATAAATGTCACAACAAAGTTAACATTTGTATATAAGGTATACAAATAAATAATGCATTTTTTTTCATATTATTTGGCTATTTGTATATTGTGCTGCCCAGTGCTGCCTAAATATAACAGGCTGTGACAGATGAGGAGAGCACGTGGTTTTAACCGTCAATTGTTCTTTAAGTCCTTGTGTTAGTGGCGCGCGGTTGTGAAAATGCCTCTTGCTCGAGATTTGCTGAATCCAAAACCCGAGGATGAGAGAAGGAAGCACAAATTGAAGCGGCTTGTCCAGCACCCCAATTCCTATTTTATGGACATCAAGTGCCCAGGTTGCTTTAAAATCAGAACTGTGTTTTCTCATGCTCAGTCTCACGTTCCTTGTGAGGGTTGCCTTACTATTCTTTGTCAACCCACTGGAGGCAAAGCACGTCTGACAGAAGGATGCTCCTTTAGGAAGAAGCCCCATTAAAAAGAAAAAAAACGGTTTCATTTCTAAGTTTGATACATAACCTATTTTTTATTCCAACCATCTTTGATTCAGAAGGCACCAGCTGCTGCACATGTTGATGAAGTGGAACCTACGCGGCAGTTTTTACTACATCACTTGGTTCAGTTAGTTAGTTTCTCTTCCCTGGTCAACATGTTCGACTGGAAAATCTTCATCGTCTTAGCTTTCCTCTTTGTTGGAAACTCTTTAGAAGAGGGTGAAAGTGGTGCAAGATTACTAGTTTCAAAGCAAATTCTTAATAAGTATATTGTAGAAAATATGGATGTTGTAGTGAAGTATACTCTGTATAACATTGGTTCAAGTCCAGCCACAAATGTGATCTTGCATGATAAAAGTTTTACTGATGATAGATTTATTGTTGCTGGTGGAAAATTAAATGTCAAAATTCACAGAATACCTCCTGGCACTAACATGTCTCATACTGTTGTTTTGAGGCCCATCAAACTTGGATTTTACAACTTTACAGCTGCTGAAGTAGAATATTCGACAGGAATAGAAGGTGAGTTACCACGCATCAGTCTTAGCAGTGAACCAGGTGAAGGATATGTGGTTTCATTCAGGGATTATGACAAGAAATTTTCTCCTCATCTTCTTGATTGGGCTGCATTCGCCATCATGACTTTGCCTTCACTTGCAATTCCATTTTTCTTGTGGTGGTCAAGCAAGAATAAGTACGATTATGAACCTCTTTCCAAAAAAAGTTTACGTCAGCAGAGGGATGCTCAGAAGAAAAAGGATGATGACAAAAACTAATCTGTGATGTTAGTGCAAAAAGCAATTGTAAAAACTTTCAAGGCTCAGGTTTTTGAGTATTATTTATTGCATTTCTTTTTTGTTTGTTTTTTTTAATTTTGTGTACCTGATAAAGGCCTTTTCTTCTGTTTTATCATGGTCAATTTATTTTCTTTGTTAAATACTCAAATTTGTATGTCACTTTTTGTGTTATTTTTTTTATATAAGATAGGAACTTTTCCTCAATATTGTAAGACTGACAGCCTTCTGAAGAATAAAGTTGTTTGGAATATTGAAGTATAATTATTTATATCACTAGTTTTGTCTTTTAACTAATTTTCTAAAAGTTATTACAGTGGAATTATAAAAATCAGTTATTTTCTACATTAACTATTTTTTAATATTGAAACTCTATTTGTTTTAGGAAATAATTGATTTTATAGAAAGCTGGTTTTCAGTATTAGCACTTTTTGTTTTTGGGGGACTTTGGCGTTAATAAACTTGGAACACCTGGAGTCATTGGTATTATTCCATGTGGTAATTGGAATTTATTTACTGATGAACTCTCCTAATAAAATGTACAGTCCCACTGTAGTCCCGTCATGGGATAGGAGATTACCCATCTTATGAAATGGCCATCAATATTTGTTTTTAAATTGAAACTTGCTAGTGCTTGAATTTAAGAATGATTATTTCATTTTACCTTTTTCAATTGGTATTTTCTACTACGATATTCAAATGGATTAACTTGCCAATCAGGTTTCGAAGGAGCAGCTCTAGATATATTTACCGTTTAGTGGATTACTTATTTTTTATTTATTTTTAGTTCTTGCAAAAATGCTGTTTCTGTTTAATTTATTGGACATCCCTATAAATAAGTAAAACTTATTAGTTTCTTGATGACTTACCAGAAAATTACCTTTAAAACCATTTATATTTAACCCTTTCCTCGCAATATAGTGGCTTTGCGCAAGGAAAGGGTTAAAGGTGGCAATATGGCCCACCTTACAAAATTTATCTACAGTAACAGAATAATGCTTAGACCAGACAAAATATTTTGATGTAATTATTTCCTCACTTCAGAAATTAGATAGTATCATTGGCAGTCTTACATTGCGAAGACCACTACTAAAACACATCGGAGCTTTATGCAAGTTCATTTTGAAGTAATGTACTTTTTCTTATATATTGAATATTTGTTCAAAAATACTTAGTAATTTAGAACATGGTTTATTTTTTGATTCCTGGTAGTCTTATGAAAGTTTGATCCCATAAAGTGGTGAACTCCAAATGGCTGATCCGCATATTGTTAATATTTCTTATAATGAACTCGTGTTAGTATTTATTGAAGCAATGAATGCCCCATTCAAGGCGTTAAGTAAGGTAGTTAAAATAATTTCCTGGTTATTCATTGCTAAGTGTATGTCAAAGTCAGATTTTTAAATGAATCTTAAGAGTTCTTGAGCTTATCTTATTTTGTGGTTAAAGGGGAGAAGAGGTAATTTAAGGTCTGGAATGTCCAATTTCAGCTTTAAATGTAATGAGACAGAAACTGATTTCTTTCTTACAAAGTATTTTATCAGGACCCTTCACACTATAATTCTGCAACTCTACTTTTGTTCTCCATGGGGGACAGTAAGCTAGGGTCAATCCTTGCCAAATCATTCTGCTACATTCGATTGCTTTTGACAATTAATTTGCAGTCAACACTCCTAAACTTTTTTATTTTTACTCAGGATGTATCAAGGTTTGGCTTGGCTTTTAGTTAGTTCCAGCACCTTTGAATTGGACTATTTTTTATTTTAAAATATAATATTAATACAAAATTGAAAGTGTTATATTCAATTGTATTAATCTTTAGATTTGATTGAGCTTTCTATGCTATCTTTTCCTAATTAGTGAATTACACTCCTTTCTTGGAATTTCCAAGATTGCCCTTATAATCTGCTGAATCAAGTTTGAGGATGACAGACTCAAAATTGTTATTCAAATATTAATAGATTTATTTGTTTTTTACATCATGAGTAAACCCCATGTCTACTTATTCAATGAGCTGATATCACAAAATGTGTTATATTATTTAAGCTATTTATTTATTAACATCCACTTTGTGCAACTACAGCTGATCGGGACAGTTTATCAACCTTTCTAGAGTGCTAGGTGGGACTAAGGATTTTATTTAATGAGTTTGTCACTAAATAAATCCCTATTGCCCAGGCAGGAATCAAACTACACTTAAGGGCACCACTTTAACTCGCATAGCTAACCTCAGCCTTATATTTTTTAATGTATTACTCATTAGGTATAATAAAACTATAAGAAATTTAATAAGCCTTGTATTTATTCTAGTTTTAGTATAATAATGAGTAATTCATGAAAACAATGTGAGTAATTTTACACACACAGTGTTGTTAGTGAAGGGGTGATACCACTTATCTTCCATTAAGAGATCTCATAAATGGGACATTCATATCATCTAATACTTTATAAATTCATTTATTTATTAATAGGTGACTACATTTATGGGGCCAAGAAAGGAAGTATTTTGTTGTCACTAGTAAATTTCCTTCAAATTTGTGCTTTAAAGAGTCTTACACTTTTTTTTTTTTTACTGCGGGTGCAATGAAATGATTTGGCTTGGCTCAAGTACCTCTATTCCGCCATTCTCTAATTTCAAGCTCAGGTTGGCCGTGCGAGTTAAGGCGTTGGTCTTAATCTCACGTAGTAGACCTAGAGTGGCAGGTTCGATTCTCACCCTGAGCAGTACAAATTTATTTAGTGACGGACTCATTAAATAAACTCCTTGGGCCCACCCTGGTTAGAAAAGGGTGGTAACCTGTAGGTAACCCGTCCGGATTAGCCATAGTAGTATAAAGTGGATGTAAATAATAATAAACAAACAAATCATTTCGTTTAAACGGATATTATCTTTATCCATAATGACATTAACATTAACGTCTAATTGTTATGATGTTACATATTTGTTTCAATAACATCAAGTTGTCGGAAATAAGATAATATATTAGCAGAACCAATATTGGCTTCCACTTTAGTTTTTAAGGAATATCTCGTTTATACTTTTTTATTCAGCAAAAGTGAATATAACAAAAGTTACTTCAAATAAAAAAATAAACTACTTTCGTCATGTTTATATTTGCAGAAAAACCAATAGGAAACGAAATATCGCTATTTTTAATTTCAGGCCTCCCTTATAACCCCCACTCCTGTTCGTCTCAGAGAAAATTGATATAGCCTAAAGTCTAAGTTATGTTAGTAGTAATATACATACCAAGTTTCATAAAATTCGGTTCAGTCCTTTATGCGTGAAAAGGTAACAAACGGCTGAAATCGGACCAGGCAGCGAGGGTGTTTAGAGGGGGAGAAATTCGAAATACATATCTCCGTTACTATAAGTTGGATTGAAAAAGTGTATAGAATCAATCTTATTGAAAATTAAATACACTATAAATGATGTTATATACATTTATTCTCTATCTTGAATATTAACCGAGATATTTGCATTTTTCAGCCTTCAGTAAACCCCCACTTCTACTAGTGTTAAATAAATAATGCTTTTATGTAATATAAAATATTAATTGACGCCTAAATACCAAATATTGTTTTCATTGAACTTTTACTTTGTGAGATATATGCAAATACATTCTGTTGACCCCCCCCCTCTTCTTTTGTTTTTAGATTACTAAAATTTGAGTGATTGAGATAAAAATGATTCTGATTCATTACAAATTACACCACTAGCTTTAGTAAATTGTTTTCAATAAAATTAATATGTCTTATTCAAATATATTTCATTAGTTGTTTGTCTTTCCGGTCTATCTATGCAGTGCTACGATGTTGGCTTGCCTGTTTGTTCACAATTCAGCCTTGTATTGTACATTTACTGAGCATTCACGGCTGTGTTACATGTATGTATATTTATCTATTGTAAACCTTCAGTGGGAAATCTGCTTAGTTTACGCAGCCCCTGCGTGACGGACTTTTTGTCTTATGTTCAGTCGAACCAATTTTTTTTCTATAATATAGGATTGATTTCTAAAAGTCCTGAGACAAGAGCTAAACAAAAGTAATGAATGTCAAAATGGCTTTCTTGTTTACAGTGATAATTAATAAAGAGTTTGGAATAAGACAACTAAATCAAACATCACAGTTTATTTTACAAAATATAGATAAAAATATTCATAACTATAATGATGCTAAGCTTCCAGGACATTAAAATTCACAATTTAAAAACATAAAACAAAGGGATCAGTAACATAGTCTGGCTTAACCTAGGTGAAAAATAGTTCACATAAATTCGAACTTTTACAACTTTAGTGAGATTCACAAAGATTAATAGATCATTGGGTTACTACAATATCTAAAACTTACAATTAATAAAACATCTAAATAAATATATTTTTACAAAAAAGGAACAATAATCTCATTTTTGTTTCAAGAACAATGAAATAAAATGTCCTGCTTCAGAACTTGAATAGAGAATTATCACATAACTTTCTACATACAACCAATAGACCCTTATACATTTATATTATTAATCACAATAAAACTAGATTAACTAAACCATTACAAATATTAAACCCTCAAATTTTATATAAAAATAAATGATGTTAAACTTAAGAATAAATTAATATAAGCATGTTCATAGAAGGCACCAATGTCAACGAGCTTATAAAGCTTTCTTGAAGACAACATTATTTTAATGTAGAGAAGTTCTTTTCGACCCACCTGAGAAGAGTAACAACACAATCAGTTGAAGGAAGCCGATAGTCTGCAACAGTCTTCACAGAGAGTCCCAAAGTCACACGGAATGAAGTTGCCATACCCTTCAATGCCTGATAAAAAAAATCAATCACAATTTTTATTAAGCACTAACTGGATGAACCCTTATAAAAGTAGGGCAACACAATACCTCCGGGAAAAAAAATAATAAGTTTTAAATTAAGGCGATACCATTGTAACGAAGGTTAGAACATATTTTTGAGATAAAAAGTTTTTCCAGAAATATTTTGTGTAAAAAGCATGGAGACAGGCTTCATTTAGTTCTTATCTTATCTTAGGAATCTTATTGCTAGGTCACTATTTGACTCAGAATACAAAGAATGGTGATTCACAAGCTTAGTAATATAACAGGATAAAGTGAAAACTCATCAATTGGAATAGGGATTGTAAAGGTTATATAAATAAACCCTATCATTAAATCCTCACGCCTCCTGGACCTGATTTCAGCAATTAATGAACTTGTTTTTTTAATTTTACATGAAATGGTTAAATATCAAATTCTGTTAACTCAAAAATTGTAGACACTCAAGCATTAACAAACTTATATTAATTGCTGAATTTCCTAATGGGAAGTCTCCTAAGAAACCATTGAAATTCTAGTAAGATGTTAGAAATATCAGTACATTCTGACGATCCAGTAGATTGTCATTTTCATAATACTATTGTCAGTAGATCTAACCATCATAGATCAATACTGACCACATGAGGCAAAGCTCTTTCAAGCCTATTGAAAGTATTGCCACCTGTACTCAACGATCAATCGTAATGATGGCATTCACTGACAGATTTGACAACATCAGTCAATACTTTCACTTACATTTAATTTACATTGCCATTAATATAATAACATTGATAAGTAAGAATAAAGTAAAATAAAAATTCATTTTTTTGTTATTAACCATTACATCACTAGATAGAGTCATTAATTCCAGAATTTATGTGGGTGCAATAACAGCTTTTAATTTTTGAACTTGAGTTGATATACTACTTTTAACAATAGATGATGTCACTTCTGAAAACAAGCTTCTTGACTGTTCTGAGTGTTTGTTATTTTTGTAGCTGGAAAGACGGTGATTATTTCTTACAGTGGGGGGGGGGGGAAGTATTTGCTCACCCCGTCTTTTCTTTATGTAATGAATTGAAAACTATTCATTTGAGTTTACCCAATAATAAGTATTAGGTTGTAAAAAACTTTGTAGCGTTTTTTACTGGTGATTTCAATAAAAACTTCAGATTGTTGTAAATATGTTTAACCAATTATATATTACCCATTTTGATCTATTACGTGTTGCCATCTTTCAGGTAACTTTTTAATTCCGTCCTCCCAGAACTTCTCTATTTTTTGCACAATGAACTCCTCTATGTGCATTTTGCAATCCCGAGCAAATTAAGGTGATTCCCATTAAGAGAGTTTTGAAGGGCCCGAAATAAGTGAAAATCTGTTGGGGCAAAGTCTGGTGAACAGAGTGGGTGGGGGATCACATCCCACCCAAACTCCAATAATTTCTGCTGGGTCTGCAAAGACACGTGAGGATGGGTGTTATCGTGATGGAAAACTATGCCTTTGTGATTAGCCAATGCTGGATGCTTTTGCTCAGCCGCAAAGAATGGAGAGAAAAATAAAAATTGAAGCTCTTAAAACTTCAGCTGTAAGTGCAGGTGTCTTAGCTAATATGGTTGAATCAACTTCTGTGGTGTGTGTCAGAACAAGAACGGTTGAATTCTATTAATTTTTATGGCAGAGTCCCAAAAAATAAAACCTTATATTAGTGAGATCAACTGCAAAAAAAAAGGCTTTCTTTTGCTAGACAATACATTAACAAGCCCATCAGAATGTCCTGTTCCTTGACTAAGTTTAATTTGTTTGGATTTGCCAGACAAAAGACCATTTGGTGTAGGAGAAATGAGGAACTGAAAAAGCGAAATGCTACGGTTATTGTGAAACATGGGGACAGCAATGTAATGGTGTGGGGATGCGTAGCTTATAATGGAGATGGAAATATTGTACCTATTGAAGGGATTTTATATGCAGAAGGTTATGTGAGGATTTTGTGGGGCAATCTCTTAGCAAATACAGCTAAATTGGAAATCCAGCATGTTTATCAGTTCTAGAAGGACAATGATCCGAAACATGCAGCCAATGAAACTAAAGAATGGTTATATTTAATGTTCGTCAACATCTACTCATCCCTCCACAGTCACGAGACTTCAATATAATTGAAAATTGATGGCACGCATTCGACCGAAATGTTAAAAACACCACATTGGAAGGCACCATCTCAAGAATCCTTTAGTACAAGAATGGGAACAAATCAATCCAGATTTAATTAAAAACTTTGTACACTCAATGCTTAGACATTTATAAGCGGTTATTGATGCTAACGGGCTAAATATAAAATATTAAATTTAAAAAAACTGAAGAAAAAGTGACGTGCAAATACTTTTTTTTCCTCAAATTTTTATAAGATTTGTTTTATTTTACTAAGCAAGAAGTTTTTCACTTGAATTATATAAGAATTAATTCCGTTGTAAATTACTTCTTATTTTTTTTACATTATAAGATTTTTGATCATCTAAATTCATGATTTAATAAAAAAAGCTTGGTGGGCAAATACTTTTTACCCCCACTGTATTTCCTCAATATTCTTATATTTTTTTACCAAGCTGCATGACGACTTGTGGCACTCTTATAAGTGGTCTCAATGGTACATGAGCTACCTATATCCTATTTGGGGGGGGGATTCCCAACATAATATATATTTAATTATGTATAGCATGCATAAATGGAAACCAATTAAAACATTGATGGTTGAATATGAGGCAACTATAATATTCAAGAAGTTAAGAATGATTCAATTTGGACCATCGGTTTCAAAAAAGCAGATCAAGCAATGATGCAAGTCATTTTATATTGTTTTTATTTTTATAAATGCATTTCATATGAATCAAATATTTTTTTAGCAAATTCTCTTGTTAGGTCAGTTCTCATTAGTGTCGCTCTAAATTGGATATGCCATGGTTAACTCCAATTAGAAATTTGCTTTGAGAAAAATCCTTATAAGTAATTTGCTTTTATTGTAATAAACATTTTTATTTAGGCCCTGGACTCTGGATATGGGCTGGCTGGTGGAGGTCCATCACCAACGGAAGGATCAAAAAGGTCAAACACACCCCCACTCTTAATACTTCTTCTATTACATACAAAGTACTTTCGGGGCGAACCGTCCTATCTTCAGTGCTCTAGAGTTGCCCCAGGGTCTCGCCGGAGATGTCGGCTCAATAGGGACTAACTCTCTAGAGCACTGAAGATGGGATGGTTCGCCCCGAAAGTACATTGTCTGTAATAAAAGAAGTATTAAGAGTGGAGGTGTTTGACCTTTTTGATCCTTCCGTTGATTTTTATTTAGATTTTCCACAAAACAATACTGGGAGGTATATTTTCTAAAGTTTTAGCAATTTACCTACATATTCTAAAATGCAAGTACAGCCACTAACTTTTAATTTTCAAAATTTGAAAGTAAAAAAAAAATAAGTACCTAAATGAAAAAAAAAATATAATAAAAGAATAGGAAACAAAATGATATTAAGAAGGAAACTAAAACCAATTACAGACTTATTACTACATTCAAGGAAAACTCAGGCCAGATGCAAGTTTGTTAATTAAAACTTAACAAGTGTTTTATGAGCTAAAAAGTGGCAAATATAGTTTTATCAATAATCATTTCATTGCATATACTTCAAAAATATTATTCTAAAAGTGAAATAAAATTACCTTCATGGCATCTTCATCTGTAACATCATCCCCTACATAAATAATGTTTATCCTTTTAGACCAGTCGAGACCAAATGCAGTCCGAAGAATATATATACAAGCCCTGCCTTTATGCCAATCTATTGGAGGTCTTGCTTCGAGGGCTGAATGTGCAAGTGTTGGCCGGAAACCATAAGATTCAATCAGCTCTCTAGCCTTTGATACTAACTCGGTCCTCCATTCTACAGGAGTCTCTCGGTAGTGAAATGTCATAGTCACTCCTTTGTTCTCTACCCATGCTCCTTCTTTACACACCTTAGATAGAAATGTATAAATCACAAACAGAACAGAAATAGAAATACTTTTAAAGTTAACTAATAAAATTAAATTGAATTCATGTTGATATAAACTTATTAAGACCCTTATAATCTTACCATTTGTCACATTCTTCATGTATCATTTACAATAAAAGAACTAGGTATGAAAGACAAAAACTTCTTTTTTGTAATATGTTCCTTTAGTTTCCAAAAGTTAGGGAAACAATTTCTTTAATAATGAGAATCAGTTTCAGAAGCAGATAGCTCCATCATTGAGAAATATTTTTGTGTACCTATTAGTAAATTAAATTTGGAAGAAAATAATGTCCACTGCGTATCATTTTCTAAAATTAGAGTTTTTGAAAATGCATAGGGCTGAATTCGATAGGTCACCTTTGTCTTTAAACGCTCTCCTAACACTAGCATTAGAAAACTTCAGGCTAGAACTGTTAGTATAGAATTTCAATTAACTAAGTGAATATCGCCAATTAATCACCAACAATTATTAAAAATCTTAGAAGTTAAAACTATTTTCAATGGTGATGAAGAATGTAATCTATTAGCCATATTTTAGGAGATTTTACTCATGATGAAATTTTTGAAAACCTTCTTTAAATGTCTGTAAATCATACCCAAGAGATGTTAAAAATTGTGGTTTATTCAAAACTGTATAAAGTCCATCGTGCAGGTGCTGCATAAACTAAGCTGATTTCCCACAAGCTGGAATGTGACATGCCGATGATCACATCTTTCTATCTATTCTGTATTTCTCTTTTAGTTAAAAGCTTATGCAAACAGGAATGAAAGTATTAGATATTATTATTAGAGTATTATAAGATGTTTAATGACTGAGGTGAAAATCGGACAAATAGGAGTGGGGGCTTAAAAAAGGCTGAAACCTAAGGTATTGGGATGAGAATTAAAAATGTTTCCAAGACTTTGGCATCTGTTTTATGAGAAGATATTCTTGTTCAAAGTCATAATCTTCTAGAGAAATGTAGCTATATTTTGGATAATTTTTGAGTGTTATATTTTCTTATGGTTAAGGTGATTTGTTGTTGCCAAAATTCCCATAGTCCTCTAGTTCTGAACTGTCTATCGTACTTGGTGGTTAGTATATTCTTTTTAATGTGTTTGTATCTATATTGGAAGTTATGGCATAAAAACGTGTGATTAAATATATTATAATTAAAACAAAGAATGATATTCTAAGTACCTAAAAGCTCTCGGACATCAATATTGAATTTGATATTTCGGTGATCCTATAGGTTATCATTGTTAGAAATTCTCCAATTTCAGATTTTATAAAAAATAGGAGTACTGTTTAGAGTTAGATCTATATTACTATTTCCACAGCTACTTTCAAAAGTTACTAAAAGAAGAGCTAAGTCATTATTTAGAATGAAAGACTCAACAAGTGTATTTCCACAGATATTAGTTTAAGAATTATGCCAAAATTTTGATGGTGAGTTACAATCAACACCTATTAAAGTAGAGCTCCATGTCAAGTTTAGTAATACGGTACTAATCTTGTTCAAATAACATCAATTTCCAACGTTCCAGTAAAGTATGCAGTAACTACAATTACTTTATAATGTAATTTCAACAGAAATCTCTATCTGAAAACTGAGACAATAAAATTATATTCAGCAAGGAGTTGAAACATATTATTGCAGCTCGTGGGGTAGCTGACCTAAGTATATTTCAGCCACATGCATAATCTATTAATGAACTATTCTAAATAGAAGGCTCTCAAATTGAAATAATATCCAAATGTTTTTCAGGAGTTTTTGTATGTACAAAGTACAGGCCAGAGAGAGCCTAGTTGAGCATCAATGAGTGTTGACGTCATCTCCTGGGTAGGAGGATTGATGGGCATTTGAAGAAATGTTTTGAAAATTGCATCATGAATACAACCTCAATCCCTTAAGGGAAATCTGCTAAACCAATAACTATTAAATAACAAGTATTAATTAAATTACAGATTGTATTCAAACTTCCCAATATACTGAAATACCTCTCAACAAAATTGACTCATATGCTTATTAATATTATTAATGGGGGGGGGGGCTTTCAATACAAGGACACCATTTACAAGACTGGTTGTTTACAATTTAGCTTCGTTTGTTTTGTCTATGAATAGTTGTTTACATGATAGTTTAGAATACACAGCTCCAGGACATAATATATTTATAACCCTAGTCTAGTCTAACTATAGAAAGTTTTTTTAATATATTTTGTAAAATTAATACCATTGAATGGTGAGGAGATTAAAGAGGGAATATATCACTCACATTTTGTAGGAGGAAAAATATTTTTTTAATTTGAAAATAATTTAAAACAAAAAATATTGGTAATGTAAATCACTTAAAACAGAAATGGTATTTCAGATTTTTTTTTTTTTAATTGAAAAAATAGCTAGGTAGGAACAAGAAAATTGTGTGTGGTCATTATTCAATTTGTCCATGAGGAAATTAACTGAAAAATTATATATCCTTAAAAATTATCACTATCATAAGTAAACAACTTACCTGTTCTTGAAGGTCTCTAAGTAATTGTTTGGCTTTTTCTTGGAATTCAACAGGCATTGGATGAATAAAGTGATTTTTGTCTGAATGAACAATTTCAAGTCCATGATTTCCAGCATATGTGATTCCTTCTATTCCAACCTGAAGCATAAATCATATACATCATACTCCATACAATATCATACATAATCTATGTAAAAACAACTAATGTTTTTCTGAAGTCAAACCTAATCCAATACCATGAATACTGGAAATTTTGAATGCCTCTCCAGTTATTAATTGTTCAAAGGTTTAAAAATTCAGTGACAACTAGCCCAAAGTATAATGGTCTGTATGGAATTTTATTTTCTCTTGAGTTCAGGTTAAACTCAAGTAAAAACTTATATCCATCAATATCTTTCTTAACAACAACAACTAAAGAGGTCTCTTTTTTGGGGTACCTGTTAAGATGAGAAGAAGTAGAAGTCTCCTCATCAGCCCTACTGAGTTATAATGAGGAAATTATCATTTCACTTTTGATTAATTCAATGTTATATTTGTGAAATTAATTAATTTATCAAAAAAGAATAATGATTTTTGTCCATTTAGAATTTCTGAGAAAAGCTTTATGTTGTATTAATTTATTACATAAATTGTAGGAACCATCAAAATTGAATATTTCAAAGTATTTGAGGCAATTTCTTTTAATTCTCAATCAAACACAAGGAAGGCATTGCCCATTATACTTAGGTATAAATCCCCTTGCTTAGGGAGTCCTCTGATGATTTAATCAGAGATGACATTATTTTCTTGAAATAATCACAGAAACTTAAGGCAACAGGAGAAAATTAAAACCAAAAGTATCACACCTTTTCCTTTCAAAAGAATTACCTGGCCAGACACTGTACACTTTTCCTTAAAGTTCCTTTCACAAGTCTTAACATTAATTTCTATATCTTCCATGTGGAGAGATACAGACAGTGTCTTACTTATTATTATTTTTTAACATACACTTTTCGCTATGATGCCTAATTGGGAAGGGTTATCTACAGGTTACCACCCTTTTCTAGCCACAGTAGGACTAAGGATTTTATTTAATGAGTTTGTCACTAAATAAATTCCTACTGCCCAGGCGGGAATTGAACTCGCCACCAGGCTAATGAAATATGAGAACCTCTAAGGATATATTTATACATTTGCTTACGTAAAAAGCTAATTATTTCTTTACCCACTTCTTATTTTTTTGCTTAAGTTGCCTTTTCTGCAGAAGACTTGGTTATTCAGTATATAAAAATGACAAGTGTTCTATATCGGAATAATAGACAAAATTTTATTAAAAGAAATACATGTGACACATGAACAATGAAAAAACCCTTAAAGTTAAAAAATGTCAAAACAAACCTTGGCCTGAACATCAGCAACTGCTCGTCCTGAGACAATTGAAATGTGTATTTCAGGATTTTTAGATAGTCGTTGGAGTATTTCTTTAGTTTCAGATGGAAGCTGAGCTAACTCTGGCCTCTGAACTAATGGAGCCAATGTTCCATCAAAATCTAATAGGAGAGCCAACTTCTTTTTCTCATGCAAAAACCTTAAGGATAAAGAATAAATAAATAGATAAAACAATAAATTAGACATCAGTCATACAAGATTTACAACTATTACAATGATAATAAGATATCATTGAAGTTTATGAGAATCCATTTTTATTTTACTTCCTTCAAAAATTTATTTATGTTAATTTCATTTAATGCAAGATAACCTCTAAAAATAATTGAAATAGATGAACATAAAAATACTGGGCTAAAAAAATGTATATTAATCATGAGTAACAGTAACAGCTTAAAAAGTCCGTCACGCAGGGGCTGCGTTAACTAAGCAGATTTCCCACGTGTGTCACTTATTTGCATTTATCTCAAAACTTAAAAGTTCAATGAGAACTATATTTGGTATTTAAGCTTTAAATAAAGTGCTTCATAACATAATAGAATATTGTCAATATGAGATGAGTAGGAGTGGGGGTTTACTGAAGACCGGAAATTAAAAAATGCAAATATCTCAGCTAATAATCAAGATAGTGAAAAAATGCACATAACAACATTTATAGAACATTACATTTGCAATAAGATTGGTTCTATACAAGTTTTTGATCTAACTCATAATAACGGAGATATTAAGAATTTTCGAAATTCTCCCCCTCAAAACCCCCCCTCCCTCTGATCAGATTTCAGCCGTTAACAAACTTGATCTTTCTTTTTGTATAAAACGAATATATATCAAGTTTGATATCGATAAGACAGAACCACTAGAGTGGTAAAAGACAAATATATATATATATATATATATATATATATATATATATATATATATATAAATATATATATGTATGTTACTGTAAAACCCCGGAGTGTGGTAAATCCTAAGATTTACCGGTAAATCTTAGGATTTACCAGAAGAGTTGGTAAATGTCCGATTTTATCTTTCAAATCGGACTTTAGCCAGTAAATCTTAGGATTTCCCAAGAGGCTCGGTAAAAGCTAGAATTATCTCAATCAGGATGCGTCTTTCAGACTTTTACCAACAGATTTTGGTAAATCCTAACATTTCCCAGCGTCTGCCGGTAAAAGTTGGAATAAAGATTATTTGAAATTAAAATTTTAGAATAAGCTAATTATTATTTGTTTAAGAATGGGAGAGAATTGTGGAACTTTGAATTGCACTTCACATTCATAGCTAACTTCCACAAACATTTCTTATTTGAACATTTTTTAAGCAGTTGCATTTTTTGAAACCCTGACCATCAACCAATGACTGTTGATGAACTGCGGTGCGAAAGCTCACTCTTCGTCGGGCACTTCATCAGGAGACATGAAATTCTCGGTGCAAATTGTAAACTGATTACGAGAATATAATGTATTCGATTTTTCTGAAGAAGTTCCGAGTTGGTAGAACCCATCTTCTTTTTTGATGATCACTGGAATTCCTTTGGGGTCGATTTTAGATCGGTCGACATCAGGAATTTTGATCCTCACGTTCTGGCCAACTTCGGGATCTGGGTAGTTTCCTTTCGTCGTTTTTTTTTTTTCATTTTCTTGCCTGTGACTCAAGACCTTCCCTGCTGCTTGGCGAATTTCTTTGACAGAGCACATCTTCTGTTTGGTGGCAGATAACTTATTATTGGCACTGTCTTGTTGAAGTTTGCCGCCATCTGGATGTTTTACTTCCTACATTTTTGTCATATCTTCCTCAAGAGCAAATGTTTGAACCTCAAAGTATCATCATGAATTTGCTCAAGCTGTACCTCAGAAGCGAGATTGGTTATCATATCACGAGGGAGTTTCGAAGTAGCCAACCCCATTTTCATGGGGACTCCAAACATGGCTTCATAGGGAGAGCATTTGATTCCTTCGTGGTAGGGTCTGTTTTTCATGGTCTGAATAAACCTAATCCCCTCAGACCACTTTGAAGTATCATTGGTTCTCATCCATCCCTGTCCCAACTTCTCTTCACTGGACATTTACCAATGAGCCTTGGGAAATCCGCACATTTACCAAACAGCATTGGTAAAAGTACGAAATCTCACATTTACTTAACGTTTTTCGGGCATTTACCAAGCCAGACGGTAAATCCGGGGATTGACCAACTGCCAAGTGGTAAAAGCTCGAATTTCATCTAGATTTCGGACTTTTACCAGTGCTCTTGGTAAATCCTAGGATTTACTGGTAAGTCCTAACATTTACCACACTTCGGGGTTTTACAGTAACACACACACACACACACACACACACACACACACATATATATATATATATATATATATATATTTAACAGTTTTTGAACAGACCTCATTTTTATCATCTCCTGGGTAGGATCGATGGACATTTGAAGAAAAATTTCAAAAATCGCGTCATGAGTACGACCTCAATAGCTGATTTCCCTTAAGGGAAATCTGCTAAAAACTAAGGAGAATTGGATTAATTTAAAATACAATATTTTAATTTAGTTTGGGGAGGGGGTGCTGCGAAGCACCTGAATGAAGTTTCAGATTTAAATATATTAGGATATTGGTGTGGTGAGTGTTTAAGTAATGGACTTAACAGTCTACAGAATTTTGAGTAATGGGTTAAAGCATTGGCAAATATTTTTTAACCTGCCAAGAAAATGAAGATAACCTCTAGATAACAATTCAAAAGTGTAAAATATACAAAGATGAAAAAATATTATTTTTAGATTTTGCATGGCTAAACATGTAAATGACACTTAAAACAAATGGAATTTTAAAAATTCATTTTCATATGAATTTAAAGTATTATAATAAAAATTGACTTCATAAAGTAGGTCACGATTAATTTTAATAATAGCTTATAGCACTCCATACAATCAAACCATTTCCTATAAATAGTGTTATTCAAAAAAATGTTAAAAAGCAAAAGTAAAAATCAATAACACCGCTTGTCAAATATATTTGAATTAAAATTTGTACCCAGTGTATATTAAATCCTCTTTTTAAAAAAAGGAAAATAAATCCCTATTGATTAATAAGGACTGAAAATCACTATCAATTTACTAAGGGCCCTCAATTTGCAAAGGGGCTTCCACATGACGGATAAAAATGCAATAAAAGGGTGATGTCACTTTATAGAAGGTGGATATCCTCGGTTTGAGAGAACTTTGAATCCAACATTGCTAGATGATGCACAAAACTTATTCAAAAGAATCAAAGAGACTCAATAAATCCAATTATTAAAGCTGACATTTGTAATCAATAGGGATAATACAATAGTAGATAGTGACAAGATTGCTCATAGAACCCTGGCTGGAGGAAAAAGTACATGGTAAACATTACTTATTATCCACCAGTACTATATAGCCAAAAACACTTCTAGCTCATGGTTGAGCTGTGATGGCTAGTTTCCCAAAAGCTCATTTTGCAATGGCTGTAATATAGGATACATTAGAACACAGAATTATAGGAAATACGTCATTCAAGATAAAAGTTATACCAATGACTTTCGCAAGAGATATATGCACATTATTAAATCAATTGACCGTATTTTTGGCTGGTGCTCGTTAATTGCCATAATGGGCTACAAATACAGGAATGATAAGAAAAAAGTATTCACAGGGGACTACCTCTAAGACATAATTTACTGATATGATTGGTAGTAAGCCTTACTTTCATTATAAGCTTCCCAGTCTTTCAGAATAATAATTAATTATATTCTGTATGATTTTATACACTTCTCACTGATCACACTATCAAGCGCAATAGGCAGGAAATTATCTCAGTATAGAAATAAAAATACACTGATCATAGATACAGCAGTTCTGAATGAAAGCAACTATAAGGACTATACTAATGAAGAAAAATACAAGTTTGAGGTAATTCATCTTTAAACTAAATAAAATATGGGAAATTCAATCGATTAAAGAAGTACCTATTGTATTTTCAAACTTAGGTGGGGTACCTAGAAATAATCAAAGGTATAAGAAGCCTCCTATACTATACATATTATATGACCTTTATAAATCAATATAAAAATATGCAATTTTAAGGACAAATTCGAATTGTGAGGAAGTTTTTGATTGACCATAACTCCATTTAATAGTAATTAGACACATCTAGGTATAAAACAATGTTTAATTTTCCCCCCTACAAATCTAGTAGTATTTGTGATGTAGCGTATTCCATCAATTCAGGTATACAGAAAACAATATCAATCATTGAAATATTTTGCACCAAAACCCTCTTGTTAATAAAGCGATTTCTCTGATGTTACTGAAGGAGTGCGTAGGATAATATCAAGCTGATAAGTTAAATTCAAGTTTGAATAATCTGTACTCTAATTCAGAAATTGATAAACCAGTCTTCAAATTATAGAAACATAAGAATTTCCCTAGTGGTCACAATGTCTAGATGGAATTGAGAAGACACTAGAATAAATAATAAAAAAGTAAATAGTAGTCATATACTCTCCCACTAAAACTAAAAAAGTGGTAGCTCTGGCCATTCTTGAACACAATAACAAAAGAACTAGTTACATTGACAAAGCAAGTGAGTCCACCAGTGTTACATTTGTCAATCTGTCTATACATTGGTTCAGTGTTATGCATTAAAGATAATAATGAGTTAAATTTTATTGATAATGTTTAATGAGTGCAAGTGCTTTAAGCCAATAATTAAAAAGTTTGTTAGGCACACATTAAATTCTAAGGATTTAATATTTATTCAAATGGGCGAAACACTAAAGAGTGCTAAAAGGAACCATGCAATAAAATATACCAGCTTGATATAGAATTAGAGTGACAAGACTATCCCAAATGTTTGTATTAGAAAATTTCCATTACAAACCTTTAAGAACCTAATACAAGTGAAATAGAAATGATACAAAAATTAAAAAGATAATTCTCTTTCAATTGGAAAAAATAAAGTAATAAAATTCTTAGAGTTTTATGAAAATAATAAATGACTTACTTGCCAAGAAATAGATCGAAATCAGAAAGTGATGCAGGCTTGAATTGTGTTGGCTGCAAATCCTCCCCTTCCGTTGTCACAATTTCGCCCATTACTACTAAAAAACTTCTCATCCAGTAGTGTACATCATTAGATTGTTCCCTTTGACGAAGATAATTGTTTCGAAGTATCTTCTCATCATCGGGCATTGTTAAAGCTCTGCAAAGTTTATAATAAAATAATTATGTGTAGTAAAATTATTTATTACACTGGAAATTGATTTTGATTGAACCATTATAAATAAATTCATAAATTAATTAAATAAATAAATACTGTTCACAATTGCAATATGACTGGACTCTTTTCTTTATTTTGTAAAGGTGCAAAAGCACCATCAGCAGCACATGGCAATATAGCTAATGTACCAGTTTCTCTCGTTGAAACGTGGAACAAAAGATAGTTTTGTTTAGTAATATATTTGCATGGGATATTCACAACTGGCAGTATTAGCATCACCATTCCAAAACTGTACACCAACAGCTAATCCATAAGTAAACATGTAAGCATAATGATGAGTACACTGTAAAATCAAGAACTAAACTGAATGATATTATTTAAAATTTCAAGAACTAATTCCAAATAGTACTAATCCTTACATTGCTAATATTTTATGAATAAGGTAGAGAAACAATTTCTCCTTAGTAGTCTATAGATAGAGAAACTATTTCACCTTAGTATTCTACAGATAGAGAAACAATTTCACCTTAATATTCTACCTCAATCTACCTAAAATCTCATAAACAAATCGTTAACTGACAAAGCTTCGTAAAACATTTTTTCTTGTTTTGATATGTTCAAACCATAAATCACCCTGTATTATATGCCAAAAGCAAAAATAGATTGTGCTTTGCTTTTAAAAAAAAAAAATCAGTCCAATGCTTGTAATACTGAGCTCTAAACTTGGGTGTCTATTAATAGAAAATTAAGTTCATTACTTACCTGTGTAACGTATCTGCAATATCTTCAATTTCATAGGGATTGCAAATTAGAGCTTCTTCCATTGTCTCTGCAGCTCCAGCAAAAGGTGATATTATTAGCACCCCTGGAGGGTCATTCACCTGAGAGGCAACAAATTCCTTTGCAACTAAATTCATACCTAATAGTGAAAAAGAGAAAAAAACAAAACAGTTACAACTATAAGAGGAGACTAATTTAAGAGATGAACACATCTGAAAGATCTAGCAATTAATGATTTTGCAAAATTCTGAAAGCCTACTTGTATGCTTACTATCTTTCAAGCCCTTAATCAGAAAAAAGAGGTTTATTTAGAAAATATTACAATGTATAAACGTGGTATTTTTTTATTCAAGGCATTTCAGTAATAATTATCTTCTGCTTAAAAGCAAATAATATAATAAATTGTTGACAATACTCCAAAAAAGAAGGTCTTAAGCCTATGAATAAAGACAAAAAAGCATCTAGAGATAAATCTATTTGCATTAAAAATCAAAAGAGAAAAAAAACCCACACCTTAGGTTACAAATATCCAAAATTTATTTTGCACCCTCATATATAATATTTACACTCAAATGCCAATAAGACAATCCAAAAAAGTCAATCATACAGGGTGGCGAAAACTACGCAGATCCCACATGCTGTAATGGCACAATAGTGATCTCATTTTATCATCTATTCTGTACCTGGAATAGGGTAGTAAGAAGCCTATGTAACACAGAAATTGAAATGTACTCTAGAAATGCAATTTTTAGTAGACGTTAAAAAATAAAAATCAGTTGATAATTAGTGGGGGTTTATTCAAGACTGAAAATTAAAAAAACATCTCAAAATAGAGAAAAAGTGTATCGATCAAAAATTGCAGAAAATCTGACTATACTCATAAACAAATATGATCATTAGTTTTCAATGAAACAGTTAAAGTGATGAGTTCAATTCCCGTCTGGGCAATAGGAATTTATTTCGTGTCAAACTCATTAAAAAAAATCCTTAGTTCCACCCAGGCTAGAAGGGGATGGTAACCTGTAGATAACCTGTCCCTAATAGCCATAGTAGCAAAAAATGGAAGTGAATAAATAAATATCAGTTAAATACTGAGTGTAGCTTAGAACAAACAATTTTCAGTCCAAGACATAAAATCTTAATTATTGAAATCATGCAAACGTATTTGCATCTATCTCACATAGTAAAGTACCATTCAAAACTATATTTGGTTTTTAATATGGTATATTGTTGTTAACCTACGATGACTAAAAGTGGGAATTTATTGAAGGCTGGAAATGAAAAAATATTTCAATGAATATTCAAAATAAAAGAAAAAATGTATACATTTATAGAAAATTAAATTTACAACAAGATTGTTTACACACAATTTTTTAATCTGACTAAAAGTTACAAAGGTATTTCAAATTTTTGGTTTTCCCGTCTAAACCCCCCCCCCTTCCACATTGTCTGATTTCAACTGTTAATGAACTTGTTCTTCAGTTTAAATTAAACACTTATATACCGAGTTTGGTAACAATTAAACAAAAATTATGACTGGATGAGCAGTAATAGACAAATATATATACATATATAAATTATGCCCTCTGTCTCAAAATTTCATGATAATTTTTCGTTTCAAAGGAATTCAAATGATATCAACAACTTTTGGCTTTGGTGTTTATTTATTGTTCCCTTTGCACACCTGAACTACTGTTCAAATTTTATGAAACTTGGTACATGTATTACTCCTAACTCAACTTAGACCCTTAGGCTCTACTTATATCCTTAAAGACTAACAGGAGTGGGGTTTGTAAGGGAGGGCTTAACTGAAAAATCGTAATATGTATTTCATTTCCAATTGGTTTTTCGGCAAACGTACATCCAATAAAAGTTGTTTATTTTGTTAATTAAATTAACTTGCGTTATATACATTTGTCCAATAACAAAATATAAACAGATATGCTAAAAACTATAGCACGAGTTATATAAAAATGTGCAAACACTTGAACCAAACTAAACCAAGCTCGTTACATAAGTTAGCATTAACACCTCCATGATTATTATGATTAATTACATTTCTAGGGATAAACAGGAGTGAAGATTCTAAGGGGGGCATGGAATGAAAAATCATGATATTCTGTTTCTGCAAAAGTGCAACTAAGTAAAATTATTTATTTTCTTATACAGATTATGTCTTCATTACTGAGATTTATGGGAACTTTGCAAAAGTAATATAAGGTTTACATCTTTTTCTTAGAGATTTTAGATTTTGTAGCTATGTAAAAGTGACCATTAGAATTGCAAATTTGTAACTGAAAGATTAAAAATGTACCCCTACTTTTACTAAGAAACTTCACAATACATTTCATAATCTAATCAAACTATTAATTTTCCCCTATCAGAGAAGCTATTGAGGTTAGACGCATTGCTAAGTAAAGTGCTGCTGCAAGAGTAACTGTTTTCGTGGTATATATATATATATATATATATATATATATATATATATATATATATATTTGGCTATATCAGTCTACAGGAGACGACTCATTCCAGATCATCTTTGGTTAATGGGGATTGTACTTCATTACACCAACTTCATAATAACCCTAGGCCTATAGAAACTAAACTATAGGCCTACTGAAGAAAGAAAAAAATGTTATGTAACAAATGGCTAAGGATGCAACATTGTTAGATAAATATTTATACACAGTTGTATCTCTATTTATCTATTTATTAAGCTGGATCTCTCACTCTCTCTTAATGAGCAAGAAACAACACAACAACTTTCTATCATGTGAGATTGTCTTAAGTTTTATACTCACCATCCCTAAGGGGCGTAATTAAAGCAACATCACTATCTCTGTAATATCCTGCTAATTCATTTTGACCAATGGTTCCATAAATATATCTGATTGGTGACCATTTATGAGTAGAAAACCTTCCATTGATTCTACCAACTAGTTGGTCCATTTCTTCCTTGAGTGCTATATACTCTTTGACATCAGTCCTTGAAGGCACAGCCACTTGTATCATAACAACCTAAAATAAACATATTTCAAACATAATTTGTCATGTCTACAAAGTTATAAAAAAATAGAAAAAAAAATGCCCTTGACTTAAAAGGAATCTGGAAAATAGTCCACAAGCTTTGAAAGTACTAATATGCTTTGATTGAAGCAAACTTTTTGAGTTTTGTCCATTCCCGAAAATAAAACAGTATATAGAAACTTTGATTATACAAGCACTGCTGGAAGTATGGTTCTTCACAAAAAAACTTGATCAGTATATTAATGGACAGACTTTTAACAGTATATTAATGAACAAACTTGAGTATTGCCAGGGATCACTGTGAGGGTCATAATTTTAAAATTTAAAGATAAATTTAAAAAAATGAAAAATGTCTATTGGGCTGAACATCTCAGCTTTCGGAAAGTGAGAGTGCTTCAGTCAAGTGATCTGAATTTATCAAGCGATATAATCATTTAAATAATTCAATTATTGTTATAAAAGATTAATTTTTGAATTGTGTTCAACTCTATAAATGTACAAGAAACCAGAACCTTAAGAATAAAATTTAATAATAATAATAATTGCTTTAAAATTGGAAAACTAATAAAGTAATAATAATTTCCCTTACTTAAATTTACCACTTATTCAGTTTCACTAAAGTATATAAATTTGAATGAACTTTATTTTCATCATCCATCTACTAGGTTGGATCTATGGGCATTTCTATTAAGTTTTTGAAAATCATGACCTGACAAGCTGACCATGACAACCTGAAAAGCTGATTTCCCGTAAGGGGAATTTGATAATTTCTAGTCTTTCAAAACCAACAATTATATAATCCTTTGTTTGTTATATGATTTAGAGCTTCACGTAATATGTATTTCTTACAGGAACTCTTACCTTTCCTTTATTTTCAGGCTGCTTTTCGAGAAGTCTTTCAAAACCTAAGAGACGTTGTCGAATGCCCTTGGTATAGTCAAGTCGATCAACGCCAAGAATTAATTTCATTCCAGGCTCCCCTAGTAAAGATGGCGCTTCCTTTGCAAGTCTCTCAAACCTAGGAAAAAAGGTACAAGAGATGTAATACAAAATCTAAAAATCCAACAACTATACCACAGGGAATAATTTCTTAGAATGAAGTTGTTCAATAGATTAGGCAGTCTTACTTTCAGGACCAGCTCACCAATCAAGAAGTAGTGAAGAGATCATGATGACAGTCTAGTCAAGATATATGGACCCAGCAGCAATTTCAGAAAAGAGAAAGTCACACAATATGAAGACTAGCTCAAATTTTTGTATAGCCTTTCGAGTCCCATGGTATCTTGAGATACGAGGGAAGAGACATAGCAGGTTTTCTACCAGTGTCATCATTAGAATTCACTAGTATGTCAAAAAAATCTCCTTATACAGTTTTCAAAAGCTCTGAAACAAGCTGAGTTCTCAGGACAATGAACTCATCTCTGAATTCATCATAGTCCCACTAACATTCAAAAACATGTCATACAAATAGAGAATATTCAAAACTGGAATACAATCTGGAAGAAATCACAAAAAGCATACATTTCATATCAGTGCATAACAGAAGAAACATACAAGAACTGCTAAACAATAAAATTCACAACAGACTACAAACTAACACAGTTTTCTATTGAATATGGACCCAGCAAAACGTTATTTAAAACATTTTCATATCACAGACAATGACAAATTATTGGACGTACATGTACAGACAAACTACACAAACCTTCCATATACTACACATCTGTACAATATTTGACCACAAAAGATATACAATGATCAGACAAATTATGCTTAATTGAGGAATATGACCAGAAAGTTAAAAAAAAAAAATCAATCAAAATTATTATAAAGATTTTAAGTAATTAATACATACAACCAATTTTTGATAGAGTATAATGGCATCCTTTTGTTTGACTATTGACAATTTACATATTGATATTGATTTAGAACTTAAAACAATTTTTTGAACTGGACTTGAAGAAAATTTACAACTTGATATTAATTTTAATAATTAACTAAATACATTAAAAAAATTAATTCAATTAAAACTATGTGTAATATGCCAAATAGCATGGAACAAGTATTAAATAAACATGCCTTTTATAAATATACTTCATGATCTAAAGGCTACGCCTTGTAGTTGCAACCATTGTGTTCTATCGGAACCTGCTCTTTTCATATTACTATACTCACTGAAATCTATAAGATGCTTGTTGTTTCAAAATAGGATTTTCTAGCATAAGGATACTATTAAAAGCAAATATCTCAAAGCTGTAATCGTATTAAAATGGGTAGATCAACTAAATCCGGTTATAAAATAAACCATTCAAATGGTCCTCTCTCAACTAAAAGATGGCGCATAATATATTTACCAATTTTAACCATGGTATAATTATACCCTCTTGAATCATTATCATCCTCCACCTTTTTAAATGAACTACTATTTTGTAAACAATCAGGGAAACAAGTTTTGTTTGCCTCTACCCAGGACCTTAGTCCACTGATGAGGGGATGAATTCCTGCAACATCCATAGTAACAAAGAACTAGTTCTACTTATGTTACTACTCTTTTCACATCCAAAGACTAACTCTTCACGCGAACATCAGCTTCACCATTTTGACTCGTTAGTAATCTATGAATGTTGATAACTCCCTTGTTTACAAGAACCAACTATATTCTTTACAAAATATATTCTTTACATGGTTTATTAAACATTTATAAATTAAATAAAAAGGAGCCATTGGCCCAAGCTCAAGAACAGGGTAACATGATCTTTTCAGCTATTGAACCTAATGAAAACATAAGAGCAGAAGTTAGTGCTTTCAGTTTATAAGAAAATGATACACATTTTACAGATTATTCATAAGTGTTCTTGAAAAAAAGTGTTCATAATGTTGGTAGTTCTAGTAATAATAGGTAATCATAATATTCAGCAATTATATTATCCATATGGGGCTCAGGTTAGCCATAGGAGTTAAAGCGTTAGCCTTAATCTCACATGGTAAACCTCGGGTGGTGAGTTTGATTCCTGCCTGGGCAATAGGAATTTATTTAGTGACGGAATTCATTAAATAAAACCCTTAAGCCCACCCTGGCTAGAAAAGGGTGGTAACCTGTAGATAACCCGTCCCAATTAGCCTCTGTTGCAAAAATTGGACGTTAATAAATAATAATAATAATATTATCAATATCTTTAAAATATATCTTATCTAAATAAAACTGAAATATAAAAACAATAATAATTATAAATTACTTATTATAATTATAACTTAATAACATTATGAAATCAAAAGAAAATGTTGAGTCATACTAAGTTATTTTGATATAAACCAGAATTCCAGTAATAATATAATTATTGATAAACTGATAAATAAAGAGATGTTATGTATATACCTGTGGTAGGGTATTCCAATTGGTAGAGTGCAAACCCTTATTGACCGCCCACCATGCTCTACTATAAACTTATTCGTATCTACACGCAGACCAAGTCTCCGTCGGCAACAATCAATGAAATTGAAACAATAATCTCTAGTATGGAACCCAAGCATGTCATTTCCTAAAATAAAATGTTCAAACATTAATATTAAAAAAGGAATTCATTTACAGAGTGAATATAAAGTAAATGAGAAATGGGCTGCAATCTTTAATGCAAACCTAATAGACCTCCATACTTATGGGTAAAGGTACTTTAACCCTCCGTTAGGCGCGTGGCTACGGGTGTAGCCATGACAAAGTTTAAATGTTCGTAGCAAGGGCATGGGTGGGCTGGGAGCTTTTGGTGAACTAATACCTTCCTAGGCAGGATATGTCTATTAGTCAGTATGCAAGTGACCTTGACCCTGCTTACAGCAGATCTTTAATTCCCAGTGTGTTACCGGTGTAGCCAACGCGCCCAACGGTGTGACCAGCTACGAAAATTGGCAATTTCAGTATATCGCTTTGTTTTGTTATTTTTTCAATGTTATCATAACAAATAAAGTTAAGATGGCTTTTTCCTCGAGCCAACACAGTTCTGTGAAACGCACCAGTGATCCAGATATTCTTTCTCAATGGTTGCGAGAAGTTTCATCGGGTGAGGAGTCTGAGGTGGAAGATCTACCAACAAATTTGAAGCAACGAGCGAAGGAACTCTTGAATTTGCCAGAAGAACATACCCAACCCATTGTAATCCCTAAAGATACTATAAGAAGAGGCAATTTCTGTGAAGGACCAGCAAAGAAAAAGAAAACATCCAAAAACATGTGTGCAAAATGTAAAAAAATTATATGTAAATATCATATGTAGCAAATTTGTCCTGACTGTTTATAAAAGCGGCTGTATATGTATTTACTACATTTTGCACATAGTATTTTATTTTCCATTAATAAGTTTTAATAAAATAAAGCTCCATAACGTTTTTTTGCTTATAGAAAGTATATTAACGTGTTTTCATTAAAAAAACAAAAAAAAATTATTCACTTCAATAAAAACTGATTTCGATTTGTTCACCAATATAATTGCTTAAAAATTGTATACATTAAATTGTTTTATAATAAAAATTCATTAATTTTGATTTTTTTCTTATGTAAATCATTTTTAAGTAATGGCTACACCTGTAGCCAACGCGCCCAAGTGTGTCATTAACTAGAACGTGCCTGTCGGAGGGTTAAAAGATTAAATATAAGTGTTCAGAAAGTCATATAATTTCAGGTTACACAAATGTTAACCTTAAATATCAATTTAACAAAAGTTAAGTACTAAAATATCAATTTCCACAAGAAAAAGAAAATTCTAATTTCAGAGGTATATAATAGTTGCAGACTAATCCCATAATTTCTAATTCAAGTGATACACATGAGTGCATGATTATGAGTCTATCTGCCCATTTATTTATTTATACACATGCCCCACAAAACAGACACATGGATGTGTGTGCATGCACACGTGTATGTGTAGGAATTGTAATATTGGATCCAAAATTTTCTGTCAATACATTTTATTTATTAACTTACATTTCACAATAAGTTTTGAACAATTGCTTTTGGTCAACAATTTCTTTCTTTTTTTAATAATTACTTATTGGTAGTTCCATTGTCACACTCAATGTGAGTTTTAAAACAAGCATGAATTTTGTCCGCTTTATCAAAGGTATAATAACCACGAAGAACCAAGCCCCGAAAATTATTTTTAATCTTGTATCCTGAACAGAGATTTCTTCCTGTTATTCTGTGATGTACTCTAACCAAACTTATAAAATGGCATAAAGCAAAAACTGGACAACTGGTTTATACTAGAGATAAGAGACTTGTGTCTAAATACAAATTTGTATCGTGCACAGGAGGTGTCATCTTTGATTTAGTAATGATGACCAGGATAGATGCTATAACGAGCTTTATTTGCTGACCTATACCTCTCTACTAAGTTATAGAACACAAGTAAAGAAAAATTTCTAAGGAAAGGTTAATCATGCACTGTTCTTGTCTCTATTTCACTATAAAAAATCAAACACACATACTTCTCTTGAACCTAGCTTTCCTTTCTAAAATCATGTATCACATTACCAAAACTAAACTTACTAAAAAGAAATACATTTAAAAAATTTTACTCAACTAGTTCAATAATTTCCCCAAGGATATTGATTCAGTTAAAAGATAATGATATTCATGACATAATGTATTCCCGGATACATTACCTGTACCAATTAAAATGCTGTAGAATGATTTTTGAACAATTGTAGGAAAAACATCAGTATATTAACATGACTTTCTTGGAGAGTATTCAATTATCACATATTATCCTTCTTCAGGCCTACAAATGAAATGAAATAATTTCAATATTCATAAGTGATTTAACGAATATTTGACAAGAAGTAAAGATCAAAGATAAAGCCTAGGCAGTGTTAAAAATCAAGTTATAATCTTTTATTTATAAGTACTAAATTTAAAAATGATCAAAGTTGCTAGGGCGTAAACAGACTTATACAACAAAGCATCCATCATACAGAAAACAACAGAATATAAATTCCAGATTAGAAGAAATCTGAAAGAAGGAAGTAAGCAGAACATAAATTAAATAGAACATGAAAATTCAATTAGAACAAGAAATTTGCATTATAAACATTTATCTATGACGGAATACGAAAAAAGCCATTTCTTGGACTATAATACTACACATATGTTTTTTAACTCAGGGGAGACATATAATAGGTTGTAATCTATGAGGCACGTTTATTGCAATATATTAAGAAGAACTAAATAAACTTATAACAAAGCTCCTACTAAATTAGCTTGTATTGTTAGTAAAAACCTATGACAATCAAAGAAAGAAAAAAATAGCTTTTTTTTTATGGTTAATAATGCTTACATGAATATTCAAAGCAAACCAGTTTCAACAAAATCACAGATTAGCAACTCCAAACAGTACAGTTCATTGAGTCTGATTTTTAATAATGCAGATAAGAATATTTGGAACAATTTGAAAATAAGCTGGCCTCACATTCACCAACCAACCTCACTGAAAGAGCTATACAAATTTTACCAATCCTGATGGGCCCAGAACTTAATTAACTTTGCTGGAAACAAAGTATTCTGTAATTCAAACTATTACATTTCATATTAATCTGATTCATATTGGGTATACAACTCAACATTTTGATAACAAAAATAACTTTAAAAGATGTGGCAAATGTTATTCAACATTCAACACTATTCTATAAAATCAGAAGATTAATAAGAAAAAAAAAATTCTCGCTACGTGGTTTACTGACACCTCAGATCCCTCCACAGAACAAAACAACTAATGAGATATTCAGATGAAAGAGAAAAGTAAATTACACCTTTTACCTACAATGGAGAAATTCATCATTTATGGATACAATTGTTCCCTATTGTTTTTTTTGTTTTTTTCCATTTATGATATCTGACAGATATATTTGCAAAAAAGAAGATTAAAATGCTGAAGTAAGTTCGAAAATAAATGAAGTGAAAACATAAGACTGCATAGACCCCATCAACTATGATCTCTTTTCTAATGAATATGATATGATGTTTCTTTGGGCTAAAATAAAAATGAGTCAAGTAAAAATTACACATTTCATTTGTAGTCCTTTACACTACTTGGCCACATAAATATCTTAGAGCACAAAAATATTTGGTCATTTCCAAGAAAATAACAAACAATACATTTATTTCTCTAGTGTATTAAGCACAGCTAAATGGAAGAAAAAACAACATACTTTGCTCTAATATTAAAAGTGAATTCCAAAATAGAATATCACATAGAATAGCCAAAAATAATTCCAAAAATTAACTATAATTCAGGTTAAAGCTAAAGAGAAGAGAAATATGCAAGTTATTTGAAAAGTCTTCCATAACTTTTTTCATAATGTATAGAGGTATTTTATCGTATGAGTCATTTTTATTTCATTTAATTACATGACATAATTCAAAATAATTATCAAAAAGCTAAAATAATGTAGGATTTAAAAGAAAACCAAAACAAAATGCCATTTCTTGAACCTAGAGCGACATAATTTATCATGTCAACAAGAAATCCTAGTATGGCCTCGATAGCATTTTTCTATTTGATTCTATTATACATGCAATGAAATATCTTGTTTGTAATATCAGAGGACCCTTTTTTTTTCTATTAAAATAGGATATACAAAACTGGTTAAACTTGGCATTAAGTTCAAACCCCAACAATCTGACCTCAGGAATACAATCATGATGTCAACACTTCTTACATCAAATTATGTAAGTAATACAATTTCTAAAAAAAAAAAAATACTTAAAAGTAAAAGTTTAAATAATTAAATCCTTATGTTGATTTTTTTTCTTTTTATTTAATCAAAAAAATTGTTGTTTGCACAGTCATTTTGCAAAGGTGAACTAAAACAGCTCAAGTCTTGGTTCAGCTGGCAATAACTGTAAGCTCAAGCTGAATTACTATGACTCATTTTAGATGTTATATTCATTAGGTAATAACAAACTTTGAATTTTTATAAAGGATGGATATAAATGCACAGATTATAAAGCACAGGCTTATGAAAGATGGAATGTGAGATGAAATCTTTTGACATTTACACATGTGGAAAATAAGATTAGTCATGTCACGTGCTTAGTATGGCTGTGGTCTAGGTCCAACAGGGTTGAAAACCATGGAATAAATATAGCACTGTTCCTTTATGAAAATGGAAATGTGGGGGGGGGGGAGATTTTGTTATCCAGATATTAGTGTTCTTCTTAAATATCAAGTTTGGCAACAAAAAAGGAAAATTTCAATAAAATAAAAAAAAAACTAATAAAATGAATTTAAATCTATTGAATCTATACCGATTAAGTTAAAAAAAAAGATCAACCGCATAAACCCACAATTTCAGTAGCCTTATTCTCCAAATAGAGAATGATTTGGGGAATTAAGTCTTTACTATAAGGAAAATAAAATAGACATGCAACTAGTCACTTAAGAACTTACCTAGTAAACCTTGAAGAACATCATCTGCCCAGGGGAAAATCCTTAATATGTCCCATGGGGGAAATGGTATGTGTAGAAAGAACCCTAATTTGAATTTAAGGTCTTTCACTACTGGTGACTGAAAAAAATATATACATAGAAATGAAAAAAGTAATATGAAAATGAACCCATTACATAAGAGTATTTGTATCAATAATCAATAACTATTTGAGGTGAAAAATTTGTATTATAATATTTGATGACAGTTATAGGTTAAAGTCTAAATTGAAAATTGTTGTGCCTGTTATTTGAAACATACATACTTCAAAGCCAGTAGCCTAAAGAAGTGATAAACTGTCAAAATCAATTATCTCCTGAAGATTTTTAGGTAAAACAATGTCCGATGAAAGATAGACTTTAGACTTCTTGCTTTGATTGATCTGCTTACAACTGGCCAAGCAGTTTGGTGGTGGGATAATAACATACAATTAGCTCATTTCACAACCACCCTTCTTTCAGTCAAAAAGAGGAATGCCAAAAACAGTAGAATAGTTGTGAAATATCTAAATATCAGATATATGTACACATGTAGATATATGAATATCAATATATATGAGAAAGCTCTCATGTAAAACGGCTTCGGCAAAAAAACACCCAGTGAAGGTAAAAGAGATCACATTTAAAATAAATAATAGTAATACTATTCAAAACAAATGGGAAACTATTAGCTTCACAAACAAAATATGAAACTGAGAAATGAAATATAAAATTTCATGAGATTCAAAAGTTTGATACATTCAATGATGCAAAGTTTGATTCTGCAACAAAAGATTTGATGACATTCCTAAGAGAAGTTATCTCCCAAACTTAACAGTTTGTTACTTAAAATTGAGGAAGAAGGGTAGGAATAAATCCATCCACTCAAAAATGTCTCTAATCAATAATTCAATAAAATTACACAAGATCCTAAACGGGAACAGTATAACTATGTGTTTGAACAAATACTATAATGGTACAAAAAAAGTCCAAATTTAATGAACGAAACATTTCATAAGAACAAAAAAAAATTATAAAAAGAAACAGTTCAGCAGAGACTAAGGGAGCATGGACTTCCAGCAGAACACACCACAGCAGAGCCCCAACTTCTGGAAGGAAAATTATTTGCCTCCATTTCTTTTGCACTATAGAGCAATGAGAAGTTTTACTGAAATCTAACATTCAGTTTAGTGGTCAAGACACCCAGGTGAGTGATACACTCAATATAGTCTATGCAAGACATAGTCTTTTGAAAGGCAATCAGTAATGGTTTGGGGAGGTACATTTCCAACTTTCTACTGATCTGATTCCCATTGATAATGGGACTCTGACTGCTAAGAGGGTCATAGAAAAAGTCGTCCTAGAGGCTGTGATCCCAATTGCTCCATTCATTGCTGAACAGTTCATTTTGAAGAAACATGATGAAAGCCTGTCATGATAAAAAAAAATGTCCCTGAATACTTGGAATACATAGGAATATCATTTTGAATTTTGGCTGCATGACTTCTCAATATGAATTCAATAATGTATGTAGGATAATTTAGTGAACACATTAAGTATTGTCATCTTCCTAATGATTTAAATAAGGTTTTAGTTGTTCTTTGTGACAAATCGGATACCATTCCAGTAGAATGCACAATATCTTCTGACATTATTATGCCCCTTAACAATGGAAAAGGGGCTAAACCTGCTATTAGGAGTTCAAAAGTTAAGAAGTTTCGGTTATAAAAAGTGGCAACTTATTATTTTCCTTTATTTACTTATTTCAATAATTTAAATTTGTATAAAATAAAATTATTTAGTTATGTTTAATAACATAATCATGTTTTATAACTCAGTATAAAGAAATTAGTTAATACATACAGAAAATTTACAAAAAAAAAATTGTATTTATTAGAATCATAGAAAAAACTGAGTGCCCAGGCTTTTTGGTCCTGAATGCAGTTCAAAAACAGTTTATATAATTATTACACATTTCTCTGGTATAAAAAACAAGATTTATAAAAACAGATTATGAAACTCAGATTTTATTCGGAAAATTGCAATTTTAAACATGGATTTAATTTTGTTAGCTTCAATTAAGATTAATATGAGGGGGAAAAAAAGCAACATTTCAATTCTGTAATAAAATATAGATTTACAGGCTTGTGTATTTCAAGCAGTTCTTAACTTGGGCAAAACTAAGATTGGAAATAATTTTTTAACAGTTCCGGCTTGTTACCTGCAATAATATAAGGCAGTAGAAATTTTGTAATAGTTCTGTAATAATTTTATATTGAAGGTTAGGTGAAATACTGAGTAAAAAAGGAGACTAAGGTTATAGCAGCCTGTTAAGGCATTGTTATAATTCACTTGGTAAGGTGGAGTCATTGGTTAGACTCCCATTAGGGCAATACGAATTAATTTAGTGACAAACTCATTAAATCCTTTGTCTCTCTATGAGTATAAAATACCCTGGAGAGTAAGATTGGCAAGAGTCACAGAGGCATAAAGTGGTTGTTAAATAAATTATATTTAAATAACAAATGCTAGAAAGGAAAGTAAAAGCATCATACAGATCAAAACTACGTTGGAGCTGCATAGCCTTGCATTGAAGAAACAATAAAAGGGGTTTAGTTAAGATTTTTTTGTTTTTAAAATAGAATGGAAAATTCATTCTCCTATTTAATTTCATCCACTAAACATATGTACACTTTGACATAATTTTGGAGATAATAAATAATGGTCAGAAAATAGGTTAAAAAAGGTAGGGTGTATAATTGGAAACGGACAAGGAAAGGAATTTGGAGTTCAATTGGTCTTGAAGAATTGGTGGCTACCTCCCGAATAGTATTGGCTGCCATCATCAGGTGATAGTCATGAAGCCAAATAATCGGAGGGTTCCCAGCAAGTTTTTCTTCTCCTTCTGATTTCAACAGTCTCTGAAGAGCTTCAATTGCTTTAGCTCCAAATATTTCATTTGCAGACTGATATGCCTACAAAAAAAAATTAATTACATGAAGAAATTTTAGATAAAAGATGAACTATTCCAGAAATTTTAAAGATTAAATAATAACTAAGAAAGCCTTATATTATTTCATAAAACAAATTCATAAAATAAAATATGTTCTAAATAATAAGGTAATTAATAAAATATGTAAATCAATTATCTATAGAAAGAAAAGGAAAAAAAAAATCATTACAATTCCATTGTTTCAATCATTTTTAAATGGATTAAAGCTTCTAGCCAGTGACTTAATTTTAGGGTGGACCCCCAAGTTATAATAAAGCCCACTAACAGAATAAAAAATTTTTTTACATATTATGGAAAATATTGATTTTTTAGGATTAGATATATTAATTTAAAATATTTAATTTATCTATTATATTATTTAATAGATATATTAAAAACAAAATACAACATTCATTGGGACAATGAAATTTGACAATAAAAAACATATCTTTTTTTATCTGAGATCTTGTTCATAAATTACCTGATTCAAAAATCAATATCAAAATGCAGAAGGACCAGATAATCCGTCATATTATAATATAAAGGAATATAATATACAGGAATATGGAGTAAAGATAATAAAAGTAATAAAATAACAAACCTTCCAATAATCATGAGAAAATATAGCTCTATCAGGCATCAAGTGAAAGAGTGGCCAGAAAGTGGCATTACAGCATCCATTATAATATTCGTCGTAGAGTTGTGGTTCTAGCTCAACTGCGATCACGTGGGAAGACTTGAGGCCAGCTGTTGGATTCTTATCGTCAGGGCTAGACTCTGGGATTGGCATACCTGCTTTATAGTTATTCCCCGGCCAACCAACCCACAGCCCCTTCCCTTCGACAACAACTGGAGCCACTGCAGTCACCAAGCCTCCAGCACTAAACATAAAGTAATAATGATTATAACATATAAACTACAATATAAGAGGGTCTAACAATATATACATACAATAGGTATCCCACATACTGCCTTGAATGAGATGTTCATATCTCTTTTGTGAAATTATTTACCAATTATTTTAAAGAAATATAATTAAAAATTTACCCATTGGTAATTAAAATGATCTTCCATAGACTACAGAATTAATATGACATTTCCTCAGCAAAAATCAACTACCTTGATGTTTTACTTACAAAGACCTCATTTTGTGTGTTGATGACATGACAGGAGATTAATAACATCCTCCTTTTTTTTTTTTCTTTTTTTTATATAACAGAATTTTGATCACTTGGTTCGATGTGCAGGTACCTTATATTATTATTGTAAGACATTCACTGTGTGTCACTGTCACAATTTAATATGGTAATGTAATATGCATTATTCTCTTAAAATGAAAATAAATTCCTTCACTACTGATTCCTATTACCACTATCTTGGCAAAAAGATATGATGTGATTTATTAACCCTCATAAAACCCAGTTGGAATTCTTGGTCAATCTATATCCATTTCTATTGACTACTATGCCAAGCTAGTGTACTTGTCTGCCAATTTAACTCTTTCTCCCTTATAGAAAACTAGCACATATTTTCCAACACACCATTCATTTTGCTCTTGTTGGTTTACTATTATTATTTATTAATGTCCAATTTTTGCTACTATGGTTCTTGTTTGTGTTCAATCCTTTTCTTTTAAAAGTACTCACACATAATATCCACAAATTAAGTTTTTTTTTTTAACCCAAAATGAAAAGAATCCCATCTGTGAAGGTCTAAAAATTTGTACACTGATTACATTTAAGTTCCATATTCCAATTATTGGTCCTCCACTTACACATTTTTATGATTTTATACATAAAAATTTTGAAGAATAGGGGGCTAAGGATGTCTCCTTATTTCTACACAATATTCATTTTGAAGGGCTCTGTTCCATTTATTCAGCATCATGGTTAATAGGTTCCATTATGATTTGACCACAGATTTCACTAAAATCTTTTAATGAAATGAACTTTCCCCCTAATTAGGCATAATCAGCCCTGGAGAGCTGTTCTGAGTTTCACTACCAGAGTAAAACTCCATTAAGAAATTGTTAAAAACACCTCCGCAGCCTCCAGTTATATGTACCATGGTAAGTAGATGTGATGCCATTTATTAATACAGTACAGTAAGGCAAGATCATAGCACTTCGGGCTTAGAATATTTCTTTTCTATGACTGAATGAAAGCTGTCTTATGGCAATAAAGGCATGATATTGATTCCTTCTCTAGCCCCTTCACTATCCAATGATGTACGTAGTAAGGTCCATAAGTTTCCGGCCTGTCCTGCTTGCCCTATGCAGGTCCATGCCTGCTCACTTCATACCTATCGCCCGCACTTCTTCAGTCTTGCCAGTCAGTGTCCAGCCTTAAAGGAAACTCCCCATTTTTACAATGTTTAAACTCGAGTACCGTGCGGTAATTAAATTCTATTGTAAAGAGGGTCTTACTCCTGCGCAAATTAACGAGCGCTTGGATTGTGTATACAGGCAGTCCTCCCCCTCGTATTCCACAGTGAAAGAATGGGCAAAATTATTTAAGTTAGGGAGAGAAAGTCTAGATGACCCACGTCCCGGTCGCCCACTGGAAGCTGTCACTTCTGAAACAATCCAACTTGTGGAATCTGAATTGCTGTCTGACCGACGACTAAAAACCAAGGAAATAGCAGCGAGATTGGGGCTTTCAAAAACAAGTGTTTTGATGATCATCAAAGAACATTTCCATATGAACAAGGTTAGTGTAAGATGGATTCCAAAAATTCTTTCAGCTCATCAAAAACAGGAACGAGTTCACTGGTGCAATGAATTTGTACGCGAGTATAATGCCGACCCAAAGAATTTTTTGGACTCAATTGTAACTGGGGATGAGACAATGGTTCTATATTATGACCCACTCAGCAAAAGAGAGTCCATGGAAAGGAGAAGACCAGGAAAGTCACGCCTTTAAAGGCAAAAGTCACGCAGTCAACAAAAAAGATAATGGCCACAATTTTTTGGGACTGTAAAGGAATACTATTGATAGAATTTAAAGAAAGGAATACCACAATGAATGGTGAGTATTATGCAGCCCTACTTCACCGGTTACGAGACGCCATTAAAGAGAAGAGGTGAGGGAAGTTAAGCAGAAGTGTCCATCTCCTTCACAACAATTCCCCTGTCCACACAGCATTGATTTCCAAGGCCGCTGTGAAGGACTGTGGATTCCAAGAAATTCACCCACCCTACAGCCCGGACTTGGCCCCTAGTGATTTCTACCTTTTCTCAAAATTAAAATCTGACCTTCGTGGAAGGCGATTAAACACAACGAAGAGCTCCAAGCAGCAGTGGAAGAACATTTTTTTAACAAAGAAAAAAATTATTTTTTTCATGGTATAGAAATGTTGCCAAAGCATTGTAATAAGTGTATTGAACTTAGAGGAGAATATATTGAAAAACAGTAAAACCAGTTTTTTTCTTTCACCTTTCCTTCTATCCCAGGCCGGAAACTTTTGGATCTTACTACGTATTCCTGAGTTTGGCACTGGTGTCCTACAATGGACTGGCCTGCTCCTACTCCATAATGTCTTCAACAATTGCCCCTAGTTTTCTTTCTACAGCTTATGGACAATGACCATAACATAAAGGTCTATAATTACTACAATCTGTAGAGTATCGACTCTTAGGCATGACATTATATCTCTATTCCTTGGGTAAGTGTGTTCAGAGAAAATTATCTGAAAGTGATCTTGCAATGTTTTTGGCGTCAGATCAAAGATTCAAGTAGCAACTCATGGTCTTAGGTGGACACTGCGAAACTGTGAATAGATTGTTGTTGTGAACTCTTGAATAGGTCTAAACACAAAGCCCAGTAACTCCATAGCTCAATAAAATTTAGCGGGAAATATCTGGGATCGAACCTGGCACACTAATATAACAGTCTAGAAATTTCACAGACTTTACCTACTGAACAATTCTAATGACCACAAATGTAAAAAAAAAAAAAACACACAAAAATTCTTATCAGAATACCAAATCTGTGAAGCATTTCTCAATAGAAAGCTCACATTGCATTTTATAATGTTCATCAAACAGATTTCCTATTTTTAAAATTGTAGAAAATAGGAATTGGATCCTGTGATACTTAATTTATTATCATGTAACATGGAAAGATAAATTTATGAGAAAGAGAATCCTCCAGAATTTGTGACCACCAAACTAAAATGGATTTTGCATGCGTTCAAAAAGCTGGAATAAGTAATGAAATAAAAATACTATTGTCACAAGGCACATTGGAGGCGTGATCCTGGGATTTCCTAAAAGCAGAGATTCGATGGTTGAATTATAAATATTGGATGCTCCACCATCGATATTTTAAAATTGTATCATTAGAAGGAATGCATGAGGGCTTTCCTAAGAAGTGATACAACATTCTGTTACTGACAAAAGTTTGAAACCTTGAATCAAGAAACCAGATGAGTTTCAGCAGGATGAAAAATTATTGTTTTGGTTTACCTTTAAGCAGGGCGATTCTTCCATATCAAAAAATAATAAATTAATAACATAAGACCTAAGAAAATAAAAAAAATAATTGTTGCTAGAAATAAAAAAAAAAAAAAAATCAAGTAATATGAATAGATTTGTGCATTAATACAGGAGCAGGCTAAGTGCTAAAATTTAGGGCCCTTAGGGAAATTATCTTAATAATGCAATTAAAGGTATAATATTATTAGAATATTTCCAGCATAATAGAGAGTTTTCAGCACTCATTGATAATGGTTAAGTTCTCAGATAGTGCGTATACCCACCAATTTAAATTATTACAAGTATCATTTGGATTTCTACGAAATACCTCTCACACTTACGTATAAAGGTTTTACACAAGTATAAGTTCCACTGTTTGTTTTATCAATACAATCTTCCTTAAAATAGGAATTCAACTCTAAACCTTTCCTTCATAAAATAAATAATTCCAAAATCGAATTAATTAAAAAAAATGTCAAGATTTCAATAAGCTAAAAACAAACTTTATGGATAACAGTAGTCACTATCCATATTTTAATTTTTACAAATATTGCTTTAAAAATATAAAAGTAAACTTTTTGGCCCCTCTAATGATTTAAACAAAAGGAAGTATTTTATTTATATCAGTAAAAGAAAATGATTTAACAAGGGAGAAAAAATTTTAATCTAAGAAAATTCCAAAAGTTTGAGACGATAATACATATTCATATCTCTCATGTTAGAATGTATTTTTATGTTTACATATTAAACTAAAATTCGTTATAAGAGAGGTGGGGTGGATTAAATATATTATTAGCAGATTAGATAGGGGTTGTAATTTTTTTTTTTTAAATACACATAACAATACAAATTAATTTTTTTATATATGTAATAATACAAAGTTATGTATTTTAACTTGACAAAATATATAAAATAAAATATATGTTAACATAACAATTCAAAATATAGCATAGATTTATTTTAAGATTTTCCTATGTTGAAAAAAGTTAGTTCATAAAATGCTTTAATATTGTGAAGAATTAAGAGGATTCAACATTTAAACAATAATAATATTGTAAAAAATTAAGAGGATTCAAAATTTAAACAACAAGTGATAGCACAGAACAAGTTAAATAATTATTATGTTATTAAAGCAATAATTTTTTTAATTTATTATTTTTTTTAAATACATTCTCTTCCTATTCAAAATTTGAGAATAAAGAATTTTGAAGATTAAACATTAGAATGTTTTAACTAATCTAAGTTTTTAGAAATGCTTCTTTTCTCTCTGAGGACATTGTCATATCTTAGAAAGCGACTTCTTAAAATAACGTAGTAACAAAATTTAGAATACTGTTGACAAATTATGTTTAACAATAAATTATAAATTTAAAATAAATCACCTACCTTGCTGCTCGGACAATTTCTCCATTGTCATTTTCTTTCAGAACAAAAGGCAACCGGTTTGAAACAACTATCATTTTAGGCGAATATTTGGAACCCATTTTGGTGAGTGGGAATATCCTAAAAATAAGATAAACTGTGTTTTATGAAGTATCAAAATTACTGGAAGACATACTAAATAAACTGATAAACAAAGGACCAAACATCAACAAATTACATAATAGATCTTAAAAGAATGGTATTCTATATCCATTAGTTGAAGTAATCAGAGAAAACAAGAGAGATAAAGCTATTGCTTAAATAGGTCAATACTCACAAGATACGTAAAAAAGTGATAAATGTTAATGTTCAGTCCGAATTCTAGTAGGTTCAAGGATAAACCAAGGTCTGTGAATAAATAAACCAAAAAATGAATAACCTCCTTAAAGCTGAGATGAGACAGGCTAGTATGAGAGAAGAAACCTAACGGTCTTCTGATAATGTTGCTAGATCTTAGTAGGATTGGTAGATCGTGAGATAATTCCAACTTGTGACAGGATGAATCCGCGCACCAATAGACTAGGATAGACTACTAAAGGCCGGCATAGATAGCTTATCAGTAACCTTCCAAGCCTTGACTAGAAAGTTCATCCAGTTGAAATCCCTGTCAGCTGATTCTCACAGTTCATTCCCAAATCATTCAAAAATGAAGACTTTTCAACAATTAGACAGCTTAAAGTGTCCATAACTTAAAAATAACAACGGTCAATTGGTCTCTAGTAAACATAAAAGATGACCTTGATATTGTAATTGTGTAAGTCATTGGCCTGAGACCAGATTCAATCAGACTTCTAATTAAAGAAGCGTCTTGAATTATTCATCCTTGAAATACATTTGAACTGAAGTTCATTTTTTCTCAAATAAAATGTTATACTGGGGTCAACTAATTTCCTAACACTTTTCTTGTATTATAGGAACAAATTAATTAAAAGGAAATTGCATTTGAGGGTGTAATCGGAAATGATCGAAATCCGGTTCCTGTCACACATCACAAAAGTCCGTCACGCAGGGGCTGCGTAAACTAAGCAGATTTCCCACGTGAAGTTTTAGAATAGAGAAATTTCAGAATAGAGAGTCAAACAATTACGGGAAAGGCCCGAACTAGCTCTTGACGGAAACTCACAACTAGACCCGAAGTTAGCCGATCTCATCTCAGAAGCTGAAAACAGAAAAATGCAAATATCTCGGTTAATATTCAAGATACAGAATAAATGTATATAACATTATTTATAGTAAATTTAATTTGAATTAAGATTGATTCTATATAATTTTTCGATCCGACGTATAGTAACGGAGATATTTCGAAAATCCTCCCCTCTAAATCCCCCTCCCACTGATTCGATTTCAGCCATTAACGAACTTGATCTTTATTTTTGGATAAAACGTTTAAATATCGAGTTTGGTATCGATCAAGCGAAAATTGCGACCACTAGAGCGTTAACAGACAAATATATATATATATATATATATATATATATATATATATATATATATATATAATTTTGAACGGACCATATTTTCGTCATCTCCTGGGTAGGATCGATGGACATTTGAAGAAATTTTTCGAAACTCGCGTCATGAGTACGACCTGAATAGCTGATTTCCCTTAAGGGAAATCTGCTAAAATGAATAGGAATGAACTAATAACAAATAATTGTACAGCACCTAAGAAATTACTAGAACCACATATTTTCCTTCTTTTTATCAGAGAACCAGTTTTCAATGCTAAAGAACCGACACAGAAATGGAGTGCCTACGAACCCAAAGAGTTGTACACACATAGTTCCATTAAGCTGAACTATGTTCTATTTTATGAGAGAAGAGAAAAAAAGACAGTCACTCAGGGGCCGAGTAAGCAGATTTCCCAAGGGAAGATTCACAACAGATCAGGGCAGCCAACATCGCAGCGCTGACTATATAGAATATTCTAGACAGGAAAGAAAACCAATTAATGAAATACATCTGAAAATAACAGACAAATGTATGTATGTATGTGTGTGTGTGTGTGTGTGTGTGCGTGCGTGCGTGAAGAATACAGTATATATATATATATATATATATATACAGTTTTGAACGGACCTCATTTTCGTCTTCTACTAGGTAGGATCGATGGACATTTGAAGAAAATTCCGTCATGAGTACAACCTCAATAGCTGATTTCCCTTCAGGGAAATCTGCTAAAAGGGCGGTAACTTGTAGATAACCCGCCTTAATCAACCATAACACCGAAAAGTGGACGCTAATAAATGTTGTCTATATCTCCAATATTAACGGAAATAATTGTATTTTTTTTTTAGTATTTAGTCTTCAGTAAACCCCACTATTACTTATCTCATCTTAAAAAAAGTCCGTCACGCAGGGGCTGCGTAAACTAAGCAGATTTCCCACGTGAAGCTATACAATAGAGAAATCGCTATAAGAGAGCCGTTAGGGCCGAACTAGCTTTTGGCCTGAAGCGTTCGTTATCGGCCCACATTTAATAAAAATGCATATATCTCGGTTAATATTGAAGATAGAGAATAAATGTATAGAACAATATTTATAGTAAATTTAATTTGCAATAAGATTAGGTCTATACAATGTTTTGATCCGACGTATGGTAACGGAGATATTTCGAATTATCAAAATACTTCCCCTATAAATCCCCTCTCCCGTTGGTCCGATTTCAGCCGTTAACGAACTTGATCTTTCTTTTTACATAAAACGACTAAATATCGAGTTTGGTAACGATTAAATAATAATTGTGACCGCTAGAGCGGTAACAGACAAATATATATATATATAGTTTTGAACGGACCTCATTTTCGTCATCTCCTGGGAAGGATCCATGGACATTTGAAGAAATTGAAGAAGGAGGGGGGCGGATGAACAGAAAGTATTTGCATAAATCTCACAAAGTAACAAAGGTAAGGTAAGGTTAGGAACGACAGGTAAGGTTAGAAGAACCCTCCCACCTGAGCCGACGGAAATGGCCGATCTAATCCGAACTATACCCGACCACAGACTCCATAAAAATGCAAATATCTCCGTTAATATTCAAGATCACTTTAAATCCTATATGCACAAAAAACCTCTTGCGAGTAGTTCGAGAACTTACACTTGTGACACTTAAAGAACAAGTGCTACTTGAGATAAATTACAAATTTAAAGAAAATTATGTTGTCGAAATAAATAAAACTCCAGATCTATTTTGATTATCTTAATTACTATGTTCTTGTCTAGATACTGTACATTATCTAGATTGGAATAATAGTAGTAAACAATTGACTATGGTGAAGACATCTTATGAAATATACCAGCACATTAACAACTCTTAAATCATATTGCGCATATCAGCTTTTAGCAGATTTCCCTTAAGGGAAATCAGCTATTGAGGTCGTACTCATGACGCGAGTTTCGAAAAATTTCTTCAAATGTCCATCGATCCTACCCAGAAGATGACGAAAATGAGGCCCGTTCAAAATTATATATATATATATATATATATATATATATATATATATATATATATATATATATATAGATATATTTGTCTGTTAACGCTCTAGCGGTCGCCATTTTTGTTTGATCGTTACAAAACTCGGAATTTAATCGTTTTATGTAAAAAGGAAGATCAAGTTCGTTAATGGCTGAAATCGGACCAGTGGGAGGGGGGTTTAGAGGGGGGATTTTCGAAAATTCGAAATATCTCCGTTACCATACGTCGGATCAAAAACTTGTATAGAACCAATCTTATTGCAAATTAAATTTACTATAAATATTGTTCTATACATTTATTCTGTATCTTTAATATTAACCGAGATATTTGGATTTGTATTGTGAGTGTGTTCGGCTACGTTCGGGAGTTTCCGCCGAGCGCACTAGCGCTAGTGTGGCCGTTTCACTAACTATTCGTCCTCGTGAGAATAGGTTATTACTAGGCAGATTTCTCTATCGTAAAACTTCACGTGGGAAATCTGCTTAGTTTACGCAGTCCCTGCGTGACGGAATTTTTTACTTCGAAATAAGCATTAATTAAGTGCTAATAAATTATTTACCAGGGATTGGTAATTTCATTTGTTGGTGACATTTTTAATTCATGGTTTTATATGAAACTTCATATATTTGAAGTATACTTTTAGTATTTAAACTCAATAAATGTTTGTAAGTAAAGCCATATTCTTCAAGCGTCATATTCTGTTCTCCAATAATAAGCCAGTATCTCTGGGCATTTGCGCAGTCTGTTCCTAGTTATGTAGTTATTGTTATTATGTAGTTTCCTAGTTATCTGATACTTAAGTACTGCGTAAACTAAGCAGATTTCCCACCTGCTCCAATGAAACGCTGACGTAATCCCAGATTCTTTTCTCTATTTGATCTGTAACAAAGAGCTACTGAAAACAGGACGTCAATTTTTAGCTGGGCATGAGACGATTATTGGCAGAGTCGCTTTAAGTAAAAATCGCATGAGTATAAATATGGGTCAAATAAAGGATGAAAAAGTCCGTTATAATAAGGGCTGAACAAATTAAGCAGATTTCCCACGTGTTTGAAAGACGCTGGTCTTGTCATCTCACTAAGTTCTGTATTTCTCCCTGCCTAAACAGAAATTGAAACGTACGCTGAAATAAGTATCTCACTAGCTTTTGTATTTAGTCACTTAATATTCACGGTGGTGTTAAGTGTTACCAGTATGTAGAAAATACCTTATCGTAAATATTACATGAGCAGGAGCTAATTATATGCAAATAATCTTAATATTCAAGATCGTAAAAAAATGTTTGTCGACATTTTTTTAAACATTACATTTGCAATAAGATAGGTTTTATACAATTTTTCGATCCGAAATATAATAACGTAGATAATTCGAATTTTCCAAATTCCTCCCCTTTAACCCCCCTCACCGGGTTCCAATTTCAGGCATTAACGAACTTGCTCTTTAGTTTCTTTTGTTCTTTAGTTATATATGGAGTTTGGACCCGTGTGTGTGTGTGTGTGTGTTTGTATGTTCAACACACCTTCAATCTTCAATTGTTTGATGTTAAGAAAATACATTCGTGTTACTATAATATGGAGTGATATTGCAATATTTCCAATGAAGGCCTTTATTACCTTGTACTCGATAAATTCGGAAATAGCTTTAGCTATATATTTCCTTAAAGGCAAATGAATAGTCTCATTAACGCAAATAAAAATAATATTAGGAAAGGCGACAAGTTTTTCAGCTGATGTAGCAGAATGACTGACACATTTCTTGAGCCAGCTTAGAGGTCAGCTGTTAGCAAACGAACCAACGTCCGTGACTATCACTGCCTGGATCCGGGCCATACAATACCCATTGTACCGGCAAGGTCTCCTCTAGTAGGCCACATCATTCAACTTAATTATTTCTTCTTCACTGTGAACATCCCACAAAATCTCTGTGTTAAAGCATTTATATTTATATTCGGAGATTTCCACTAAGGGAAAGCAACTACTAAGGTTGTACTCATGACTCAGTGATATTGAAGTTTTGCTATAAATGAAGTCTGTCACGCAGAGATTGCGTAAACTAAGCAGATTTTCCACGTGAAAGCACGGCATACTACTGATCTTATCTCACCATATATTCTCTGTTTTGAAATAAAAATACAATCAGTAGAAGTGGGTTTTTACCTGAAGACAGAAAACAAAAAAGTACGAATACGTTGCTTAATATTTGAGTTACAAAATAATCTACATAACAAGAATTGCTGAGCAATAATAGTTTAACAAGATTTGCCCTACAACATTTTTCGATCCGTCTCTTAATAATGGAGATATTTTGAACTTTCAAATTCCCTTCCAGTTAAACCGTCCTATTCCGGGTCAGATTTCCACCATTAACGTAATAGCAGATTTCCCTTAAGGGAAATCAACCATTGAGATCGTACTCATGACGCGAAAAATTTCTTTAAATGTCCATCGATCCTGCCCAGGAGATAACGAAAATGAGGTCTCTGGAATATGTCGCCAGTCGCCCGGCGATCGTGGTCCAGGCAACGCAGCTTTAATCAGCAGGCATTGAGGATGGAGCGTTGACTCCGAAAGTGCACTCTGCATAATATTAAAAAACAGTAGAGGACTTGGCCTTCTTATTGATCCTTAGAAAATGAGGTCCGTTCAAAATGATATATATATATTTGTCTGTTAACGCTCTAACAGTCGCAGTTTTTGTTTGATCGTTACCAAACTATTGAGCTATATTTATTATGTATACATTATATTAATTGTTTTTCTTTCCGGAGAAGAATGTTTCTATCTATCTGTTTAGAGTTGGCCGACCTGTTTGTTTGCAATTCAGACGCTTTCCGTTTGGAGGTTATTATACACATGTATATTATTATATACAACTGAATAAAGTATCTCATTAGCGTTTGTATTTATTCACTTAATATTCACGGTGGTGTTATGTGTTACCAGTATGTAGAAAATACCTTATCGTAAATATTACATGAGCAGGAGCTAATTATATGCAAATAATCTTAATATTCGTAAGATCGTAAAAAAATGTTTGTCGACATTTTTTAAAACATTACATTTGCAATAAGATATGTTTTATACAATTCTTCGATCCGAAATATAATGACGTAGATAATTCGAATTTTCCAAATTCCTCCCCTTTAACCCTCCTCACCGAGTTCCAATTTCAGGCATTAACGAACTTGTTCTTTAGTTTCGTAATAAACGCTTATATATGGAGTTTGGTAGTGATCAAACCAAAAGTAAGACCAGTATATAGATATAATTATGAACGGACCTCATTTTTGTCATCTAAGGCGTAGGATCGATGGACATTTGAGGAAATTTTTCGAAAATCGCGTCATAAGTACAACATCAATAGCTGATTTCCCCTGAAATGGTTATTCTCATTGCTCGAAGACGGTAAACGATACAGGCTCGGCTGCAGTAGTTGACTCCAATAATTACCAGCTAAAATTGTAAGCTGAGCTCGAGGCCATCCTATTAGCCTAGTCAAGAATTCAATGCTACCCAAATGAAATAGTACTGTAACTGACGCATAAGCTCACTACATTCACTCAACAACATTTACTGGGCAAGTCCTTTGGCTGTCAAAACTTTTGAATAATTTCACAAACTAAACGTTAACACACACATTACTCTTTTATGGTTACACAGACATGCAAACATTAAGGAAAGTACAGGGATTGACTGATTAGCAAAAACTACAGTAGACCAGCCATTGGGCATAAACTCTACAGGCCACCAAGATGTATTAGCCGAATGTGCTAAGGCACTAAAAAGGAGCAATCTTGAGATAAAACACATAAATAAACTAAGACAAATAAAACAAGCAGTTCAGGGAAGACGAAGAGAGGAAGTTGTACTGACCAGACTATTCTTCGGCTCCCGGACACTTGAAGACAAACATGAACACGAGAAACAATTTAGACATTCCACATGACTTACAGGACCGACAACAGTAATTACATAGACACAACCTTTATACATCTACAAAAACACATTAATATAGACTACATACTATAAGTTTATAGTTTCTACACAGTACTCTTCTCTTTTCTTCTACATGCCCATTTATTTATTTTTTCTATTTATTCTTTTGCTTTTGTTTTTTTTCTCCCTTCTATAGTTACATTTTCATTAATATTACTTTCATTACCCTGATGTTTTCAAACACAAATCTTTTGTCATATAAAGACTGGTATGCCCATGAACTTATTCTGGGATCACTATATTCCATTGTTCATGTTTTTCCCCTTTTTTTCGTTATCTTTTTATGTTGCGGAACTCACTTACATAAATAAATAAAAAATAATAAAATAAAAATATAAATGAATTCCCTTGAGAGAACGACTATCATGAACGATATTTAACCGATTAATTATACATTCGACAAGGAGAAAGGTTGGTTAAGAGGGGGGGGGATTTGTATTTTCAAAATAACTCCGTATTAAGAGTTGTATTGAAAAATGTTACAGAACAATATTTTTAAGCTGTTGATGCTCTTAAATTGTTGTTCTATACATTTTCTCGTAGCTAAAATATTCAGCGAGTTAGTAGTACTTTCTTCTTTACAGACTTGAGTAATTTCCACTTCTATTGGATTTTAATTTAGAAATAGAAAATATATTGGGAGAAGAGATACATAATGTATCATGCCAGAAGGTGGGTAATCAGCTTAGTTTACGCAACTCCTGCGTGATTTTTCTGGGGCTTTCGATAGTTGTGCACTTTAAATAACCCATCTCTGTCTTCATAGTATAAAATAGAATAATTAAAAAAAAAAAAGAAAATACTTACTTGTAAATCATCCTTTTGGAATTTCTTAACATGTTAACTAAGGATACTTCCTTCAGTTTCCTTTGAGGATAGCAGACTATTCCAGCACGTACTATAAATTAGTGATAACTAAGCTATTTACAGTATATCCCTAAGGAACTGCAAGTTCCTGAATCGGCTATCTTATCATTAGCAACTAACCTTTCTAAACATGTGTTTGGCAGAAGAACATAATGCAGGAATTAATGTATAACAAGATTTACTCTGTACAATTTTTCGATCCGAATCATAATAAGGGAGATATTTGGAATTTTCGAATTCCCCTCCTTCTAAACTCCCCCTAACCCTATCCAGGGCCGAGGTCAGCCTTGAACGAATACGAATTTTATTTTTGCTTAAGGTCTTAAATTTTGAGTTGTGAGATTTTCCAGTAAAAGAAAACGTAACATTTTTTTTCCATAAAATTATAACACAAGCTATTCACATATATCTCATGTAGTAAAGATGTGTTGAAAAGAATATTTGGTATTTAGGCTAGTTAGTAGTAGAATAGTGTTTGATGATATAAAAAGTCCGTCACTCAGGGGCTGCGTAAACTAAGCAGATTTCCCGTGTGAGGTTTTACAATAGAGAAATCTGCCTAATAACAACTGCAGTAGTAAGAACCGTCTAAACCTATTCACGAGGGACGAATAGTTACGGAAACGGCCGCCAGAGCTCTCGGCGGAAAGTCCAAACAGCCGATTCCTGCCGACCAAACGCAGAATACAAATGCAAATATCTCCGTTAATATTCAAGATACAGAATAAATGTATAGAACAATATTTATATTAAATTTAATTTGCAATATGATTCATTCTATACAATTTTTCGATCCGACACATAATAACGGAGATATTTTGTATTTTAAAAATCCCCCCTCTAAACCCCCCCCTCCCAATGTTCCGATTTCAGCCATTAACGAACTTGATCTTCCTTTTTACATAAAAGTCCGTCACGCAGGGGCTGCGTAAACTAAGCAGATTTCCCACGTGAAGTTTTACAATAGAGAAATCTGCCTAATAACAACTGTAGTAGTAAGAAACCTCTAAACCTAAAACATTATTTAGGGCGTAATAACCCAGTAGTTTCTAGCCCCAAAACACAGTTAACCTAACCTCTAAACCTATTCACGAGGGACGAATAGTTATGGAAACGGCCGCCAGAGCTCTCGGCGGAAAGTCCGAACATAGCCTACTGGTGACCGCACGCAGAATACAAATGCAAATATCTCGGTTAATATTCAAGATACAGAATAAATGTATAGAACAATATTTATAGTAAATTTAATTTGCAATAAGATTTATTCTATACAATTTTTCGATCCGACGCATAATAACGGAGATATTTTGAATTTTCAAAAATCCCCCCTCTAAACCCCCCCCCCCTCCCACTGGTCCGATTTCAGCCATTAACGAATTTGATCTTCCTTTTTACATAAAACGATTAAATTCCGAGTTTGGTAAAGATCAAACAAAAATTGCGACCGCTAGAGCGTTAACGGACAAATATATATATATATATATATATATATATATATATATATATATATATATATATATATATATATATAAATTTGAACGGACCTCATTTTCGTCATGGTAGGATCAATGGACATTTGAAGAAATATTTCGAAAACCCCGACATGAGTACAACCTCAATAGCTGATTTCCCTTAAGGGAAATCTGCTAAAACGATTAAATTCCGAGTTTGGTAACGATCAAACAAAAATTGCGACCGCTAGAGCGTTAACAGACGAATATATATATATATATATAATTTTGAACGGACCTCATTTTCGTCATCTCCTGGGTAGGATCGATGGGCATTTGAAGAAATCTTTCGAAACTCGCATCATGAATACGACCTCAATAGCTGATTTCCCTTAAGGGAAATCTGCTAAAACATATTGTTAATAAGGCATGAGTACGAGTGGGAGTTTTCTGAAGGATGAAAACTGAAACATCCAATTATCTTAGTTAATATTCACCATAGAGAAAGTAAGTATATAACAACATTGTTCTGTATGATATTTCAAGTGATTAGGATATTAAATTTAATAATATTATGTTTAAAACAAAATCTACTTTTAATAACACAAAAACAACATTTGTTATGTGCACGTTTCCTAAAAACAATTAGAAAATAAAATATCGCGAATTTTTTATTCAGACCTCCCTTATAACCCCCACTCCCTCGAACATCAAAAAAATTAATATAGCTTATAATCATGGAAGAATAAATGCGAATTCACGTACCGAGTTTTGTTAAGTTCGGTTCAATCGTTAGTGCCCAATAAAATTGTTGGCTCCCACTTTAATTTTTTAGTGTATATCTCGATTGTACTTTGTTATACGACAAAAGTGAATATAACAAAAGTTACTCTAAATAACAAAATAAACAACTTTTATTCTATGCATATTTGCCGAAAAAAACAACAGGAAACGAAATATCGCCATTTTTAATTTTAGGCCTCCTTTACGACCCTCACTCCTGCTCCATCTGCCGGGCTGATTTGTGGCGCTAAACCATCCAGGAAGTCACCCAAAAGCGTACAAAAAAATGCATTCAAATCGGCCCAGCCGTTTAGGAGTTCAGTGACATACACACGTACAGTAGAATTATATATATAAAGATTTAATTTGCAATAACATTTATCCTAAACACGTTTTCGATCCGACGTATACTAACGGATATATTTCGGTTTTTCAAAATTCCTTTCCTCTAAACGCAGAGGAAATCTGCTAAAAGATGAATTAAAATTTGACTATGTAGAAATACAAAGTAAAAGACAAAACATAATCATGCGGAGAATAAAAGAAAATATGCACAAAACAAGAAACGAATAGAATTTTATGAACAAAAAAAGTAAGAAAAAAAATTCCATAATATATTTATTTACTATTTTAATAAACAGCGAGTTGATTATGTTTAAATATGAAATAAAAAAAGTCCATCACTCGGGGCTGCGTAAACTGAGCAGATTTCCCACGAGCTGGTATTACACACTTTCGATATCATATTACAACATATACCCTATTTCTATGAAAAAACAGGGGAGTACAAGGGACGGGCGAGGGGGGGGGGTACTGAAGGTGAAACCAACAAAATTTGAATAGCTCATTGAATACTTGAGAAAAAATTGCATAAATCAACAAGAATTATAGACCATCAATAGTTTATACAATCATAATCGATGACGTCATCACGGATCGAATTTGAATGCATCACTCTTAATAAAGTTCTCTTGAAAACAATATTTGGTATTTAATCTTAGAATAAAGTGTTTTGTGATACAACAGCTTATTGTTAATATGACATAAGTAGGAGTGGGGGTTTCATGAAGGCTGAAAACTATAAAATCCAAATACCTTGGTTAATATATATGATACAGCAAATATGTATATAACAACATTAATAGGCAATTAAATTTGCAATAAGATTGGTTCTACACCATTATTAGATCCGACGTATAATAACAAATATATTCTGAATTTTCGTAATTCCTATCCTCTTCGTGACGGGTTATTTCTAGTCAGAGGAGATTATTTAATAAGTTCGTCACTAAATAAATTCCTATTGCCCAGGCAAGAAGAGAACTCGCCACACTAGTCACTTACCATGTGAGATTAAAGCCAATGCTTTAACTTAAACGGCTAACTTTGCCTCAGGAATAAAATTACAAATTTTATAGTTTAATATAAATAAACAAAAGTATTGCAATATTGTTGGATCTATAAACCTATTTTAGGAAAAAAGTTAATCTCCCCGGCGGGGAATCGAACCCCGGTCTCCCGCGTGACAGGCGGGGATAGTTACCACTATACTACCGAGGATGGTTGGTCACTGGCTCTCAAAACAAGTAAATATTGTGTGAGAGAGAGAGAGATGATATGTGTGTATATGCTGCGTAATCTGTTGATAACTAGTTGCAATAAAACTATTGGATTAATTTACATGGTGATATTATCAAATATTTGTTTTGAGTTGTTGTATTAAGCCCCCGCCTACTCCTTCAACTGTGATTTTAGTTAGAACAGTTGAGACTCTAAACATCTCATATCCATCTTAAATATTGAGTCCATTTTATGTGGGTTTTTTATTTCAGGGGAAATGGAGAGATAGGTGGTCCTAAGATGGAAATCATCTGTGTTCTGCACCTGGGAAATCTGCTTGTTTCATGTAACCCCTTCGATATGGCTTTAGATTTATACCATTCTTGATATTTGTCCATTTTATGTAAACCGAAAGATAACATTTTGTTAATGTCCAAATCAGACTAATAGTGCAGGTTTAGGAGCGGAGTAAAAAACAAAATCATGTATAAGTCCGTTATACGTCCGACAGAAAAATGTTGTGTAGACAGATTTTATAAAACAAAGGAATATACTAGAATTGCTGTATCCGCTGGAATAACGGAATAAGAGCAACGGAGATTGGTCTTAATCTCATATGGTAGGCCTAGAGTGGCGGGTTCGATTCCCGCCCTGAACAGTAGAAATTTATTTGGTGACGGACTCATTAAATAAATTCCTTAGCCCACTCTGGTTAGAAAAGGGTGGTAACCTGTAGATAACCCGTCCCGATTAACTAAAGTAGCTTAAAGTGGACGTAAATAAATAAAATGGAATAATGGAGATATATTGAATTTTCTAATTACCCCCATACCCCCTAAAGATAGTCCGATTTCAGCCATTATCGGAAATGGTGTTTAATGTTGAATGAAACTGTTAAATATGGAGAATCGTAAAGATCAAATAAATATATTTGAGACAAAAATTAAGATCCCACAACGTATTTACATGATGTATCTCATCTAGTTAAGATTTTTTGAAAACAATACTTGGGATTTAAGCCTGGAATTCGCATAAGGGAAATCTGCTATTAGTGAGCTCTAACAGCTTCACATCAATAAACTGGAACTGTTCATTTTCGTCATTTACTAGGAAGGGTGGTTCATTTTCGTCATTTACTAGGAAGAATGGCTCAATTAAGGAACTTTTTTCGAAAATCGTGCCATGAGTATATCATCAACAGCTGATTAATCTTAAAGATCTGTTAAAATGTGACATTGGGAACTGTCAATGGGGAAATCTGCTTGTCATTCTATATACTGTACCTGTATTATATCGCTTATCACTATTAAGTATTTTTGTGCAATTGTGTTCGTTATTTCTAGTGACACTCAATAATCAATTGGTGATTTGTCATTTTTTCAAATTTAAAGTCGTCTGTACACCGAGTAGACCCTGATTATCGAGCTGCACTCTGTAGAAGATTATTCAAACTAATTGGTAGTGATATTGTTGCATTTGAAACTCTTCTTATCAGCCGGTTTCAATCCCTACTACACGTAATTTTGAATAATTCAGCTTTTTACTTCATTTCTATTGCGATTGTAGGAGAAACATGTCCACCGAAGGGAAGGTAACTCTTAGCTTTGGTTCATTTCATAATTTAATTTAAGAGATGAAAACAACACATCCTCCATGTGAGCATTATTTTTTTAGTTTAACTTTGTCTCTTAATTTGGAGGTTATTTAATCAACATCTTTAATATAAACTTGTTAATACACTTCCAGTAGTTCCTTTTATTCTGTCAAATGAATTGAAAAAGAAAACAAGGTGGATTTTAGTAATTTATTTTTCTGTGGAAGTCTAAATTTAATATGTTTACATTAGATATTATATAACTGAAAAAAAGGAGGCTCAAGTTAGTTAGGGTATTGGTCTTAATCTCACAAGGTAAACCTACAGTGACAAGTTTGATTCCTGCCTGGGAAATAAGAATTTATTTAGTGTCAAACTCATTAAGTAAAATTCTTAGGCCCACCCTTAGAAAATGATTGTAAATTGTAGATAACATGTCCCAATTAGTGATAAGTTCATAAATAATATATGTAGTGTTTACTGGCTACACCTGGTATTGGACTCGTGAACAGGCAAACCTGATTATCACGGGACCGAACAAAGGAATAAGAGAGTCTCTAGGACATGCAGTAGTTTTCCATTGCCTCTGCATCATACCATCCAGCAATAAAGACATCATGAGGAAAATTCCATTCACACCAGCAAAGGCATGAGTAGAGAAAATTCTATTCAAGGCCAGGGTTGTTAGATAGACATCCCTCCGTAGTCAGAAGCCTGACTAATGATAGTTAAGTTAAATTAATATTTACGTCCACTTTATGCTACTATGGCTAATCGGGACGGGTTATCTACAGGTTACCACCCTTTTCTAGCCAGGTTGGGCCTAAGGAGTTTATTTAATGAGTCCGTAACCAAATAAATTTCTACTGCCCAGGGCGGGAATCGAACCCGCTACTCTAGGTCTACCACGCAAGATTAATGACTAATGATAGGCATTACCCATCATGTGGGTATATATATATATATATATATATATATATATATATATATATAATGTATATGTGTGTGTGTGTGTATAATAGAAAAAATGAAGTGCCCTTTTAAATATGGGTGTATTATATCTGGGGATGTAAGAGGGGACTTACATAACTAATCATCACCAATATTATTTACTTTAAAATTTTAAGTATAGTGTATAATACACAATCCTTATTTAATCATCATTTAACTGTCATGTTAAAATTTAGTTTGGTGATAGTACACATGATTACATAATAAAATAAACATTTTTATTCAAAAACCTTTTATCTCTTCAAAATCATTCTACCATCAAGAGCCTGTATTTCATTGCCACAATTGACATTAGATTTTAGTATTGTGTCATTTATTACAATTAGCTGGTTTTCTCGGAAGTACTATTGAAATTATCATTCTACTTGGTTAAGAAGAAATAATTATTCCTATGTATTTTAGTGACCTAACTGTTCACCTTTACATCATTGTTTATTTTTATAGAATCATAAAATATGATGTTCCATCAAATTTTGGCTTTAAGCTATTAAGTCACTAAACATTACATGTCAACCTAAAATTTCAATTCTGTTTTATATTAAGTTCTTACTAAAAAAGAAATAGAGAATAATGAGGAAATTTGTTTAGTTATTAACATAATTCCTGCTTAACATGTTTTTTTTATTCTTTTGAAATATCTTGGAATACTCTTTTTTTCTTAGGGGACTGTTTTGTAATTTATACAGTCTAGATTACTGTCCTAGTGACTCCAGATCGAAACTGGAGATTACACACTAAATTTTATTTTGCTGTACAGATACCAGGGATTTGGCTTCTATGCCTTTTCCACGATTCCCATTCAGCCTTGTAAGACATACTGGTGGCACTTGAATAAATATATAGTAAACTAAGCTTTGGTTTATAATGCCATCACATTACAGGGAAATGTGCCAAGCTGTTTATTCGACCTTCCCTTAAATGTTGTGTGGAAGGAGCCACTGATTTGTCATTTACTTATTTTTTACATTTATGGTTTTGGCATTTTAGGTAATTCAGTGTAAAGCAGCTGTAGCGTGGAAAGCAACTGCTCCACTGAGCATTGAGACTGTTGATGTAGCCCCGCCAAAAGCACATGAAGTACGTATCCGCATAATTGCAACAGCTATTTGCCACACTGATGCTTACACTCTTGGAGGCCATGATCCTGAAGGAGTGTTTCCATGCATCCTTGGACATGAGGGAGCTGGGATTGTTGAGAGTGTTGGAGAAGGAGTAACTTCTGTTCAACCTGGTAATTTTCTCAAACATTGAAAAATATTACTGAAAAATTAATGGAAATTTTAAGTGCTTATTGTGATTCAACTGGTGTAATTTAATTATCTTTTGGTGAATCATCAGAATTGATCTGTAATGAGGGCAAAACTTTTCACTTTGTCAGTCTTTTGTTTATGAAATTAAGTAATTGACCTCACCTACATTTAAACATCACATCGTTTTTGTCAAATATCTTCAAGTTCTGCTTTTTTTTAGGAAAAAAAAACAAACAAAAAAAACATCCTCTTCCACAATTCCATCATTTTTCCTTCCTTGTGGAAAATTAATTTGTTTTCATAGACACTGCCTTAAGCTGTTAAGAAGCTACAAAAAAAAAAAAAAAAAATAATAATAATAATGATATACTCTTAAAATTAAAGAACTCTTAAAGGATGTTGTTTTATAACAAAAGGGTGATATTATTTTCAATTGGAGCAGGGATAGAAGGGGAGCATTAAGTTTTTAAGAAAATTAACAAACTTGTTGCATGTACATTTTAGCGAATTTCCCTTAAGGGAAATCAGCTATTGAGCTTGTATTCATGATGAGATTTTCAAAAAATTTCGTAAAATGTCCATCAATTCTATCTAGGAGATGACTCAAATCTCCTCAAAGTTTTGTTTCATCATTAGAAAACACAATATTTATGCGTTTCCTGTAAAACTAAAGATCAAGTTCGTTAATGGCAGGTATTGGTCCAGGCAAGGGGGAAAATCAGAAATTCAAATTATCTATGTTATTATGAGGCGGATCAAAAATTTTTATAGAACCACTCTTGTTGCAAATTTGATTTTCTATAAATAGTTTTTGTTTCTGCAATTAAGTGAATTGAATGTTTTTATTTTAGCCATCAGTAAACTCCCACTTCTACTATCACACATTAACAATCTAATATACCATCACATCTCTTATTATAAGCATAAATACCAAATATGATTTTCAACAGATCTTTAGTATGTAAGATACAGCCAAATATTATGTGTGATGTCATCAATTAAGGTTTTACATTCTATACTCGAAAATGTTTTTTACCAAGACCATACTCATATATTTAACCATTTAATGAAACTTTAAAAGTTATTCTTGTTAATGGCTGAAATCAGTCCAGGGTGGAATTCGAAAATTCAAAATATCTCAGCTATATTAGTTGGATCAAAAATATTATAGAATCAGTCTTGTTAAACATTTAACCCTCTACAATTTTTGGTCTATACATTTTTTCACAACTCTAATATTAAGGGAGTATATGTATTTTCTTGTTTTCAGCCTTCAGTAAACCATCATTATACTAATTAGACTGGTTCACTGAATGTTTCAAGTCCAGCTTCCATTCTAATTTCAGTTTCCAGGGAACTTTCTCTATTAAAAAAGAGAAAACTTGGAGTACATTATTGAGACAGTAAACTAAAGTCAATACTTTATAGTACTTCATCACTTACCAATCTGGGTGGACCCTCCTAAACATTTAGGAGAAGTGCCCAAAGATTCCAGAAAGTGCACAACTCATTTAGGGCATATACAAATATTTCAAACTAGTTGTGTTTTTATTTAAATGACCTTGGCCAAAGAAGGACTTGATTAAATAAATCACCAAGGTCACTCCATACTTTGGTTTATTGATTATACTTTCTTAATTTGTAAACATTTTTATTTTTTGTATTTATTATAGTGTTTATATTATATATTTTAAACTTGTATTCATATTTTCAAAATATGGCTCATGCAGTGGGCCATTGACATAACTGAAATTTTAGTGAAATTAGAAAACAATTCATAATCATCTGAAATGCTTGATTAATCGAAAGAAATATTGTGTTATTAATATTTTATCTCTGAGGCACCTTATTCAAATTGTCTTAATAATGTTTGAATTTTACTGTATTAGTTTTTATAATTTCAATTGTTTTTCTCCGTACCTGTAAAATCGCTGAACAGTTTTGTCCTGAATTAGCAATATTACCCTCTCATACTAGCTAAATACAATATTTTTTTTTTGAAATCAATTTTCATGATTTTTTTTGTTTAGGTGATCACGTTGTTCCTTTATATATTCCACAATGCAAGGATTGTAAATTCTGTAATTCACCAAAAACGAATTTATGCAGTAAAATAAGATTAACACAGGTAAATATGGGACCCTTTATTTAAAGCAACTTTTATTTATTTCAACTTTTATTAATTTAATATTTTGTTAGATTTTAAGTATAATATACTTTTCATTTTTTTTTTCCATTATAAACTGGACTTTTTAAAATTAATCTAGGTATTAAAATCATTTTGTATTTTAATATTGTTTATTCATAACTAATCATGTAGTTGATTTAGTTCTATGCTTGGCCCTACAAAATTTCTAAACTAAAAATGAATTTATATCATTAGAAACTAAAGTATGCAAATGTATATTGTCTTGTAACATTTTCCTTCAAATAAATATTTGTTTTAGGGAAAAGGGTTAATGCCTGATGGTACTTCAAGGTTCACTTGCAAAGGAAAAGAATTGTTCCATTTCATGGGATGTTCAACATTCTCTGAATACACCGTTGTTGCTGAAATTTCGATAGCAAAGGTATGTAATGGGGCTCCTGATACTGAGTTGGAGGTGCGCCACTCTAAACCCTTACAAGAAGTGTTGGTTTAAGTCTGTCCGATGTGGTTAGAATTTTTCTTTGATGCCTCACTGAAAAAAATTCCTTATATTATGATTAATGCTTAGAATGGCTTCAGTTGAGCTTGTTTTGGGGCTCGTGTTAGCCATGTGAGCTAAAGTGTTAGCCTTAATCTCACATGTTAAACCTAGAGTGGCGAGTTGGTTCCCGTCTTAACAATAGGAATTTATTTAGTGACAAACTCATTAAATAAAATCCTTAGTCCCACCCTGGCTAGAAAAGGGTGAAAACCTGTAGATAACCTGTCACAATTAGTCATAGCAGCAAAAAGTGGATGTTAATAAATAATAATATAGGAATAAAAAATATACAATTACTTATATTATCCTATAGTTATGGAGGAGTATAAGTATTTCTTATTCTTATGGTATTCTCGAAATTGATACAGTTGAAGAACAAACTATTGAATTGCATAAATACAAACACAGAAGTGTTGTTAAGTTAATAAAAAATATAAAATTGCTTATTACTCTTCTTATAAAAGAATATAATTTTTAAAATAGAAAATAATATTTTCTAGGCAACGTTTTACATACACAATTACATGTTTGATTTCGAATTTCTATATTATAGTACTATTTTATTTTGTAATCTTACCCATAATATCTTTAAAGGTGAATAAAGAAGCACCAATGGATAAAATTTGTCTGCTTGGTTGTGGTGTCTCGACTGGATATGGAGCAGTCTTAAATACTGCTAAAGTTGAAGCAGGATCAACCTGTGCTGTCTGGGGGCTGGGAGCAGTGGGCTTAGCTGTTATTATGGGTCTTAAAGCTGCAGGGGCTAAAAGAATTATAGGCATTGATGTTAGTGCTGACAAATTTGAAGTTGGTAAGTTGATTAATTTATATTTTGAAAATGCTGTTAATTCGACTTTTAATTGAACATGAATTTATATTGTAAACATTGTATTATATATTTGAGGAATATTATAATTAGAGCTTGTAATTTTTCAAAATATCCTCACTCTTACCTCTGAAATGAAATGAAGATTATTTATTCCCATTAAACGGTTATAATATAATCGAATCTATCCCTATATAGTTACAAATTTCTAATGTGCATCTCATGAAATGGTTGGATAAAAAGAAGAAACTACTGCATATATTGAGATATTTCAATATATTTAATATCTTCTTCAATGCCTAAAGTACTAACAATTACACAGCAAACAGACATAAATATAAAACTGATTTTACTTCTAGTAAAAAGGTGGTTCAAAATACTACCTCTGATGGTGGTACTGAATACCAATAAAGTACAATAAGTGAGTTGCCATGATTGGTCCGGGATGCAGTATTGTGAAACGACAATATTTAAGGGATAGATTATATCAACATGGTTTATCCCAGAGGAAAAGAGATAAAAATGTCAGTGCTTTAGGTGAGTTTTTACATAGTGAGTGATCAACACGATGCACAACCCTCGTTCTCCAAGGAGGACCTGGAATGTGATGTCTCCAGGAGACTGACGGGTACCATTGTAACTGGGAGGGGAGGGGGGTCTGTGGCCAGTTAACAGTGTTACCCTGCCTGTGGATGGGATGTAAGAGAGTCATAATTGTTAGTCATTCAGAGGGGCTGAAAGATGTATATACTCTTTAGAATATCGTTGATACATAAACACTGTGGCTCTAGCACACTCTGAACTAATGTTTTCCCTTGGTGGTGATCGAACCTGGACCTATTTCAGCTTGCTGATAGTAGTGGTAAATGTTCCCACACCTTTAACCTACACGGCCACTGGCCACCGTATATCTATAGCATTATTAATAACAATAAATTAAATTAATTGGAACCCTTCTCTCTTTCTCAATGATCTTACTTACCAGAGTGAAATATCTGTGTGCAATTAAAATTTCTTTGCTTTTGAAGTATGTGCCTGACAAACTTACTTTGTGTGTGTGTACAGAAAAATGAAATTTAATTTATCACTCGTTATTTATAAGGTCATTAAATATGTAGGTCCGAGATTTTTGTTACTGACATTCTCAAATACACCTACTTTCGAATAAAGTGCATTATCTTCAATCCTAGCAAATATTGTACTTTATTAGTGCAACATACAACAGTCTTGAAGATGTTCTTGCAGTAAAAGGTATCAGCCAGTTACTGCTCCGTTAGATCTCTACTGATGTCAGATTTTGACAACTGTGCTCTTTATTTTGGCAGAACCAACCCTCTTCTTTTATGCCAATGTAAGAAACAAATGATTAATGAAAAATTATTTTACTTTTAAGTATAAGTGATACAGATTAAAAAAAGTTAATACATTTTCTAGTTTGGCATATCGGGGAGTGGTCCTACTAGTATATACAGTATACTATTGTTAAATCTATTGGTAGGGTTCATTATTACTAGCTGATCGCCAGATACACCTGCTGAGGCTGCAATACTTGCACAAAAAGTATTTGGGATTGTTGAAATGTCTAGTTAGCCCTTTTGTTAGAAATTGACCATGGGTGAGTGGAGGGGGGTTAGGTGTCTGAGCATACAAAAACAAAATATTTTTGATTCTTATCTCAAATAGAATTAGGAAAAAGAAAAAGCCAACCACCATTCATGTCACTGGGAAGTCCTTATAAATCTTTTTTGACTGAGAGAAAATGGGTTCTAAAAATCATTCTTTTGCCTATCTAATAGTCTTAATCTAATCACTAATAATTAGGTAATAAATAATATGATTCGTAAATGATAATATTTTTTTTTCTTAACAGCTAAGGAATTTGGGGGCACTGAATTTATAAACCCAAAAGAATACGACAAACCAATTCAAGAGGTGGTAATTGATAAGACAGATGGAGGCTGTGATTATACTTTTGAATGTGTTGGAAATGTTCATACCATGGTAAGGTTTTTTAATTGCAACTTTATTCTCTATGTTCTTAAATTCTGCCTAACCTTGTGTAATTAGCATCAATATTTATTGCAATGAAAAGACTATTTTTGCTTTGAAAGGAATACTGATCACACTGCAAATGTTTAAGAGTAAACTAAGCAGATTTTCCACGTGAAGGTTTACAATAGATAAATCGACATACAGGTAACACCACCGTGAATATTAAGTGAATGAATACAAATTGTAATGAGAAATCTTTCAGTCAATTTACAAGTTAATATCTCTACAATGGAAAGTGTCTGAATTGTAAACAAACAGGCCAGCCAAACTCGAAGTGATGAATAGTTACATAGAAATATCTTAGACCGGAAAGAAGATAATTAATGAAATATATCTAAATATAACATATTAATTTTAATGGAAACTATTTAGTAAAGCTAGTGCTGTAATTTGTAATGGATCAGAATAATTTTTATCTTAAACAATCAAATTTTAGGAATCCAAGAACAAAAGAAGGGGAGGGGAACAACAGAACGTATTTTCATACATATTACAAAATTAAAGTTCAATGAAAACAAAATTTAGTATTTATCCTTATAATGACATGGTTCCTGATATAACAGCTTATTATTAATATGGTATGAGTAGGAGTGGGGGTTTACTGAAATCTCAAAAACTATAAAATCCCAATATCTCGATTAATATTCATGATACAGAAAATAAGTAGAGAACAACATTTATAGACCTTTTAATTTGCAATAAGATTGGTGCTATAAAATTTTTCGATAGATGTACAACAACCGAGATATTTCGAAGTCCCTTCTCTAAACCCCCCTCTCACTGTTCCGATTTCAGCCATTAACGAACTTTATCTTTCTTTTTACATAAGACGATTAAATATCAAGTTTGGCAATGATGAAAGAAAAATTATGTCTGCTAGAGTGTTAACAGTATTATTATATAGATTAGTATACAGAGCTATATCGTTGTGCAGCAATGAAACTCATTTAAAAAATGAGATAAAACAACTAAAAGAAGAACTCCACTACCACGGCTACAAAAAAACGGAAGTTACAAGAGTAGTAAGAAAAATTAAGAGGAAACTCGATACCACCAAGGTTCAAGAAGATATTGAAAATACTCAAGTAACACCATTGAGAAATATAACACTTCCTTATACAGTCGACTCTCGCTATCACGAAATTCCACGGGACTGCCATTTTTGTTCGTGTTATGTATAGTTCGTCTTAGGCATAGTTCGAGTTATAGAGGTGAACTAAATGAAAATTCGTGTTACAGAGGTAAAATAATGTACTGTGATTTATTCCCTACATCTTCTACAAATCTACATAATCTTAATATTTTACGAACATTTAAATGAATTAAAATATGTGTATATGCATAATTAAAAAAAACCGCAGAAAATACAAAATATAATATTAATTCCACTGATTAATAAGTCCTTAATCTTCCTTTGCTGAAAACTGAAAAACACTATCAGTCATAATGTTGATTAAAATAAAAAAAACTTTGCTCTATCCCTTACAGCTTCAAAATTAAACATTAACTTGGTACAGTATAATAAAAAATACTTACAGTAAACATAATAAATATCGTGTAAAACAGAGTAAACAGTACCGACCATATTACTGCAATCCCACTAGTAGCTGAAATAGTCCGTTATCTTTTTCTGTTTAAGACTGTTAGCAACAAGTTTGTCAATCATATTCTCGATTGAAACAATTGAAGAAAACACACTGTCTGGTACATCATTGGTGTTTTCTAAAAACATACGTAGAGTATGTACTGCAGCTTTGGCTTCTTTATATGTGACGTCTGCTGGTTCTTCATCCTCGTGATCTTCGTCAGAAGGAGCGTCTTCATCGTTGGTTAAGGAATCCAAAATATCGTCATCAGTCAACGTGCCGGTTACCGCTACCCCTTCGTCTACAAGGGCGAATTCTTCAAATGTTAGTGGATTTTCAGATGGCAGCTGCCTTGTCACCTCGTTCCAAATTAGTTCGTGTTACGTATGGTAATTTCTTTGTGTTAGACAGGTTTTTCCAAGGGGATTAAAAATAATTCGTGATATCGAGGATTTTGTGTTAGCGAGAGTCGACTGTATATCGAGGACTTCAGAAAAACTGGCTAGAATACTCCGAAAATATAATTTACGGACAGTATTTAAACCCCACAAAATAGTCAGCGAACGTTTAAAAAGTCCAAAAGGCAGCCAAATTTAACAAGATAGTGGTGTTTATATGATACCATGTGATTGCGGTAAAGTTTATATGGGACAGACTGGAGAAAAGACTGCGACAAGAGTCAGCCAGCACATGGCTGATTTGAAACACCAGAGAACAAAGACATCTGCCATAGCTAGACACGCCAGTATTTGTTCTCACCAAATTAAATTCGATGAGACCAAAGATTTACACAGAGAGGATCATCTCGGTAAAAGATTGGTCCTAGAAGCTATAGAAATTAACAAAAGAACGAATACGATAAACGGCGTGGATGGTGTCACTCTGTCTGAGATGTGGAAAACCATATTAAAATAAAATCCAAACCATATGATTGAAATAGCTATTCAAATTAAATTAATTGCCTGACGAAGATGGACGCATTTCCATCGAAAATTTGCAGAACAACAAAAATTCCAACTGCTGGAGCAGACAGCCGAGGTTCTCACAATGATAATACTCCCCAGCGATGCAGCCTCAAAAATAGAATATATATATATATATATATATATATATATATATATATATATATATATATATATAAATTTTTGAAGTTAACTCATTTTCATCATCTACCGAGTAGGATCTATGCAATTTGAAGGACATTTGAAGAATTTTTTCCCCCTTAAGAGAAATCTGCTAAAATATTAGGTATTTTCAGGAAATATATTCTGTTTTATTGGCCAGAAAACATGGAAGTTGGATATCTTCTCTTATTCAATAGTAAAAACTTTGCCAAAAATGTCTGTTCTAGAAACCTAAACCTCTAGTACAACAATTAATGAGATAATTTAAACTAATAATTACATGTCTGTTAGTGATGTTTATAAATCTTAATATCAAGGGGCATTCATATCTTTTGCAAGAAATTACTTAGGAATTTGTGTGGTTTTTGATATTTATTTGAATTAGAATATAAAAGAATATTGATCTTGAGTTATGGCTGCTTAGTTATTGCTGAGATCGAAGAAAAAAACCCTCATTAATGTTTAATTACCCAATTGATTTACTTAAACGTTTAAGTTGCCTCACCTATGGCCATGAACTTGTTTTTAATAATTTTGTCATTGTGCTAGTGCATTTTGAATTAAATAAAATCCCCATTCCCAGACCAAAAAAGTGCAAGTAAAAGTCTATCTTGGAGGAGTTGCGTAAACTAAGCAGATTTTTTACATGTGCAGTACACCTTCACCATTTTTCAATGAATCTTGTATCCATGTCCCTTCATGTGTATTTTTTAGTAGATGAACATAATTGTGTGCTATGTTTTTCATTATTATAGCAATAGTAGGATATTAGCTACTCTTGAAAGCAGAGAATTTTTCTGGAATATAGATTTAATTATGTATTTTAACTTAGATGCTTATCACTTTGTATTTCATGAGAATGATAGTCATTTGGAATTTTATTGCCTTCATGGCCTTGGACGTGTATACATGTGTGGTCTTGGAATTGGTCTGCAAGGCCTTGGGCATGTTATTTGTCTGGACTTGGCAAGTGCTCCACATCCTAGGGGCATGTATATGTGTGTGATCTTGGTACTGCTCTAAGGGCCATGGGCATGTATATTTGTATGGGCTTGGTAGTGTTCCACAGGCCATGGGCATCTATACTCGTATGGGCCTTGTCACTGCTCCACAGACCATGGGCATGCATATGTGCATGATCTTGGTACTGCTCCAAGGGCCATGGGAATGTGTACTTGTATGGGTTAGGTTGTACTCTCCAGGCCATGGACATGTTAATACTTGTGGTGTGGGCTTGTTATTGCCTCAAAGGCCATGGGTGTGTACATACTTATGGGCATGGTTGTACTCTTTGTACAATTCATGTATGTATATGTTCTCTCACTTTCACTGGCTATTTCAGTGCCCAGTAGTTTTAGCTTTGTGGCCTTCACAGTTATTTGGTGGTTATAACCATAAATTCTAGTTATTTTCACCCCAATATATAGTATTGGAATGCTGTTTTCTTAACGTTTACTCTTAGAGGTGACCACTATTATTTATTAATTTTCCTCTCATTATCATTATCAGTTTGAACTAGTGTCCAATTAAATAGTACGTATGAAGACAAATTATTTGAATGAAATATATATGAATAAATATACTCAGTTTTTCTCTTGTCTTTATGGTGATATTTGTATTTATTCAGAGGGCTGCCTTAGAAGCTTGCCATAAAGGCTGGGGAACCTCAGTTATAATAGGAGTGGCAGCGGCTGGACAGGAAATCTCTACTAGACCATTTCAACTTGTCACAGGCAGGACTTGGAAAGGATCAGCTTTTGGAGGTAATTTTTACTCTAAATAAGAAAGTAACTTTGCCTTTTCCATTTCTATGTTTGGGATGAGTTTTTTAGGCTAGTGAACTTTTGCGAGGTTCTGCATAAAGTAATTGTTTATAATTATGTGGTGTAATGTTTAATTTTCATTGCTTGCAATAGTCATGCATCATTATCAACAAGTGAAGAGAGATTTAAGTGAACTTAAAATTATTTTGGGAAAGAAAGTGCTCTTTAAAGTATTTTGTGATGAAAGGAGCATCTTTTTCATTTTATATAACCATGGAGTGGTGGATCTGGTTAGAATTCTAAGGTGTATACATTACTTGCCTTTTTGGAACTAAGATATTGTTTTTATTGTACAAAGCTATTGTTCTATTGAACGGGTAAGGTATATAGATGAAGGGAGTTGTTATACTCTCTCTATATGGTCCCTATCTGCTCATTTGTATTGTATTTATCTTCTAATGCTGGAAGTATATACCCTGCACTACTTATGTTAGATCGAGAATGGTTTGCTAGGCAAACTCTCTTGCTTTTGCTCACATCAGAGTTTTTCTTTTAAATTTACTTTTTTGAAAACCTGCTACTAAACTTTATTTTATATACAGGGATATAGTAGTAAATGGAAATTTCGTAAAGAGTAATATTTGTTTTAAAAATAATAGTTTATTAAATGCTAGTAGAATTAATTACCTCAAGAAGGTCTTTCCTCTTCTGAATGGAGTACAGCAATAAAAATGAATAGCAACCTTGTGCCAGTACACTCTGTCCCAGGTGGAACTTAAGAACAACCCGCTGCCATCATTGTGGAGAGACTGAAACCCTCCCTCATTTTGTTGGTTCCTGCCAATGGGGCGAGCAAATGACAATGAGACAAATGATGGTTTGCCGACATCATAATGTACTTTCAGAAATTGCACAACTTTTGAGAACATACCACCCAGAGTAAGAAATATATGAGGAAGTTGGTTGTACTTCATCAGATGGGTCTATTAGAAGAGCCAATATTGTTGCCATTTCAAGAAAAGAAGACAAGGATATACTTAATTATTGATCCGACTGTTCGATTCGAAATAAGTAAAAAACAAGCAGAAGTAAATATAGCAAACAAATAGGCATCTACACTCAATGGTGTCCATATTTTAAAAATAAAAATACATTATAGCAAATAGGACATTTAAAGGGTAACTGTTTATATCAAGAAGTGTTATATCGAAGTCAACAATATCTTCAAAATGTTAATATAAAGATGGAAGAAATAAGGAAAATGTCGACTAGCATTCTAAAAGCATCTGTAAGAATAGTGAATTTCCATGTGTATCATAATAAAGTTTAACTTAAGCTGCTCCCTTAGTAACATGCCCAACAGAAATGATATATAATATGAATTCAAATGAAAATAATTATCTAAAATAAGGCAGATAAGAAGGCTGACCTTAATAGGTGCCCCCAAAAAGGGGGCAGCTTAATTTATTTGTTTACTTAAAATTTTAGTTAAAAACAATAATTATGTAATATTATTATGAGCTTAAAATTAATTTAAAAGTTTATTGACAATTATTAGAATTTACTACATCAAACAATTATCATTTCAAAGAACATTAGTCATGACTAAATACTATTATTTATTAACGTCCACTTTTTGCAACTGAGGCTAATCGGGACGGGTTATCTACAGGTTACCACCCTTTTCTAGCCAGGGTGGGATTTTAGGACGTTATTTAATGAATTTCGTCACTAAATAATTTCCTTTGCCCAGGCAAGAATCGAACTCGCCACTCTAGGTTTACCATGTGAGATCAAGGTCAACGCTTTAACTCGCATGGCTAACCTGAGCCCCATTAAATAGCTTAGTTTAATATTTTTATTTAGTTCAAATAAATTTTTATTTCAAAAGAAAAAAGAATTCTTTTCAACAATAAAAATTGTTAAACAAAATTTCAAAATATAAGAGAGAATACATCAATTAAAATAAAATGTGCAACAAAAGTGGAAAGTACTATATTTTTTAATAAAAAGTATAGTCTTAAGATGGAATATTATGTATATTTTTTATAGTTATTGTTTTGTATTAGCTTATGAAAAAGTAACATTACCTTTCTTTCAGGTTGGAAAAGTCGAGATAGTATACCAAAACTTGTTGAAGATTACATGTCCAAGAAGCTTGAGTTGGACAGATTTGTTACTCAAAAGTTGCCATTTGATAAAATAAATGAAGGATTTGATTTACTTCATGCTGGAAAAAGGTAATGTCAAAATAATAATAGGGATTATGATTATTTTTGTAAATAATGTATGATTATTATAAATCATTGTTAGAATTTTCAGGCTCAAGAATAGTGAAATTCTAGTATTGTGACAATATTTCTATAATTATAATACCCTTATTAAAAATGAAAATTTATACAGGAAATAAGTTGCTATTAATTTACATTTAACAAGATAACACCTGAAAAACTTACAAAATAGTATCAATTAATAGCTACTCTTGCTTTTCTTCTCTTGTTTCAATCATAAACTATTAAAAAGTTCTTGCTTAAATTAACTCTTAACAAAACAAAACTTATGTATACAAATATGAATGTGTAATGATAGCATGCATTTAATAATCCTCCAGGATAGTAATAAAATAAATCAAGTTTACATTTTACTGATGATGGGCATATTGAGTATTGAGGGTTGAAAGGTGAGCTAGAGACTACGATGAGGCAGATGTCCTTTAGGGGCAGGTGGCATTGATATAGTAACTTATCAATAGATAAAATTGTTGAAATATGTAATTTATTTAATAAGTGTTTGAAAAGATTAAATCAATCACCAGATATATTATTTCTTCTATTCATTTTTGATTTATATTTGTTTCATGTATGCTTGTTAACTCTAAAGATGATGAAAAGTTAAATAGCTTCCACATGGACAACCATAAAATTTATATTTCCAATAATAAAGGCTTTAGCCATTATTATCTAATGGATTATCTATGGGTTTATCATCATTTAAGGAGTTGTGCAAGTCAGATCAAGAGAGACATAAATGTTAAAGAATATAGTATATATTTTGTGAGCCTAAAGTATTCTTAAGATGTATTTGAGGATAAAAATTAAATAACTGTTCTAATTGGTAATGAGTCTCCATTCCCTCTGGTACCTCCATGACTAGTATAAGGGAGCTAGTAAAATGGCCAAAATTACAACTGGACTAAAGAAGCCTGTGCTTTATTATTATGTACATAAAATTGAAGCACTTTCTTACATTACAATAATTAATGTTTAGATCTTCATTTCACCAATTTTAATTACATTTTATTATTATATTTGTATTCTTATTTTGAGTAAACTAAAAATCATAGGAATGAAGTAATATATATCATATTTTTTTATTTTTAGTTTGAGAGCAGTTCTCTTGTACTCCGAATAAAGACGTGGAAAGCTGAGGAAAGGATTCAATTATTGAAAGGAAGAATTGACTTTTGTGAAGTTCATTCATTTAATAAGTGAACTATAAATATATTATCGATATATTATTTTGTAATAAAGAGCTGCATATTTGGAATGTTTATTTTTCTAACAACAAGTGTTCATATATATTGTCATTTAATTAAAAGGGCTTAAAGCATTTATACATCTTTCTGCTTGTTGTGCATTTCTTTTACTTTATTTTCCAAAATACAAACTGTAAATTAAAGCACAGACTATTATTTGGATTTTAATTCCTACCTCTTGTAATCTCACAGACTGTGTCGGGTAGTATTAAGTCCTCCTCATAATATATATTAGGAATGATTAGTAGTGGAGGTTGTAATAGAGGCATGAAATGAAAAATCGCCATATTTTGTCTCCTATTAGTTTTTCAAGACATGCAAAATTGTTTACTTTGTTATTTAAAGCAACTTTTCTTATATGAAATTTTGTTGTATAACAAAGTATAAACAAGATATTCACTAAAAACTAAAGCGGGAATCAACAATTTTATTGGGCACTAACTATTGAACCAAACTTAACAAAACTCGGTATGCAAAATAGCATTAACTACTCCAGGATTATAATCTATATTGCTTATAAGCTTCTAGGTATGAACAGGGGTGGGGGCTTCGAGGGATTCCTGAAATAAAAGATCATGCTATTTCATTTTCAATTGTTTTTTTAACAAACATGCACGTTAAAAAAAAAGTTGTTTATTTGGTTATTTAGAGTAACTTTTGTTTTACACATTTCAACAACTCTTTCCAATATATGAACTACCTGGTACCCACCTTGAGAAATTAATTCCCGTCTATGTCAATATTTTATCCTTAATAATTCAAATCTATATTTTTTTAATGCTAGTAACAGGTTGCACTAAGTAAAGTAAACTGCCCCCCCCCCCCTATCCCAAACAGAAAATATTGAGAAATGTCAGTTTTCCCTTAAATGTATTTAATACTATATTTAATTAAAACATGAAAATTAATTGATCAAACACTTTTATTATTCTGAAGGTAATATAATCAGATTTTTTAATATAATTTAATCTATTACAGAATTGAGATCGTAAATTGCCCAAACTGAATCAAGGGAAGTATGGGGTTAGTACCTTTGTCCTATCAGTTCTGCTGCTCACCTGCTGACCTCATATTGGTCTATGTTTACCTGTCACTTGATGATTATACTTTTAGCAATGTAGTATTATTCTCAGGAATGTAAAGTTGTTTAATTATCATAAATAAATAATTTAACATGATAAAGGCAGGTGGAGTGAAATTACTGGGGAGGTGTACCCAGTATTGGAGTGATTTTGGGGTCCTGAATACAAACCATTGTTATAAATTACATATTTATATATGATGTTTCTATTTTTGAGGCTGCAAGTTTATATATATATATCATTTTCGTCATCTTCTGGGTAGGATCGATGAACATTTGAGGAAATTTTTAGAAATTCCTTTCATGAGTACAACCTCAATTGCTGATTTCCCTTGAGGAAAATCTGCTAAAACGAAGAAATTCAAATATATCGGTTAATAATCAAGATAATTAAAAAACGTAAATAACAACATTTATAGTACATTAAATACGTAATTAGATTGCATCCATACACTTTTTCTAGCCGACTTATAATAACTGAGATATTTCAAATTTTCGGAATTCCTCCTCTCCCACTGTTCAATGGAACACGATCTCAATTTTTATATAAAACTTTTCAATATCGAGTTTTGTAACGATCAAACAAACACTGCAACCGCCAGAGTGTTAACATTATATATATATATATATATATATATATATATATATATATATATATATAGTCTTGAAAGGACCTCATTTTCGTCATCTCCTAGGGTAGGGTAGGATCGATGAACATTTGAGGAATTTTTTCGAAAATCGCTTCATGAGTACAACTTCAATAGCTGATTTATGTAAAAAGCTATCATTGGGACTATGCGAGATCCCTCTCTCAATCATCTGCATGCTTATTACCGTGTCATTCAAATTCCCCTCCCTCTCTCTCTTTATTTTTAGATTACTAAAATTAGAATGATATATATAAAAATTATTCTGGTTCATCAAAAATTACTGTACTATACATATGTAATTGCCAATAAAATTAATATCTTGTATTCTGGTATATATTAGTAATTGTATTTCATTACAGTCAAGTATATTTCTATTATGTATCCAGCTCTGAGTTTTCGGCCTCCATTAACCCCCCCCCCCCACCCATGTCATATTAACAATAATCTGTAATAATATGAAGCACATTATTTAAGCCTTAATACCAAATATTGTTCTCAATGAACTTTTACTTTTGGAAATAAATGTAAATACGTGGCACACGTAGGGAATCTGCTTAGTTTACGCAGCCCCTGTGTGACGGACTTATAGCAGATTAAGGGAAATCAGCTATTGAGGTTGTACTCATGACGCGATTTTTGAAAATTTTCTTCAAATGTCCATCGATCCTACCCAGGAGATCACGAAAATGAGGTCCGTTCAAAATTTTTTATATATATATATATATTTGTCTGTTAACGCTCTAGCGGTCGCAATTTTTGTTTGGTCGTTACCAAACTCGATATTTAAACGTTTTATGCAAAAAGACAGATCAAGTTCGTTAATGGCTGAAATCAGACCAGTGGTAGGGGGGGGGGGTTTAGAGGGGGGATTTTCGAAAATTCGAAATATTTCCGTTACCATACGTCGGATCAAAACATTGTATAGAACCAAATTAAATTTACTATAAATATTGTTCTATACTTTTATTCTCTATCTTGAATATTAACAGAGATATTTGCATTTTATTAAATTTGGGCCGATAAGGGATGACTGTTTCCCGCCAAAAGCTAGTTCGGCCCTTTGCCGCAACTGTTCGGCTCTCGTATGGAGATTTTCCTATTGTATAACTTCACGTGGGAAATCTGCTTAGTTTACGCAGCCCCTGCGTGACGGACTTTTTGTGTCTGATCGGAAAATGCTATAGAACCAATCTTGTTAAACATTCAATTTTCGACAGCGGTTGTTCATTACATTATCTTGAATATTAAGTGTGTTATTCGTATTTTTATATGTTCAGTCTTCACGAAACTCGGAATTAAATATAACTTATATGCAATTCAATTTTGCCGAAGTTTGATTCTTATCACCAATTGAAGCCGATAGTTCTTTGAGATCTGCTTCTCGCTATTTTAGCCGATGAATAGCTCTACTGCTAATGAAGTGCATTGAATTGTTCCTCTTTTCATTCACCTTAATTATGTTTACTTCTTTTCTTTAGGGGCTTGAATGAACACCTGTTCCTTTCCTTCAAGGTCATTGGTGCACACCATTCTGTCATATTACTATGAGATCATTCAAAGAAGACTTTTTAATTCAATTCATGTTTCATTGATTGTATGAAACGCAGAGCTGTGAAAGTAAATATTTATTTTGTAAAAGCATTGAAATAAATAATTTATTTTAAAAGAAAATTTGTATGTACACTTATTACTTATTTTTTTAAATTTTATTTACAAGAAACTATTTAATGAATTAGATATAGTCATCAACTGTTAAATCTCCAATTTTTTTCTTCTTGTGGTGGATACGATTCCTCAAACGTGACAGTGTCGTTGGGGAAGCTATGATAGAAAATGAAGTTGTGAGCAAAAAGCATAGTAGAAATCATTTGTGGCTTAAGAACTCATTTAACTTTCGTGACATTTTAGAATTATGGAGTCGTCGTTAATCTTGAAAAGTCCGTTACTAAGCAGATTTTACAAAAACGTCCGTCACGCAGGGGCTGCGTAAACTAAGCAGATTTCCTATGTGAAGTTTAGCAATAGAGAAATTTGCATACTGGTAACACAACACCACCATAAGTAAACGCAAACGGTAATGAGAAATCTGTCAGTCAATTTTAATAAACTCCCAACTGAAACGGCTTCTGAATTGTAAGAATAATTTATATTTTAATAACTCAAATTTTAGTAGTCCAAGAACTAAAGAAGGGGGGGGGCGGATGAACAGAACGTATTTGCATAAATCTCACAAAGTAACGAAGGTTAGGTAAGGTTAGAAACTGCAGGTTAGTTTAGAAGCTTCCGCCAGAGGCGACTTAAGAAAACGCCCGAACTAACCCGAACAACATCCGACCACAGACTTCATAAAAATGCAAATATCTCGGTTATATTCAAGATAGAGAATAAGTGTATATAACAATATTTATAGTAAATTTAATTTCCAATAAGATTGGTTCTATACAATTTTTCGATCCAATGCATAATAACGGAGATATTTCGAAAATCCCCCTCTAAACCTCCCCTTCTTCTGGTACGATTTCAGCCATTAACGAACTTGATCTCTCTTTTTAGATAAAACGGTTAAATATCGAGTTTCGTAACGATCAAACAAAAATTGCGACCGCTAGAGTGTTAACAGACATATATATATATATATATATATATATATATATATATATATATATGTATATATATAATTTTGAACGGACCTCATCTCCTGGGTAGGATCGATGGACATTTGAAGAAATTTTTCGAAACTCGCATCATGAGTACGACCTCAATAGCTGATTTCCCTTAAGGGAAATCTGCTAAAAATAAATCTACATACTTTTACCCTACCATAACACCACCGTGAATATGAAGTGAGCAAAAATAAATGACAATGAAAAATCTTTCAGTCAATTTTAATAACCTCCCAACGGAAAGCGTCTGACTTATAAAAAAATAGGTTTGCCAACCTATCTGAGCTGAACAAGTAGATAGAAATATTCTTCTACGGAAAGAAAAACAATTAGTTAAATATATATGAATATGACATATTAATTTTATTGAAAACTATATCTAGTACTGTGATTTATAATGATCAGAAAATGTTTTATTTCAATCACTCAAATTTTCGTTGTCAAAGAACTTAAGACGGGGGGGGGGTGTCACCAGAGCACAGTTGCATTGTATCTCGTATAATAAAGGTCTCTTGAAAACAATATTTGGTATTTAAGCTTCAAATAAAGTGATTTATTATATAACAGAGTATTGTTTATGTGGCTTGAATAGAAATGGGGTTTGTTGAAGACTGGAAACTGAACAATGCAAATATATCGGTTAATATTTGAGATTAAGTGAACAAACTCAACTGACAATGAGAAATCTTTTGGACAATTTACATTTTAATAACCCCCAAAACGGAAATCGTCTGAATAGTAAACAAACAGGTGAACCAACTTCTCAGAGCTGAAAGATAGAAGTTCTTTTGACCAGAATGAAAAACAATTACAGAAATATGTCTGAATATAATATATTAATTTTATTGAAAACAGTTTATTAAATCTACTCCTGTAATTCATAATGAACAAGAATAATTTTTATCTCAATCACTCTAATTTTGGTAGTCCACGAACAAAAGACCGGGGGGGGGGGGTGTCATCAGAACGTTTTTCTATGTACCTCATCTAGAAAAGATTTGTTGAATACAGTATTTGGTATTTCAGCTTCAAATAAGACGGTTCATGATATGATGGCTTATTCATAGCGTGCGATGACAAAGACGAGAAGCTTATTCTAGGCTGAAAATTAAAAAGTTCAAATATCTTGGTTAATATTTGAGATAGAGAAAGAATGTACATAATAACATTTATAGGGAATTTAATTTGCACCAAGATTGGTTATGTACAATATTTTTATCCGAATTATAGTAACAGAGATATTTCAAATTTTCAAAATTCCCCTCCTTTAAACACCCTCCCACTGGTCCGATTTCTGCCATTAACGAACTTGACCTTTCTCTTTAGATAACAAAATTAAAGTTTGGTAACGATCAAACAAAAATTGCGACCACTAGAACTTTAACATATACATATATGTCCTATATTTTAAACAGGCCTCATTTTCGACATCTCCTGGGTAGGATTGATGCACAATTGAGGAAATTTTTCGAAAATCGATTTATGAGTTCAACCTTCTATAGCTGATTTCTCTTAAGTGAAATCTTCTAATAAAAATAAAGATTTCGAGTAGAAAGAAATGCTATTCTCATCATTTGGAGCATGGCATTTTAAATATTCAAAGGAAACGATTAATACTAACATGGGATATCAAGCCAGAGGGATGTACATGAAAGGAGGAGCGTACTGCAAAGATAACAAGACTAAAGCTGTCTGATATAAAACTTATCTATATATATATATATATATATATATATATATATATATATATATATATATACTAGCTCAGATACCCGGCTTCGCTCGGGAATTCATTTGAGGCTGAATGGTGATGGTATTTTTTTGGCAAGCCTTACTTTGCACAATATTTTGACATTTACCCGTCCCAGTGTTTAGTTTAAATACCCGTAGTTTCTGTGGATTTGTTAAGAATAAAATTATTTTTTTATGTAAGACTTCACAGTTCTCCATATTGTCATATTTCCCGTTTCCTGTGCATTATGCATAGATTTGAATTATTAAGCACAAAATATTAACATCCATTTGAATTAGTTTTTCCCGGTGAGGTACCTTGTAGTTCCAAAGAATTGTTAAGCAAATTTCACTAAATAATAAAATAAACAACTTTGTTATGTGCATATTTGCCGAAACCCCAATTGGAGACGAAATATCACAATTTTTAATTTCAGGCCTCCCTTATAACCCCCACTCCTGCCCGTCCCAAGAAATGTTAGTATGGGTTATTATAAGGAAGACGTTAGTGCTAATTCACGTACCGAGTTTGGTTTAGTCTTTTGTGCCAAATAAAATTGTTGACTTCTACTATCACTTTTTGGCGTATAACGCCTTTATAATTAGGTATACGACAGAAGTGTATATGAGAAAAGTTTCTCTAAATACTAAAATAGACAACTTTTGTTACGTGCATATTTGCCAAAACCCCAATAGGAAACGAAATATCACTATTTTTAATTTCAGGCCTCCCTTATAACCCCCACTCCTGCCCGTCCCTAGAAATGTTAGAATGGCTTATTATAAGGAAGACGTTAGTGCTAATTCACATACCGAGTTTGGTTTAGTTCGGTTGAGTCTTTTGTGCCAAATAAAATTGTTGACTTCTGCTATCACTTTTTGGCGTATAACGCCTTTATAATTAGGTATACGACAAAGGTGTATATGATAAAAGTTACTCTAAATAACAAATTAAACAACTTTTGTCATGAGCATAATTGCCGAAAATGCAATAGGAAACGAAATATCACTATTTTTAATTTCAGGCCTCCCTTATAACCCCCACTCCTGCCCGTCCCTAGAAATATTAGAATGGCTTATTATAAGGAAGACGTTAGTGCTAATTCACATACCGAGTTTGGTTTAGTTCGGTTGAGTCTTTTGTGCCAAATAAAATTGTTGACTTCTGCTATCACTTTTTGGCGTATAACGCCTTTATAATTAGGTATACGACAAAGGTGTATATGATAAAAGTTACTCTAAATAACAAATTAAACAACTTTTGTCATGTGCATAATTGCCGAAAATGCAATAGGAAACGAAATATCACTATTTTCAATTTCATGCTTCCCTTATAACCCCCACTCCTGTTCGTCCTAGAGAATATTGACATAGCCTAAAGTCTAAGTTGGGTTAGTAGTAATGTACATCCCAAGTTTCATAAAATTCGGTTCAGCCGTTTATGCGTGAAAAGGTAACAAACAAACAAACAAACAAACAAACAAACAAACAAACAAACAAACATACACGAAAGAAACAACCTGCAGTTATGGTGTCTATGACATGTGAAACGGACAGTTATCGTGAAGTTTCGCGAAAAAAATCACTCTACAGACAGAGGTTACAATTTTATATATATAGAGATATATATATATATATATATATATATATATATATATATATATATATAAAATTGTAACCTCTGTCTGTACATTGATTTTTTCTCGAAATTTCACGATAACTTTTCGTTTCACATGTCATAGACACCATAACTGCATTTTGTTTCTTTGGTGTCTGTTTGTTTATTTGTTTGTTTGTTTGTTACCTTTTCACGCATAAATGGCTGAACCGAATTTTATGAAACTTGGTATGTATATTACTACTAACCCAACTTAGACTTTAGGCTATATTAATATCCTCTGGGACGAACAGGAGTGGGGGTTATAAGGAAAGCCAGAAATTAAAAATAGCGATATTTCGTTTCCTATTGGTTTTTCGGCAAATATGAACATAACAAAAGTTGTTTATTTTGTTATGTAGAGTAACTTTTGTTATATACACTTTTTCCGTATACCGAATTATAAACGAGATATACGCTGAAACCTATAGCAGAAGTGAATAATTTCATTTGGGACAAAAGACCCAACCGAAATAAATAAAACTCGGTATTTGTATGAGTACTAACGCTTTCATTATAACAAGCTATACCAACATTTCTAGGGACGGGCAGGAGTGGGGGTTGTAAGGGAGGCCTGAATTTAAAAATAGCGGTATTTCGTTTTCTATTCGTTTTTCGGCAAATATGAACATAACAAAAGTTGTTTATTTTGTTATTTAGAGTAACTTTTGTTATATACACTTTTTTCTTATACCGAATTATAAACGAGATATATGCTAAAACCTATAGCAGAAGTGAATAATTTCATTTGGGACAAAAGACCCAACCGAAATAAATAAAACTCGGTATGTGTATGAGTACTAACGCTTTCATTATAACAAGCTATACCAACATTTCTAGGGACGGGCAGGAGTGGGGGTTGTAAGGGAGGCCTGAATTTAAAAATAGCGGTATTTCGTTTTCTATTCGTTTTTCGGCAAATATGAACATAACAAAAGATGTTTATTTTGTTATTTAGAGTAACTTTTGTTATATACACTTTTTTCTTATACCGAATTATAAACGAGATATACACTATAAACTAAAGCGGGAGTCAACTATTTCATTAGGCACTAACGATTAAACCGAACTTAAAAACTCGGTATAAAACCGAATTTTATGAAACTTGGTATGTATATTACTACTAGCCCAACTTAGACTTTAGGCTATAATAATATTCTCTAAGACAAACAGGAGTGGGGGTTATAAGGGAGGCCTGAAATTAAAAATAGCGATATTTCGTTTCCTATTGCTTTTTTAGCAAATATGTCTATAACAAAAGTTGTTATTTTGTAATTTAGAGTAACTTTTGTTATATGCACTTTTGCCGTATACGGAAGTATAAATGAGTTATACGCTAGAAACTATAGCGGGAGTCCACAATTTTATTTGGCACAAAAGACTCAACCGAACTAAACCAAACTCGATATGTGAATTAGCACTAACGCCTACCTTATAATAAGCCATACTAACATTTCTAGGGACGGGCAGGAGTGGGGGTTATAAGGAAGGCCTGAAATTAATAATAGTGATATTTCGTTTCCTATAGCATTTTCGGCAAATATGCACATAACAAAAGTTGTTTATTTTGTTATTTAGAGAAACTTTTTTTATATACACTATCGTCGTATACCGAAGTATAAAGGCGTTATACGCTAAAACCTATAGCGGGAGTCAACAATTTTATTTGGCACAAAAGACTCACCTGAACTAAATAAAACACTCAGTATGTGTATTAGCACTAACGCCTTCCTTATAATAAGCCATACTATTTCTAGGGACGGGGTTATAAGGGAGGCCTGAAATTAAAAATAGTGATTTCCTATTGGGGTTTCGGCAAATATGCACATAACAAAAGTTGTTTATTTTGTTATTTAGAGAAATTTGCTCAACACTTCTTTTCAATATGAACTACCAGGTACCTCAAATGAAAAAATTGATTCAAATGTATGTCAATATTTTCTCATTAATAATTCAAATCTACGCATAATGCACAGGAAACGGGAAATATGACAATATGCAGGACAGTGAAGTCTTACATAAAAATATAATTTTATTATTAACAAAACCACAGAAACGACGGGTGTTTACCCTAAACACTGGGACGGGTAAATTTCAAAATATTGTGCAAAGTAAAGCCTTGCCAAAAAAATACCATCACCATTCAGCCTCAAATGAATTCCCGAGCGAAGCCGGGTATCTGAGCTAGTATATATATATATATATATATATATATATATATATATATATATATATATATATATATATGTAAGAACTACGTGATGATCATATCCTGACTTAAATGGATGATGCTAATTATTTTTTAATCTCCACTGACTCGATAAAAGTAAAAACCCATCGCCATGAAGGGATTAACTTCAGACGAGAAAAAAGTACATTAGTACACGGAAATGAAAAAAAAGTCCGTCACGCAGGGGCTGCGTAAACTAAGCAGATTTCCCACGTGAAGTTATACAATAGAGAAATTTCACGAGAGCCGAAGAGTTAAGAAAACGGCCGACCTAGCTTTTGGCGGGAAACACTCTCATCCGTTATCCGCCCCGATTTCATAAAAATGCAAATATCTCGGTTAATATTCAAGATAGAAAATAAATGTATATAACAATATTTATTGTACATTTAATTTGCAATAAGATTGATTCTATACAATTTTTCGATCCGACGCATAATAACGGAGATATTTCGAATTTTCAAAAATCCCCCCTCTAAACCCCCTCTCCCACTTGTCCGATTTCAGCCATTAACGAACTTGATCTTTCTTTTTACATAAAACGACTAAATATCGAGTTTGGTAACGATCAAACAAAAATTGCGACCGCTAGAGCGGTAACAGACACACACACACACACACACACACACACACATATATATATATATATATATATATATATATATATATATATATATATATATACAGTTTTCAACGGACCTCATTTTTGTCATCTACTAGGTAAGAGCGATGGACATTTGAAAAAAAATGTCCAAAATTCCGTCATGAGTACAACCTCAATAGCTGATTTCCGTTAAGGGAATATATATATATATATATATATATATATATATATATATATATATATATATATTTGTCTATTAACACTCTAGCGGTCGCCATTTTTGTTTAATCGTCACCACACTCGGTATTTAATCGTTTTATGTAAAAAGGCAGAGTTCGTTAACGGCTGAAATCGGAGCAGTGGGAGGGGGGGGGGTTTAGAGGGGGGATTTTCAAAAATTCGAAATATCTCCGTTATTATGCATCGGATCGAAAAATTGTATAGAACCAATCTTATTGCAAATTAAATTTACTATAAATATTATTATATACATTTATTCTCTATCTTGAATATTAACCGAGATATTTGCATTTTTCTGTTTTCAGCTTCTGAGATGAGATCGGCTAACTTCGGGTCTAGTCGTGAGTTTCCGTCAAGAGCTAGTTCGGGCCTTTCCCGTAACTGTTTGACTCTCTATTATGAAATTTCTCTATTGTAAAACTTCCCGTGGGAAATCTGCTTAGTTTAGGCAGCCCCTGCGTGACGGACTTTTTCTTATACTGGAATTTTAGCCATGTGATTTGTAATTTTTTTTCATCTTTTGAAATAACCTATACCACTAAACATGTCCATTCTAATTTTTTTTTCTAGCTCTATTGACATGGGCTGAAATGAAATTTATTTATTTCCATTAAATGTTAACGTAACATAATAAGATACTTCAAATATTGTTGTTTTCTATAAAAAAAAGTACTAATATTACTTCAATTAATTTCTGTACATATTATTAAATAGCATTTATACTAATGTAATACATTCGTTATAAAGTTTATATAATGTATTCGTTATCTATCTATCTATTTATCTATCTCTATATATAGTATATTCTCAACAATTCTTTCCAATATGAACTCCAGGAACCTCACCTGTATAAATTTATTCAAATCTATGTTAATATTTTATCCTTAATAATTCAAATCTGTTATTTTTTTTTTTAACGCCAGTAATAGATGGCACCAAGTATGTATAATGCCCCCGCCTTTCTCTTCTCCCGAGAAATGCCGGTTTCCCCTTAAATGTATTTAATACATTATTTATGTAAAACGTGGAAATCATTTTAAGAAATAGTTTTAAAATTGTTAAGATAATGTAATCAGATTTGTTAATATAATTTAATGTATTACAGGATTGAGATCCCTAATATATTACTACTATTCCAACTTAGACGTTATGCTATAATAATATTCTCTGAGACGAGCAGGAGTTAAGGTTATAATGGAGGCCTGAAACTAAAAATAGCGATATTTCTTTTTGTATTGCTTTTCCAGCAAATATGCACATGACAAAATTTGTTTATTTTGTTATTTAAAGCAACTTTTGTTATACACACGTTTGTCGTATACCGAAGTATAAATGAGTTTACGCTAAAAACTACAGGGGGAGTCAACAATTTTATTTTGTACAAAAGACTCAATAGAACCATAAAAAATCGAAGCACTAAGTTTATAATTATTTTATTTATTTACCCGGTTTAGCTTGTTTTTATAACTGTAACTCAGATTTTTTTTAACCATCCGAACACCATTTTAAATATATATTAAACATTTTTTTAGTTTATTGGCGTGCAAATTTCAAACTTTATAAATTATGAGAAACTTGTCCCTCCGTAAAGAAACAATGTACCTGGTCATAAATTATTTTTTAAAGGATTTTTATGACAAATAATTTGTAGTTCTATTTAATAATTAAACATTTTGGATATTATTCTTGTTGAGTACATAAAAATATCTATCAGTCATGAAGTTTTGTAATTTAATTTTAAACACAGTTTTTACTCTACGCTTTACTTGATATATTTGTTTTTGGAGGGGGGTTTGAAGCAAATTCGTGTATCTTGTTTTGTGATTATGTGTTATACTTTTTTTATTAAAACAAGCTCATGTTTTGTTTGACATTAGTCACTATTTATGACTCATTAAAGAGAACTATTTAGTGAAGGATTAGTCACTATTTGTGACTCATTAAAGCGAACACTAAAAATTTTATCATGGAGAATGATAAAATGTCACGATTATTTATTATGTCACTTGAGAAGTATGTGAGTAATGTTTACCAAATATAGAATATTTGTTTTCGATACGTTCTTAGCTGTCTTAGTAGTCATTGAGCTACCAGATAATGCGTTAATTGCAACTTGACCATCTTTTGACGTTTTATTATGATCGATAGTTAATAGATTTGGTGGGTTTAACGTTAGCTGGCAGGTCGTTACTATATTAAATATCTTCTTATATATTGAAAATAGTAACGGACCTAATATTGACCCTTGGGGAACGCCGCAATTAAATGTTTTCCACTCCGAAATAAATTTATATCCGCTTATATCGTCAAGTTCTACTTTCTGTTGAGTTTACATAGATAAAGGCGAAAAAGTTCATGAGCGATGCCCCTTATTCCATGGAGTTCTAAGTTATTCCGTAGTATTACGTAATCTACTAAGTCAAAAACCAACCAAGTACACACCAACTTCTTTCCTGAAAATCATATGTTGCCAATGTAAAAGACCTGTTTTCCCGGAAACCTTATTGCTCAGGTACGAGGACATCATCAAATGCTTTCTGAAATGTTCCATTAGTCTATTAAAGTTAATTTTTTTGAGTATTTTTGAAAATCTCTTTTTGAATAGAGGTGTTAATCTAGCTTGTTTCAGAAGTTCGGGGTAACTTCCTTTAAATACGCATCTTCCAATTATTCTATGGCTTACGTACGATATGACGTCTTCGTAAGAAACAAGTGGAGTCCTGCTCACAAAACTGTTATGTGAACTAGTATGTGAATAGTTTCTATAATGACATAGCTGTTCGTCGGGACTGTTATATGATTAATAAATGAATCCTGAGTTGTCCCGGGAAGGTAGGACGGGAAACCCCAGCCCGTTTCTCGGTAAGACACAATATCCTTGAAGGAAACTCGCCTTCAGAAACGAATTACAATCAAATAATTAGGCTGTATATTCCTGGAAAAGGTTTCTCTGTGGTTACAACAGTTTTACTTGTAAATTTCAATACTCAGTTTTCTCTTAGTTTATATGATTTACATTGAAAACATTTGGCATATCAATTTAATCAAGTGGGTTGTTGGTAATATTGTCAAATCGGTAGGTAGGTGCCGTCATTGCTGGTTGCTCGTTGTGTACACATGTCAATAAGCCCTTTGAATGGAATGCGACAGTTTTAACCCTATCGAAACTTGTACTACAACTGGTTCTCTGGAAAACGCATGCCAAGTGTAGTCAGCCAGTACCTCTACATCTACCGATTTGCTAATAGCATTATGAATAATTCTGTCAATTTGTTTTTCATATTAAATATTTCAATTATTAATGAGAAATACGGTTAGCAATGGGAGTCTCAGAATTTACCTTAATATATATATATATATATATATATATATATATATATATATATATATATATATGTGTGTGTGTGTGTGTGTGTGTGTGCGTGTGCCTGTTAACGGTCCAGAGGTCTCAATTTTTGTTTGATCGTTACCAAACTTGACATATCTGCGGGTTCATGTAAAATTAAAGTTCAACTTCATTAACGCCTGAAATTGGAAGGGATGGAGGGAGGGGAAAATCGAAAATTCAAAAGACCTCTGTTACTATGAGTAGGATCAAAAAAATGATATGTAACCAATGTTGTTGTAAATTTAATTTTCAAAAAATAATACTTTGTATGCTTTTTCTCTTTCCTGAATATTATAAATAAAAAAAGTTTATAGAACAACAATTGCAGGGCATCAATTGTTTAACAAGATTGGTTCTATAGCATTTTTCAACCCAATAATTTCCTCATAATAACGGAGATATATCGAATTCTCTCCTCTAACGCCTCCCCTCACCATTCCTCGTTGGATTTTAATTATTAACAAATATAATCTTTAATATTGAATGAAACAGTTTAATTTCGAGAAACAAGTAAATATTTTAGATCCAAGGCCACATGATCTTAATTTATGACGTCATAGCACAATCTATTAATGGATCTAAAACAGTAAAAGTTTAATGAATGCAAAATCTGGTATTTAAGCATGGAGTAAAGCATTTCAAGATGCATGGGCGTATTGTTAGCGTGCGAAGGTAAAAGTGGGGGTTTAAGGAAGGGGATTACTTCATATGGTTTTCCCCTCACAGTATTAATTTCCTTGACTGCTTAAGATTTAGCTCTCTTCAATAAATGTGTAGTTCTTATGGATAGGAGTAAAAGATTTTGGTTACACATTATGTTTGCATCAATTTGGGGAACTCATTACCTAGTACTAAAAATGAAGTAAACGAAGGAGATATAAAAATGTTTGCACTACCATTTTATGGTTACACGATTAATCGGAGTTCCTCAGGTTACAACCTTTTAGCAGAGTTCCCTTAAGGGAAATCAGTTATTGAGGTTGTACTCATGACGCGATTTTCGAAGTTTTCAAGTTCACTAATGGCTGAAATCGGTCAAGGGGGTGGGGAGGGGGTTTAGAGGGGGAGAATTTCGAAAATGGTTAATATCTCCGTTATTATGCGTCGGATCGAAAAATTGTATAGAACCAATCTTATTGAAAATGTAATGTTCTATAAAGGTTGTTATGTACATTTTTTCACTATCTTGATTATTTTCTGAGATATTTGCAATTTTTAGTTTTCGGTCTTCAGTAAAGCCCCACTCCTACTCATCTCATATTTTCAATATTCCATTATGTTATGAAGCACTTTATTTAGAGCTTAAATGCCAAATATTGTTCTCATTGAACTTTTAAGTTTTGAGATAAATGCAAATATGTGGCGCACATGGGAAATCTGCTTAGTTAATGCAGCCCCTGCGTGTCGACTTTTTCTAGACAGGATAGGACTGAGGATTTTATTAAGTGAGTTCATCACTTAATCGCTTAAAGGAAATCAGCTATTGAGGTTGTACTCATGACAGAATTTTCGAAAAATGTCTTCAAATCTTCATCGATTCTACACAGGAGATGATGAAAATAATGAAGTATGTTCAAAATTATATACACTTATACATATCCATCTGTCTATATATTTTTCTGTTACCGCTTAAGCGATCGCAATTTTTAATTAATCGTTACAAATCTCGATACTTATATAAGCGTTTTATGTAAAATTTAAGATCGTTAATGTCTGAAATCGAACCAGTGGAAGGGGAAGGTTTAGAGGAGGGGGGGGGATTTCAAAAATTCAAAATAGCTCTGTTATTATACATCTGATCGAAATATTGTATATAAACTATCTTATTAAAAATGTAATTTACTTTAAATGTATACATTTTTCCTCCATCTTGAATATTTACGGAGATATTTATTAGTTTTCAGCCTTCAGTAAACCCCCACTCCTAGACATATCATATTAACAATCAGCTGCTATATCGTGAACCACTTTATTCGAAGCTCAATACCAAATATTGTTTCCATTGAACTACCACTGTGTAAGATACAATGAAATACGTAGTGTAGTAACTTCTTCAATAAAGATTTTGTGACATTGCCTCGAAAATGTTTATTTAATCTATTCGATACTCGATTTTTAACAGGTTTATTTTACCCTAAAATAAAGTCGGACCAGGAATAGTGGGGGGTCCTCCGTTATTTTGAGTCGAATTACTGTTCAATACATTTTTTTCATAGTCAAATATTAGACGAGTTTTTCGTGCTTCCTTGTTTACATTCTTCAGTACACCCCCCCTTCAACTCATCGATTCTTTGCTTAAAAATAGAAATTATGGGGAGAGAATAGTGTGCCATATTAACAGGTGGGAAATCTGCTTTTTTTTCTGAACTTTTTTTTATAACAGTTCTATTTTTTAGGAAAACACCAATGGGTTCAACAAGCGTGAGAAACTGAGTTAAGAATAATTCACTGGCGAATTATACAGCTTCACGGTGTTCGTTTAGTCGTGTTTCATAAAGGAGTGAATTTTTGACGACCAGTAATAAATTATAGGTTTCTAATATTACAAGAGATTAGTTTTCCTTTCATTGAGGTGTCTGTAATAGTGTTTTACGTTTTACATTAGCATATGAATGCTGCAAACCATAAAACTTAATTTGCCCATTGGTCTTTCTTCGTTATGAGTAGAAAAGCGAGAAATAAGATATTGTATCTTTAACTAAACTCAGTTCATGCTATGGTCAAAATGTGTTTATTTTATTATTTAGAAGAATTAGTTTCAAATAAAATTTGTCGTAAATCAAATGATAAACCTGGATGTAAGCATCCAACAAAATTGTGGGAGGAGTTTTGTAGGAAATGTCGAATGAGGAAACAATTTAACTAACCGAGTTAAATAACATAGATTTGATTTTGTTATGGAAATTACTCCTAATTCAAGGTTCATGATAGCATGTAGGAATGCTCTTACATGTGATAGAGGTCTGGAATGAAAATGAATATATGTCTTTTCCAGTTCATTTTTTTATTTGGAAAATATGCACGGGACAAATGTTTTTGATGTCATTATATAGAGTAATTTTTATTTATTATTTTACAATAAATCTGATGTGGGCATCACATGACTTCCTTGTAATCCTATTATATTAAATTATATTATAGATAAGCAAAGTGTTTGGTTGCATATCATTTGAAATTATTAGGACATATAGGATATCTCCGTTGTAATGCATCAGATCGAAAAATGTCATTGAGCATAATTTATTAATCTTCTCATGATCAACAAAAAGGTCCGCCACGCAGGGGTATATATATATATATATATATATATATATATATATATACAATTTTGAACAGACCACATTTTCATCGCCTAGGTAGGTGTCTGTAATCGATGGACATTTGAAGAAAAACTTCGAAAATCGCGTTATGAGTATGACCTCAATAGCTGATTTCCCGTAAGGGAAATCTGCTAAAACGACCTATACAAAGTTTCCATATCTCAAATACGTAAAGAGACATAATTTTTTTTTAATCTTCGCTTTCCTCTAAATTACTCTTTTTACCTTAGTCGATTTCGATTAAAAGAAGAGGTGTACAATTAAACATTATAGTAATCACAAGAATGAACTTTCAATAATCTGTTAACACTTTAGTGGCCGTAAGTTTTGTGTGATTATTACCAAACTCTATATTTAAACGTTTTATGTAAAACTAAAGATCAAGCTCGTTAATGGCTGAAATCCGACCAGCAGGTTGAAGCAATTGAAAATTCTTAATATGTCCGTTATTATGCGTCGTATCGAAAAATTGTATAGAGACAATCTTATTGAAAATGCAATTTTTTATACATGTTGCAAAGTTCATTACCTTGATCATTAACTGAGATACTTTCATTTTTTAGTTTCCAATCTTCAGTGAACCTTTATTCATGTCATATTAACAATATGCTGTTATATTATGTAGCACTTTATTTGGAGCCTAAATACCAAATATTCTTCTCATTGAACTTTTACGTTTTGAGATAAATGTAAATACGTGTCGGACTTGGGATATCTGCTTAATTAACGCAGCCCGTGGTAGAGTTTTGAGTCATGTAGATACGTATTTACGTACAAACGACACGTGGTAACTCGTAAAAATGGGTTCAGGAAAGGTCAAAATGGAGAATTTCATTGAGTTATGTAATCCGTAAATGTGTGCGATTAGAATACTTCTTTTATTTCGTAACAGGAAGTCATAGCCAAATTTCTCAATGGTCTATAGGAAATTTTAAGCACAAAACCTGAAACTTTTTTTTTGGCAGATCCTTGTTTGGGGAATATATCTGATCTCTGATGAGTGTCAATTAGGCAGTAATTAGCGTGAAGAATGTTAAAACTTCATGAAACTGATTGCGTAATCAGTCACCTCATTGATCGGCTGCTAACAAACCAATTCCCAGATTCCCGGCACGGATCTGAATGTATTGTCGGCTAATTCAAAGCGGCGCTACTTGTTAAGCGAGCTCCTTCAAAATTAATGCCTGCGCCGTTGGGCGTTGGCAATTCTCATGAAAAGGGGCTTAAATCCTAGACGACCCAATTACTGTACCAAAAGCAGGTGCTTGAGGCGAAACGATGATCTTTCAGCTTAGCCTATTGTGCCGAGATCCTTAATGAGGAGTCCTAGCTGATCGAACATAGCATAGTCTGAGCTACATTTACATAGCAAAATCCTCTATAATCCTACTAGAAATTACCCTATAAAACCCCATTGCATTAATGATCACTAACTAACTGCTACAGTAATTACTATTCCCAATCCTTTCTCTAACACATTTTAGCAGATTTTTTAAAATTGAACATAATCAGAAAAACAAATGTTTGCCCTCCGTTAGTGCATTAATTACATTTTAACAGATTTCCCTTAAGGGAAATCAGCTATTGAGGTCGTACTCATGACGCGAGTTTCGAAAAATTTCTTCAAATGTCCATCGACCCTATCCAAGAGATGACGAAAATGAGGTCCGTTCAAAATTATATATATATATATATATATATATATATATATATATATATATATATATATTTATATTTGTCTGTTAACGCTCTAGCGGTTGCAATAATTGTTTGATCGTTACCAAACTCGGAATTTAATCGTTTTATATAAAAAGGAAGATCAAGTTCGTTAATGGCTGAAATCGGACCAGTGGGAGGGGGGGGGTTAAGAGGGGGAATTTGAAAATTCGAAATTTCTCCATTATTATGCGTCGGATCGAAAAATTGTATAGAATCAATCGTATTGCAAAATAAATATTGTTCTAAACATTTATTCTGTATCTTCAATATTAACCGAGATATTTGCATTTGTATTCTGTGTGTGGTCGGCAGGAGTCGGCTATTCGGTACTTTCAGAAGGGAGCTCTGGCGGCCGTTTTCGTAACTGTTCGTCCCTCGTGAATAAGTTTAGAGATCCCTTACTACTACACTTGTTATTGGGCAGATTTCTCTGCCCGTGGAAAATCTGCTTAGATTACGCAGGCCCTGCGTGACGGACTTTTTAAATTGTATAAATTGAATAAAATCTTTTTGGTGGATACATAATCCATTGAAAGTATGTCATGCTGACATAATATCTGAGTCTGTCTGTGAAGCGACATCTAGTAGAAAATTTAGAATCATGCAGGGAATGTTTTAACCAAGCAGCCTCCTACACGGTTTTGCGCAGACTTGCGGTTTGCCAGAATGAGCGAGTTTATTAGCTCAGATAATATAAGTGAAAAACGAATTAGGTGGAATAAGGATTCATTGAAGGTTGTAAATTACACCTTCCTTAATATTTCAGATAAAATGTGCATGTCATAAATTGTAGAAAATTAAAATCCAGGTCCAGGTTAGTTACCTATATAAAATTTCTCGGTCTTACTCATAATAAGATATTTCAAATATATTATTTTATATCCCCCACCCACCCATTTGATGATTCTGACCGTTAACGACCTTGACATAAGCTTTCCGATACAGAATTTAAAAGCGAAGCTTGGTTTCGACATTTTAAACACTCCGTCCGCTAGACAGCACGCAGACACGATATATATATATATATATATATATATATATAGAGAGAGAGAGAGAGAGAGAGAGAGAGAGCAGATAATTGAAATATTAGACGTTGTAAAAACTATTCTTGTTATAGAACATGAGAATGGAATGTAGGAGAAGCATGTTGGTTCTGTCGATCAAGAAGTAAAAGACTGCCGCAAGGAGAATACAATCTCAGGAGTACAAGTGCATTAATGTTCCATGAATATGAATTGGGAAACCATTCATCTTTAAACAAACGATGATAATACAAACACACTCTAAACAATCATAATAACGAAAACAATATAACAAAAATTGAATTCAACAATTGAAAATGCTACAATTTTTTGTGCTTCATGAGACTGTCAATGTATGCAATCTTCTCAGGGATCAGGTGGGTGGGCTAGACAGAGCACTCCACTCCCGTATTTGAAGTTACAGAGATTACCCACTAGATTTTATTGAGTTGTATGGATACGGGGCGCTTCGTGACTTGAAAAACGTGTCAAGATTTTTTTATTTTATTATTTATTATTTCCTTCCTACCTATTTCTTATGAGAGGCCTATGCCTTTAATGATCTGTGCAGCCAAATATTATTTTTTTTTAAATGGATAAATTTACAAAGTTTATATTATTTCTAAAATTCATCAGTCTATGTTCCTACAATGTTCTTGCAACTTCCTATAGAAATTACACATACTAATACAGTCATAGCGAAAAACAATAAACATCAAATTGACTAACACTACGAACTGACATTTACATAAACAAGAGTGTTATTCAAACTCCTTAACAATAATTAGGGCTTGTAATAGAAATCCTGTCATTTCTACTCTCTTATAGGCCACGTACTAGAATATTTACAGTCACAATAATGAGGCTAAAATATACCACTAGGTGATAGCTACTAAATTCGGCATGCTGGTTAATCAGGTCACTTATCAATGCACAGGAATTGGCCTGCCACAAGCACACTCAAAGCATGACCACCAGAAGAAACCGGTTGGAAGACCGGCGAAATATCGTGGGCCACCACAACATAGACACCGCTGGAGATATGCCGCAAAAGACAAATGAGGAATAAAGTTATGACGAATCGAACTGCCCATCATAATAAGCCTGATATTGTTATCATTGACAAGTTGGAGAAATCAGCTGACATTGACATCGCTGTCCCAAATGATGAAATATCCGTAGCACTTACGCCAAGAAAAGAAAAAAAGTAGCAGGCAGGATATCACCATCGAGATAAAATCCCTTTACAATCTAGATTTTGACACTGTCATTGCAATGTTAATCCCAACAAATGGCTTAATTTGAAAAACACAGGAATTTTAACTTTCCCTGAGCACATAATAGGGTCTCAAAAAGCAATTCCTTAAGACACTCCAAATCCGAGTTACTCACAAATTAATAAGCGAAATAAAGCCAAAAGTCGTTACTTATACTCAAGTCATCTCCTTAGGAATAATTATATGACCACTCCTTCAACGATTTCCGATGTTGCTTATCAAAAAGCCTACTCAATCCTGTCGTTAGTACATATAACCTTTAGAACGGAGAACTATGTTTATATTTTACCCAGCTTGCATTCTCTTCAATTACCTTTCTTCCTATACATAAGTGTGCTCAAATATTTTGATATCCACGACTCCTGGATGTAAGAAATTGTTGTCCTTGGCTATTTCCTTAAACAAGCTATGTCAGTGCTGTAGTCGAACGCTGACTTGCTCAGCGATATACGATATTATTATTATTATTATTATGCTGTTTTACCGCTGTCAGGAGTGAGGGATTACCTGGATGTCAAGGTGCTATATGTCAATATCATCGATAATATTTTTTTTGTCTACAGAATGTAAAGAGAAGATTGCGTTTAGGACGTATTATTAGTTCTATAACGACAAATTTACGACTTTCAATTCAACAAAACAATATATGAATCACAGAAAATAAGGCTTTTAGTCTAAAGAAAAAAAAGAGCATTTTAAAATTATCCTCAATTTTTTTTCTCCAGTATATCCAGTACAAAGCACATCTACCTGATATGAAGGAATTTACACTGTGCCACTGGCATAAGTTTTACTATCATTCCATTGATCACCCAGTATTCTCATATGGACGTAAGTATTATACGGGTGGGCCATAAAGTTGGACGGATTTCAAAAACCCATTACCCGTGACAGGAACGCGGGAGAGGGGTGCGGGTAGCGGGGATAGGTAGCTTGGTTCTCGGAAATTCAGTCGCCATGGAGCGTTTCACCGGTGAGCAACGTGCGTTCTGTGTAAAGGCGTATTACAAAAATGGCGATTCGTGCATTATTGCGCGGCGTCTATTTCGCTCGCATTTTAATTTACATGATTTAAACCAATGTCCAAGTGATAGAGCGATCAGATCGTGGGTAAGGAAGTTTGAGTCTTCGGGTTCGACATTAATTGAAAAACCTGCGGGACGTCCAAGGTCGGTAAGAACGGAGGAAAATGTAAGCGAAGTCGTGGCGTCCGTACGGCGTGATCCCCAACAGTCGTCCCGAAAGAGATCTCCTGAGCTCGCCATATCAAGATCTTAAATTACACCCTTATAAAGCGACGTTATTTTAAAAAAATAAATTTCCCATTTGTTTACTTTACAATAAATATACTTTTTCTTTCCGCAGCTTTGTAGTTTTTTTATATATTTTTTTATAATCCGTCCAACTTTATGGCCCACCCTGTATTACTAGTACGGCTTTAAGAAATTATTATTATGATTTATTTTATTGACAGCAACAAAGATAAGATGATATTCAAAACAACACAATTAGAGTGCTTGATCTGAGACAAACAAGTTTACTTCCTCCTTGTCTAGTTTCTTAATGACCCATATCCATAGGGGAAGACGAGGTACATTATGTTTTTAGTTTGCATACTAATTGTGGTTAATGGCTATCATTATTCAGAGGTGGGGAGAAAGATAAATAAAATGACCTGATGAAAATACTGAAATAAATAGCATATTATTTATAAAACAATCAAAAATGTTCGTGATATTATTAAGCATAATACCGTAACTGTAAAAATCTTAAATTAAGGATTAATTAGTTACTTTATGATGATAAATTGTGGACAACATAGCTTTACTTATTTTTTACTTCCATGTAGGGGCCTAGGTTAGCCATGTGAGTAAAAGCGTTGGCATTAATCTCACATGGTAAACCAAGAGTGGTGAGTTCGCATCCTATCAGGGCAAATAGGAATTTATTTTTTGACAGACTTATTGAATAATATCCTTAGGATCCCACCCTGGCTAGAAAAGGGTAGTAGCCTATAAATAACATGCCCTAATTAGCCATAGTAACAAAAATTGGGCGTTAATACATAATAATTCCATGTATAAAATAAATGCAAAAATTCCATGTACAAAGTAATTGCAAATATTGTCGGTTTTCAGATTTCAATAAAAATATCCATTTTGACCTTCCCTGAACCGATTTTGACTATTATATATGTACATAGTCAACATTTTTCTTCTGAGTACAAGACAATAAAAAAACAAAAAAAATAATTATAATTATTCAAAAGATATTTATATTAGATTTTTAAAAACACAAATGTTAAAAATCCTAAAAATATCAAGCATTGACATTAATAATTTTCCTAGTTTTTAATTGAAACTGACATTTTTTTTTCCTATCAGAATGAATATCATTATCCATCACTATTCTAAGCACTACAATAATTTTATTCATGAAGTAAGATTTTCATAATTATAGATTTAAATGTAAGATGATCAGTTTCAGGAATTTCATATTTCAAAACTTAGAATAACTCTATATGAAGGGCATAAAGTAAATTAAAAATTGAATAACGTAAAAGTTGAAACAAATTATGAAAATTTTGTAAAGTAGAAGGTTGTTTAACCTTCTTAGTCTCCCATTAAATAGCTCTTTCTCATTTTAAATTCAACATTACAATTTCCAATAAGTAAGAATTTTGTATTTATTTATTTCAAAGAACAATTTTTATTTTAGTCCAGGACCAACCTAAGGAAATAGCAGCGCGGATAGCGAATGATGAAAGATCGACTTACTATCAGTTAGCTATTGGTGGTCACACCTTGTACAGGGTGAATTATCCGATTAGACTGCATAAATGGTATCATGCCTGCCAAAGCTGGAATGGAAGGACTGGTGAATGGCAACTGTGGGTCAACTCGGAGAGGGTCTCCCGAGGCTTTTATAACTTGCTAAGAAGTTAATTTAGCACTGCATCCATAATTAATATAGGCACATGAAATGTTTTAGTGATTTCTAGTAATCAATACTAAAATTATAATAACAATAAAAAATAATAAAAGATCAAACCAACATGAGGCAAAACTTCAGTGAAAAATATTCGCCTAGAAAAAAAAAATGAGTTTTTAAAGAATTAAAATGTGTAAAAGAAACCCATTAATAACTAAATTTATAAGGTTTTTAGTTGTTTACTCAGAGTCAAACCTTTATTCCTATTAAGCTAATATAATGTTTTACAGATTACAGTCAAATTTTACAATTAACTGCTTCATTCATTTTTAATCATTTTGTTACTTTTTTAGAATTTTGGCTTTTTATTCATAAAATAAACCAATAATAACGATATTTAAACAACATATGAATGTAACAATCCTTACTTGCTTAAAATATGCCGAAATCTTGATTTTTTAATGTAGAAACAGACAATTCCAACTTCCAGCTGCCATATAGAATTTATTCATGTTCTGTGAAAGTCGTTCAATGAAAAGTGAAATTATTTGTATATAAACTAAGGGAATGAATATTAATGAGTATCAATTTTCTCCCAAGATGCTGGACGGTAGAGGAACCAATTAATAAGGACCAATATTGTCAACATATTATGCTGTTCTACCACTGTCACCACAGCTGTTTTTACTCGTACTCTGTTAGTGCCCCTGGTAGCCTCTTGAATAAAGAAGTATCTAAAATCCGACTGTAATGCCTCCACAATTAGAAAAATATGCTAACCAATTGACCAAACACCACAGCTAATTGGCAGGCCTTGAACTACGGGTTTTAGACATTCTAAACAATTCAAAAATAACAAAATCCCATTTAGAATATATATTTTTTTAGTATTAAACGTTATTTTGTAGCTTGGAATTCAAAATTATTTCTTCCGTGATTATATCATTTTCTGATGGATCCAGTATTCCTAAACCGAATTTGTTCATGTTATTCTACTAATGTTAAGCTGATGACATTTTTATCCAAAAGCTTTATTTTTACTCCTACTTCTGTCATATTAATAATAAGCTGTTATATAATGACCTATTTTATTTGGATCCTAAATACAAAATATTGCTTTCATTGAATTTTTACTTTTTGAGATAAATGAAAATACGCGAGAAATCTGCTTAGTCAATGCAGCCCCTGCGTGACGTACTTTTTTAAAATCATGTTTTTTTCAAGTCAAGTTTGTATTTTTGGATATTAGTTGATATTTTTTAGCAGATTTCCTTTAAGTGAAATTTTTGTAACTTATATATTAAGCGAGTTATTCGTACTTTCTTGATTTTCAGCCTTCAGTATACCCCTGGTAACCTGGAATGGTTACCTTTTAAAATAATTTATAAAATTAACCATTCACATAGCTCTGTAATAAAATATGGTAATTATTTTCCATAACAAAATATTTCTCAATTTGATAAATATTGACAATTAAGCCTCTGGGGTATCTATATGTCCCATTTTCCTTGTAGAACTCCTATATGGTAGGCAATTAGGGAAACAAATATTGTTTCCCTCTACCCAGGCCTGAGTCTGTTCATGTTGAACTGAGTTCTTGGAAGGTAATAGTAATCTCGTACTGTTTGTGTCATTGTCCTTCCAGCTGCCGAAAATGCCTATCTTCCTTAAAGCGCTTCGCCATTTTTTCGTCATATTCCTGTCGCAGCGCCATTTCCATCTTTTCCTGTTTTCTGAAAATGTCTTCTCTCTTTGGAATCTCAAGCTCCAATTTTTATCTAACATTAGAGTATTGTTTAAAATTTCAAAATCTTGTTTATTTGTCTTCGAGAGAACTTGTTTGACCTAGATTATTTCTTTACTATTATCTTGTTCATTGTAGAAAAGTACTTTTTAATTTCTTGACATCCACTGTGGGATCCGTAATGGTCCTGAGGACTCCTCTGTAGCTACCGGTAAAGATTAAAAGAAAACTAAAAAACGAACTCGAAAAATTAAGGGTTGCCAAAGACACAAGTGAAATTATTTATTCGTTGGCCACTGAATTGGCTGCATCTTAGGAAAGTGTATAAATCACTTATCAAAAGGGCACAATGCTCATTTATAACTACGGTAATTTATTTATTAATTATTTCCGAAAATATATAAATTGATTTTGAATACGTACTATAATGAACTAATTTTTTTTTCTCTTTTAGCAGAATCAGCTGTTGAAGTTACATTCATGAAGCTACTTTGCTGAAATATCTTAAAGTCCTACCTAGGCGTTGACAAAATTCAGGTCCAGGAAATTTGCTTTAATAATGAAAATTTGTCAACTCTATGTTTCTTTTTTTTTTAAGTTTGGTTAGATTAATTAGTTTTACCATTTAAACGGATTAAATGTAGTGAGTGAAAACGTAGTAATAAACTAGGAGAGCTATTGTTAGTTATTTTTATTAATTAAAATTAGTTTTTATTTTTTATAATGACGTAAGATAATTTGATGTAAGAGGCAATCAAATAGATCCCTTGTCATGCAACAATACAATCTGAGTTTGAATTTAAAAGTTATGGCGGTTTAGCAATTTAGGAAGCCCATGTAGACCTCCGCACTCCACTTACAGATAGCTGAACCTTTATTCTACAGTGAGCGGTCGTAAGGGAACTTTAATTCGGCCTCAGTACTCTTCTTTCGGTTTCCATTCCTCCAGTCGTCGTGGGTGATTGTTGGCATCCGTAATCATGCTGTGTGTGAACCCGTTCCTTGACGACACCAGTATTTTTTATTAGCAGATTTCCCTTAAGGGAGAAGATTCTTCTCATTTGGGACAGCTATGTCAATGATGTCAGCTGATTTTTTTCCCTTGTCTATGACAAGATTATCAGGCTTATTATGATGGACAGTATGGCCCGTCATCATCCCTTCACCCCAAGACGTTTGTACATCAGGTTTTTCGAGCAACTTTTGAGGGATGAAACCTCACTATCCAGCATGCTGAATTTTTTAGCTAACGCCTGCTGGATTTTCGCCACACTATTATGTCTGCAAATATTCTGTCCCAGCCAATATTTCGCAACCTGCAGTAATATCCTGAATTGACTCGTATGTTTTATTGGCCATTCTACACTTATCGGAGACTCTATTCTCTTTGAGTACCTACTTGGCGTCTATAAGTTCGAGTTGAAACATCTTGGTCTTGGATAGCTATTATAAATCCTTAGCTTCCTGAGAATAGTTCTCTCGACTTAAGCTATGCCATATACATTTCCTTATCCATCTCCGAATCCGTGAGCCGACTATAGTAACGACTATGGAGTTACTTGTACTTCCTCTCGGAGTCAAATCCTGAGTAGGGCCCCAGATCGTTATTGACTTTCAATTTCAAGGCTTCATTTAGTTTAGTAATTTATTTAAAGTTCCAATTCTCACTTGATCTCATATAGTTCTTGAGAATCATCTCCTGGGACCGGCATAAATTCTTTATATTAATGAGACTCGGACCTCCATGTTTTCTGGGAATATACAATCTTGCCATTGAAGAAGTCGGATGATGCATTCATGCCTTAGTAAACTCAGTTCTGACGAGTCCATCCAATTCATAAGACCAGCTTATTATTCCAAAACTATAAAGTAAGGAAGGGATAGCCCAAGAATTTATAGTTTTTTATTTTATACCCTCCTTTTAAATAACTATTAGCAGATTTCCCTTAAGGAAAATCAGCTATTGAGGTTGTACTCATGACGGAATTTTCGAAATTTTTCTTCAAATGTCCATCGATCCTACCTAGTAGATGACGAAAATGAGGTCCGTTCAAAACTGTATATATATATATATATATATATATATATATATATATATTTGTCTGTTACCGCTCTAGCGGTCGCAATTTTTGTTTGATCGTTACCAAACTCGATATTTAGTCGTTTTATATAAAAAGAAAGATCAAGTTCGTTAACGACTGAAATCGAACTAGTGGGAGGGGGGGGGTTTAGAGAGGAGGATTTTCGAAAATTCGAAATATCTCCGTCACTATACGTCGGATCGCAATATTGTACAGAATCAATCTTATTGAAAATTAAATTTACTATAAATATTGTTATATACATTTATTCCTTATCTTAAATATTAACCGAGATATTTGCATTTTTATTAAATCTGGGCGGCTAAAGAACGGGTGACTCCCGCCAAAAGCTAGTTCGGCCGTTTCCTTAACTGCTCGACTCTCGTGAAATTTCTCTATTGTAAAACTTCACGTGGGAAATCTGCATAGTTTACGCAGCCCCAGCGTGACGGTCTTTTAAGCATATTGCGCAAACGTTTAATAAAAATACTTTTTAGGTCCTCTTTTTTCGGGCTATTTTAAGATGCTGATTCATCCCGATGTTTGTGTATGCTTCTGCCCGCCAAGTTCATTATTGCAGCTTGTGTTGGACAACATTATATTTTCCGTCAATGGTTTTCCTTTTGAAATGTATAGAACTTCAAATTTTTCGAGGCTGTTTAGTATTGAGTTTGTGAAGGCAAGTGCAAAAAGGTGATGTACCTCTTTTCAATACTATCATCATCACTGATGGCAGGTACCTGATTGCATTTCTTCTTCAATTCAATAGTTCTTCAAGGATGTAATCTGCCTGGATTAAATCTTTATTTTTAACAACCGGTTTCATCTCTTCAGTGCCATCTTCAGGTCTTTAATAGAAAAGAGAAAAAAAACCAAAAACTATAATAAATATCGCAAGAGAAAGGATTATAATGTAGCTGCACACAGAAAGGTAGACACACCAAATACAGTAGATTGACCGGCTTGTGTTAGTAGCCATATTAGCACTTCTCTGGCGATATTCTGGACCCAATATTGTATGTCCTTCATAGTTTAATGGCAAGGGTCACTTTTATCAATTTGTCCACATACTTTATGACTTTATTTTGAAGGCTGTTTGTCCGATCACTGTTTATCTCTTTGAACATTTATTTATCATTTAAAATAACTTGCATTGTCACAGTGTAATCATTCCTATTCATTATTACTGTCTTGTTTGATTTATCTCTTTAACTATTAAAATTTCTTTATTTTCCTTAACATAACTTTTAGTAATTTTTTCATACTGTATTAACTTTTCTGCCAAACAAATGTCTAAATTATTTGGAATATTTTTGAAACTTTGCTTATTTTTGACCTAGTTAGTTAAATTTACAGATTTGTGTTAAATTTTATTTTTTATCTTGTTTGAAATAGAAACGTTAAAAATCATATATTCTACGCCAGTTACTAAATTTACTACGCCTTTATTATGAATCAGTTTTAAAATATTATTAAATTAATCACTATTAGTTAAAGAAATTCATAACCTACTTGGGGATCTCTTTGTTTGACAAGGTGAGACTCTTGCCATTAAACTATGAAGAAGATTGTTGGTTTCTAGCTCTTTTTTTTTAAACCTGAAGATGCCACTGAAGTGGTGAAACCGGCTGTTAAAAAAAGATTTAATCCAGGCAGATTACATCCTTTTTTTCCTTATTTGAAATGTTCTGATTATCTACACATCAATTAAAAATATAGGTAAATTAAACTAAAACGAAATGCAGTTTTCTCCGCGTCATCTCCAGTGGTGGAGGGGGTTTTAATAATTGTTTTATAAATATTTTAGTATTTATGAAAAGTATTTTTAAAATTTACCTATAAAATAATTGGCAAGTTTTGAAGTCTGTATTAAACTTATAATATTTAGTACCACCCGTTTAACTCAAATTGATAATTCCCTAAAGGAAGAAAAACGATATAGCAGATTCGAATTGAACGTGTGAGAACGACGGAGGTAATTAAACAATGAAGGAGCCCTATTCAACCAAAAATGGCTCTTGTTCATATAATGGCCGAGGTCTGGAGCTTGTCGGTTTAGAGCACTAGAAACTTTTTGTATTATGTATCACAGGGAATACTTAATGTGATGCGGCTTCCTTTGAGAGCACTTGTGCTCAGCTTTACGCAGTGAATGCCTCAGGAACGGACTTTATGAATGGACGTGGATGTGAGAGAGGGGGGCCTTGGGAGGGGGAGGGGTAGGAGGGGAGGCAAGTGGAGGGGATGGGAGGGGTGGTTTGAATGGGGAGGCCCCCCCACAGTGCCTGTCGTGTCATGAGAGGAGGAATACCGCCACGCAAACAGCCAGCTAGAGAGATATGCAGCACCATGATTCTAACACAGGTGACGCGTTTATTGAAACAAATAATTATAGATATACATCGACGAATAATGTTTTATTAAAATTAAAACATTTATCCTTCCTGATAAACAATAAAAGCAATATTGTGAAATATTTGCAAACATTGTTTAATTCGTAATTTAAACTTCACAATAGACTTGACTGTTATTTTAATGTCTAAGTGATTTTTCAGACTTACAAATACGGAAATACAATAGAAACATGGATCAACGAAGAGCGTTTATTATTAAAAAAAAGGTTTCATACAACCGGAAAGCACTTGTTAGCTGAAATTTGATTAAACACTATTGTACGTGCATTTTATTCAATTTCTCATCAATTTTAATATGGAATGAAGAATCTTTGTTCTAAGTGTTTTAGAATAAATGTCATTTTTATTTTGATTGTCTTTTCTATTTCGGAGATAGATTGTGTGTTGACATTGGCGGTTTCCGAGAAGACGATCCCTGTCTCATATGTTGTTTACGAGCTTTCAACGTTTTACTTTTTCAATTTTCTGTTGACATGTGCCTTGACGTTGTCTACTTAAGTTTTAGCTCAATGATCAAACTCTAAAATATTAAAAATGAGCCTATTATTTCGCATTTTAGATTTTTTTTTGTATATTATAGCGAAAATGTTTTCATTCATCTTGATCCTTCAGCTCTGAGAGCTTGGACGCTAGTACCAAGGAGCTGCCCACTGACGAGGAGCGGGTCACCCAGGAAATCGAATTTTGGTAGTCAAACATTTCCCAAAAATAACATTATAAGTTATTAAAAATAATCAGTGTCTTCAGTATTTTAAAGTAATGAATATTATGTTTATTATTATATTCATTCATGGACATATATAATAAATCCAAACTTAATATTTGACTGAGAATTGAATTATTGGGAAAAGTACTTCTTATTTGAAACACCTCTAAAATATTATTTGTGATATGAATAGTATAAAATGAACTAAATTAAACGCCAATAATATTACTGGAAATATATTTTGTAATAACCATACACAAAATATTCAAGAAAAAATACATTATTTTATGGAGTTTATTATGAGCAATTCATATGTCTGAACGCCAGGCATATGAATTAGCAATGGAACTCCATGATTCAAAAAATATATTTTGAAATCTGGAGAGAACAAAAGGGGTCGAGTGAAATCATTACGAACGGATAATTCGTAAATCGGACAAACAAAGATCGTGTGATCTATGAATATTTAATGTTGGTAAAAACTCAATTATTCTAAAAAAAAAGAAGTAAATTAATTTCATGTTTTTATTGGAACTCTACGATGTCTTATGGTGTCCTGGTCAACCTTTCAATGCGGAAACACCACGAAGAACTCAGACCAGTAAGACGCTTATATGAAGACCTGTTCATGGAAATAGTATTATTTTGGCTGACGACTGTATCCGAAAACAGTAAATTGGATTGAGTAATTTAAAATTTGAAATTCCATGAACAGTCCGCTCATCAGGAGATATATAATACGTGAATTTCAATAATTACTTGGAGTTTAACATAAATATAACATTCCATACTAGACACACATACCTTTATATAATATTCTGAAGGGTACATACTTGCGGAGAAGGTTTATACCTTCAACTCTTCTATAATCCAGTAGAGGATGGATACATCACCTAAGTCAACAATGATGGACACTTATTTTTTTTATTTATTTTTTTAACGCATTTCCTCTACATAGTAACTCAACGTGGAGGGATTTTATTTTCTGCAAATCCCATTTATATTTGCTTTATATGTGCATTTTGTCAATACATATTAAAACATGTAAATAACAAAACGAAACTTAAACTTGACTAAAAAAAAAAACATTAAAAAAGAACAATTAAGGAATACAATTAAATAACCAATTAAAAGGGACTTCTCTGTAGTCCTTTCCCTCACATCAATTTTAAGCTTTCCTATTTATTTAAACTTCAAAAGGACGCAAATTTCAAAAGTGGTTTGCAAATTTAATTTGATGTTGAAATTTGTATCCATTGTTTTGTATAAAAGACGTTAACTCAGGGTATTTTAAATTGTCGTTTCGCTTCCTATTTAATTTCTCGTTTCCATGTATTAAAATTGACTATTGAATGTCATTTTTTTTCCATTTAATGAAGCTTAAAAATAATGTTTGATTGCAAAGGGAGCGAAATATCTCCCAATCAAAACCCTATTACTAATATGCTAAATTTATTTCCACAACCGCCTTATTTTATAAACTTTTGTTCGAGAAAAACGTTATTATTTAATATAAAGAAATAGAGCCTCCATTGGCTCATTTTTGAACAAGCCAAAAAAGTCTTTCAACATAGATTTAGCTATTTATGAAGAAAAATGATGTTTTATTGAAACAAAAAAATGTTAGATAAAATAAATGATTCATCTAATCACAAACATTATAATGTATATTATGTATAAACCCTGGATGTAGGGTTCAGAACTGAGATGAAGGTAAAAAGAGTGCCTTCCCGCTTTCAAGTATTAACAAATCCAAAATACATATTTAAGGCCAAGACAATAGCATAAAAGAATTACAAATATTTTAGTATATGTATCACCTAAGCGAGTACAATTTGGAGCTCAGGTTAGCAATGCGGGTCAAAGCTTTGGCCTTAATCTCCCATGGTAAACGTAGAGTGGTGAGTTCGAGTCCCGGTTGGGCATTAGGAAAATATTTAGTGACGAACTCATTAAATAAAGTTCTTAGTCCCACCTCGGCTAGTAAAGGGTGGTAATCTGTAGATAACAAGCCCCGATTACCCATAGCACAAAAAGTGGACGTTAATAAATAACAATTACAAATAAAATATTCACATTCGATTACAAAAGAAAACTAACAAAACTTAAAAAAGAAGTTACTGGTTAATTTTAGAACTATCACAGTGTTTGAAAGAAGCTGATACGAAAGCATAGTGCCAAAAGGCTTTGTGCTAAAATAAATAACTTCCTGAGATGCTTCCTTGTTATATAACAGATTATATATATATATATATATATATATATATATATATATATACACATACATATATATAAACATGCATACAATACGTCGTGGAGGGAAGTGTGTAATTGTTCACATAGAAATCTTGCAATAAAAATATCATCATTAGTCAGTCAACATTGATTTCCCGGAAATCGCCGGGTACCTTATATATACAAAATACGTACATTATAGATGATATTTAATTATAATAAATGCTATCCATGATTATTATTTGAATTATTCTGGTGTGTCAACGCAGTGGAGAGATTAGGGACTTATTTTCATTTGCTCTTCAAATCTAAAATTTCTTTTTTATAAGTCGCCCAACTGACTCTTAGGGGAAAAATGCGCCCAGACGGTAAGTTTGGTAAGACTTGTCAAATACAGAATACTACCTTTCCGCCTCAAATGATTTTCCGAGGGAAGCCTAGCTATATATATATAAACCGTTTTCATTTTTGAATATCTTTAAGTAGGATATTTTTAAGTAAATTATATTTCTATAAATGCTCAATTAGTGGAATCTACCCAAATTATGCTTTGGAGAAAAAAAATGTATATATTTATATATAAACAGAAATAGAAATGTATTATTTGTTTTACAATATTACGGATTGACATCTTGCACATTTAGACTGCTATAAAAAATTACTTCACCCACATGAGTCTAGTTGTCAAAATAATTCTTGTCCTTTGGACAACTCTGTAGGAGAGCAATTACAGGAAAATACCTATATATTAATCCTATTCCTTAGAATTTACTATTGTTATGAACTTAAAATGTAAATTTTGGGATATTTTCGGTTTTTTAATTATATGTTTTGGTGTGAGGCGGAAGGAGTATAGCACTCCGGTTGTTATAAGAGAGGATAACGATGAGGAAAAGAGGTCGTGGGGAACATTTGCTGTGATAGAAAATTTTCTGGGTAATCCCCGGCCCTCTGGGAACACGCTATTTACAGAACCCCGGCTCCAAATGTAGTTCTGTGTCAATAGAGATATTACATTTTTTTCTTCTTCTTCTTTTTATAAATTCATGTACTCGCTTTATACAGGAAAATAAGTAACAGACGATAAGTGACTAGGGATTTAGCGCTATTGTGATTACTATAAAAACCACCTAACCACGTGGGACTTCAGTATCATAATTTAAGCAAATGAGGAAAGTAAATGGGTAGGAATATAGGCTTCCTTGTACTTCTATAAATAAAATAAACAAATGGAGCACAGGCTTAGCATGTGAGTTACGTCGTTGGTCTTAGTGAATTTTGCAAGCGTAAAGTTGTGGGTTTGATTCCTAGCTGGGTAATAGGAATTTATTTAGTGAAGAATTTATTAAATAAAATCATATGTTTCACCATGAATAGATAAGGGTGGTAACATGTAAATAACAATCCCTGTATAGCCATTGACCTTTTTAATTGGACGTAAATAAATTTCACAACTAAACGAAATCTTTCCTACACTTATTTCTTCTCTTCGAAGTCATCTTATTTCCGCTCACGTAAATTTGATCATAAAAAAGGTCCTATAGAAATATTTTAATCTGTGCAGGGAATTTGCACATTTTTATGCTCGCCCTCCTCTGAGCCAGCCTTAGTCTATTTCGATTAGAAGGCGAAGTGTACAACAATACGTTACAAAAGTTGCAAATACGAAATTTCGTAAGTAGTTTTAACAGATTCCTCTTAAGGGAAATCAGCTATTGAGGTTGATTTGTGACGCGATTTTCGAAAAATTTCCTCAAATGTCCTAGTATGTGACGAAAATGATGTCCATTCAAAATTATATACACATATATATATATATATATATATATATATAAATTTGTCTGTTACCGTTTTATATTTTTTAGTTTTTGGCTTTCAGTAAACTCCCACTCCTTCCCGGGTCATATTCGCAATAAGCTGTCATCTTATGAAGAACTTAATTTGAAGCTTAAATGCCAAATATTGTTCTGGTTGAACTTTTACTCCTTGAGACCATGTATTACAAATACGTGGTGCACGTGGGAAATCTGCTTAGTTAACGCAGCCCCTGCGTGACGGACTTTTTGAGCTACGCAAGATCCATATATACATTACGCCAGAGTGTGCTCCAAACGGGTTCTGGGAGAGTCAAAACTGCTAGTTCCTTTGAAATCTGAAAATTAAAATTTGTCTATATTACAATACTTCCTGGAATCTACTTTTTATAAGTAATAAATTTCCAATTTATTCAAAATTGTGAATATTAAATTAACCTCTACTTTACCGATTTAAAGTTCATCTGTAACTGTTATCTGCAGGTTACCACTACTGATTCCTATGCGGGGTTTTACAGGTTGTCAACCACCATTAAATTAATATGTCCACGCAGAATTCAGGATGTCCAAAAATATTATGAACAAAGCTATAAAGGAAACATGGACAATTGTCTAGTCTAAATGCTTTAATTTCTTGAAACGTGAACATCGCGTAAATGCTCTTTGTCGAAAAATTATAATGAAGTTTGTGAGTTTTTATTTTTTTCATTTCTTAAATTCTGTTATATGCCTTTTACAGTCATTACCAAGTACAATTCTAAAGTGTATTTTAATATGTATAACCTAAACTATCCGATGGAAATTTTATGACATCAAATTTTGATGGAGATATTAACTAAAAATTAATCATACTTCGTATGCATGACGACATAATAAACATAATAAAGTATGCGCATAGGACCATCTACGGAGTTAGCTCTGTTAACTTTTAAGTGGCCCTTTATAACTAGAGACATAAATAATTAAATTTCCTTATCATAAAAGCCCTGAACGTTCTGACCTGGTTCTTATATGCCTGCAAAGCATTCCTGTTTTTCTCGTTTGATGTCTAATGAATTCTTCATTCTCAATGTTACCTTTGTTGAACTTCTCCTGCATAAATCATTTCAGTACTGAAATATTACTGTAGAATAAAATATATTCAAGTAGTTCCGTACATAATAGGAAAAGTTTGGCGATAGCAATTGACTTCTTACCAACACTATATTGATTATATTAGATTGGATCTAGTGAAGCTTCACATTTTATAGAACTTGTAAAGAAAGGCCAACGTTTAAAATTCATTCCACATTTATATCTTTGTTTATTTCATGTATTTTTTTGTCTTACCCTAATTGTTGGAATGCATTTTTATTCCCAAAAAATCTGACGTGGACACCTAGTATTTCTATTAAATTAAGATTAAATTTAAATTAAACTAAAATGATATAATTTGAAAGTATTGTACGATATCTCTGTTTCGATATCCTTTTGAACTGACTGACTGTTAATATTTTAATTTTATTTCACAATTTCTCTAAAAAATGTCGTTATTATTTTTAGAACATCGTATATTGTTATAAAAAAAGTCCGTCACGCAGGGGCTGCGTAAACTAAGCAGATTTCCCACGTGAAGTTTTACAATAGAGAAATTTCACGAGAGCCGAGCCAGTCAAGGAAACCGGCCGAACTAGCTTTTGGCGGGAAAGTAACTCTCGACCGTTAGGCGCCGAGATTTAATAAAAATGCAAATATCTCGGTTAATGTTCAAGATAGAGAAAAAATGTATATAACAATATTTATAGTAAATTTAATTTGCAATAAGATGGATTCTGTAAAATGTTTCGATCAGACGTATAGTAACGGAGATATTTCGAATTTTCGAAAATCCTCCCCTCTAAACCCCCCCCCCTCCCACTAGTCCGATTTCAGCCGTTAACGAACTTGATCTTTCTTTTCACATAAAACGACTAAATATTGAGTTTGGTAACGATTAAACAAAAATTGCGACCGCTAGATCGGTAACAGACAAATATATATATTTATATATATATATATATATATATATATATATATATATATATATATATATACAGTTTTGAACTGACCTCATTTTCGTCATCTACTAGGTAGGATCGATGGACATTTGAAGAAAAATTTCGAAAATTCCGTCATGAGTACAACCTCAATAGCTGATTTCCCTTAAGGGAAATCTGCTAAAAAAGGCACTTTACAGATTTTTATATCATTAATAGATAAGGAAAAATGTGCAATTTGTTAATTTCACCTCTTCGATTTCAATTAAAAGTCGTAATTTTTTATACAAACCGACTATGTGGTTAAGAGGGGGGCTTAGGGGAATACTAAATCGCAAATTTATCCTAAGAGGCATATTAAAAATTGTATAGGACCTTGTTGTTTATTATGAAAAAAATTTATGCATTACTATTACATTTTTTATCCGCTGTATGGAATGGATATATAGTTTTTAGTTTTCTGATGAAAGAAATTTAAATGTAATGCACCAAGCCATTTTATTTATTTAATTTATTAGGGTAAAGTTTGTTTAATTAAGTTGGCTGAGGTAAGCTCAGTGGGTATCAGAGTGACGTATCCATTCCCGCGGTACCGATTCAGCATCAATTAACGATTACTTATCTGTTTGAATGGATAGATACCGGGTCTCTGGGGAGGAATAGCAAACACAAACATGGCAGCAGGGAATGAATTGCATCATGCAGCTGATGCACTCTTGCAAGCATTTCATGCAGTATCACACACTCTCACTCACCCTCTCTCTCTCTTTTTTTTTTCTCTCTCTCTCTCTCTCTCTCTTTATCTATCTCACTCTCTCTCGCTCTCTCTGTCTCTCTCTCTCTCTCTCTCACTCTCACTCTCACTCTCACTCTCACTCTCACTCTCTCTCTTTCTCTCTTACTCTCTCTCTCTCCCTTTTAATTACTTCTTAATAATTTTGCGGAAAACATTTTATATTGTAAATAGTGTATATAGAAGTTTTCGAGTATCTTGTGTTTCATTCTGCTCATTTTGACTTAGGATTGATTTATTAGTGTTTATATTTATATTACTGGATTCCATGCAGTATCACACACACACTCACTCTCTCTCTCTCTCTTTTCTCTCTCTCTCTCTCTCTCGCTCTTCGCTCTCACTCTCACTCTCACTCTCTCTCTTTCTCTCTTACTCTCTCTCTCCCTTTTAATTACTTCTTAATAATTTTGCGGAAAACATTTTATATTGTAAATAGTGTATATAGTATTTTTTGAGTATCTTGTGTTTCATTCTGCTCATTTTGACTTAGGATTGATTTATTATGTTTCCAAATGTCTACAAAAAATAGTCCGTCACGCAGGGGCTGCGTAAACTAAGCAGATTTCCCACGTGAAATTTTACAATAGAGAAATTTGTCCAATAAGAACTGTAGTAGTAAGGCATCTCTAAAGCTATTCAAGAGGAACGAATAGTTACCGAAACGGCCGCCAGAGCTCTCGGCGGAAAGTCCCGAACATAGCCGACTCCTGCCGATCACACACAGTATACAAATGCAAATATCTCGGTAAATATACAAGATAGAGAATAAATGTATATAACAATATTTATAGTAAATTTAATTTGCAATAAGATTGATTCTGTACAACTTTGTGATCCGACGTATAGTAACGGACATATTTTGAATTTTCGAAAATCCTCCCCTCTAAACCCCCCGTCCCACTTGTCTAATTTCAGCCGTTAACGAACTTGATCTTTCTTTTTACATAAAACTACTAAATATCGAGTTTGGTAACGATTAAACAAAAATTACGACTAGAGCTGTAACACACAAATATATATATATATATATATATATATATATATATATATATATATATATATATATATACAGTTTTGAACGGACCTCATTTTCGTCATCTACTAGGTGGGATCGATGGACATTTAAAGAAAAATTTCGAAAATTCCGTCATGAGTACAACCTCAATAGCTGATTTCCCTTAAGGGAAATCTGCTAAAAATTCAATGTGTTCAAAGGGCCATTAGATATTATACACTTGTCTTCTTCGTTTATTTTTGCCATTTATCTTTTAGAGTTATATTTAACTATAAAATTTGATGGAAATGCATTGCATGTTTGGCTTGTGGTCCAATTGTATGAATCATTTAAAAACAAAGTGCTAAAGGAACTGAAATTTTCAGTTTTAAAATATTATGGCTAATCATTCACTTCAAAACTCGCACACATTGTGCATGTGATAGGAGGGTTTTATAACATTTTTATACTTCAGTGTTAAGTTTTATAAGCTTAGCAATTTAAGTTACTCAGAACTTCAGCATTCGAAATCAAATTAAAATAATAACATCCTGTCAGTTGAAATGGTAAATAGATACAAAAGTGTATTGTTTATATTATATTAGAAGGAAAAGGAGTTTCTTGAGGAATGGGATTTCTACTTAAAATTGATTAAGGTATTTAACTGGCATCTTCTCACTTGTTCCTAAAGTCCATACTATAAAATAATCAATATCAGAACTTTGTAATAGAAGTTGATATTCGTCATTGTGACATTCACAAATTTAATACGAAAAGGAGAACGACTCTATTTCTATCATGAGATGTGGGCTCGGAGTGAGAAGGCAATGCCTTGACCAGGTGTAAAGGATAACGACCAGATAAAACATTTTTAGAAATAAATCGAGTGATAACAGCTGACAGAGTCCCCTTCTATTCCCCATTCATTCTTTATGACAAGCAATTAAAAGGATTTGGAAAAACTCCCTTTATCCGCTGACCGATAAGTTGAAATTTATATTTAGGAACGACAAAAAAAAAAAGAGTATTTAACACATGTCAATAATCATAAAGGCTTTGATTTTGAAATAATGAATGAAAATTAGATAGAGCACTATCTGGACTACAAATGTATGTGTGTATATATATATATATAATTTTGCTCGGAACACAAAAAAACAAATGGATTTATTCAACTAGAGATCATCAAGTTACAACTCTATTAAAAACGGAATCAAAGAAAAAGAGATAGAAATTTGTTCACAATATTTTTATTTAAATACTAAATAGCCAATCAGCTCAGGCTAACCATGATAACTTAGGCCGTTGGTCTTAATATATTTTGTACTACAACAGGACTCCATTTAGTGAAGAATACACTACATAGAACATAAGCCCCACCCGTGCTATAATCCTATCTTATCAACGTTGGTAACCCGTCGCGATTAGCCCCAGCAGTATGAAATGGTTATTACATTATTAATCAAATAATGTAGTGATATAAACTGCTCAAAAGTGAATAGGGATATTGGCTGTTTTGTGGTATGTATGGGGCCTAGCATATTTTTTTTTTTTTTTATTATAAATATCATTAATATTTATTAGAAATTACTGTCTTTTTTCCCCATAAAAAAGGAATTTAATTAAGATCGATTTAATTAAAATTAATAGGATAAGAAAAAATAACCAATATCCCTATTCATTTTTGAGCAGTATATTTAAAAGTTTCCTTCTTCCTAGTAAGAAGAAGTCCTTTCTTTATTTAGTTTAACACGGTATTATATTGTTGTATTATACTATACTCAGGGCCGCACACTGGAGCGATCCTTCAGTAATGTTGGACATTGGGCGGAAAAATAAAAGTTTTAATTTGGGATTTTGATTGTATTGTTAGTACCACATAAACCCTTTTCAATTGAGCAGATCGATTTTTTGCCATATTATTGCAATGGTTTTTACATAATGCCTGGTTATAATTGAAGGGTTTGCTGCAAAAAGGAGGTAGCTCCATCCCATAGCTGTTGGGAGTTATAAACACTTTCATGTGCCAAAAAAAAGCTCTTTTATTTGGCCCCAAAAGGATGCAGCTTTCAATCGTTATGATGTTATTTTCGTTATAATGATGTTATTTTCGTATTTTATGTTATTCGTTATATTGATGTTATTTTCTGTTTGTATAACCAATAATTTTGCTGTACTTTATTTTCAGTTTTCATTGAATAAAAATACATAATAATGGTACATTCAATCTACTTTTACACCTTTTTCCAAGACATAACATATTCCTAAATTCCTCTTATTCCATTCTTTTGGGCAAAAAAGAGGTAGCTCCAAGGATTATCCACGTACCACCAACATTTGGATGATATTTTTTGAATGAAAATACTGTTCTAATATGTAAACACCATAATTGAAAGTAAGCAACAACAATATTTTTACATAACTTAAAATTTGAATTTTTTAAACGTTTTTTTTGGTTTCTCAAAAACTGGAAAAATTGGAGCTACCTCCTTTTTGCAGCAAACCCTTCAATTGCTATGTTAAAAAAAGCCTTGGCTTATTAAATTCGTCGTGAACTCTTATTTCATTTTATAAATTATTGTTGCTTCCAGTACACATTAAGGGTATTATAACAAATCAATAACTGGCACAAAAGGTTTTTAAAATCCTCTAATTTTTTTTTACATCGAGCTGAAAATAATTTTATTTAATTGAATTCGCAAATCGCTTGTATTTGCTTGAAAAAATATCACTTGGCATTCTTTTAGGAGTATATTGTCTTATTTACAACGTCTTCAGATCTTGTCTAAACTCGCCTATTCCTTGAATATTTTACTTTTAGTGTTAACACTTTCGGTGCGGAAGACGTATTATACCTCCCGCGGACCTTTCCGTGTGGTGTAAAACGCCTCCTCTACGCAATTGACGCCACCATTCACGTTCCAAGAAATAGTTAAATACGTGTTTTTCTTTTCTAAATATTTTTAGGACGGCTACCAACAGAGATATCCTGAATAATTAGTTAATTAATTCAGACCCTTTAATATCACATTTAAGGCCAACACTTAACAACGATAGCGATCGCTTAGGAACAATATCTTTGGAAGTAAAAGAACTTCTAATTGAAAAAATAAAAACATTTGAAATGTTAGATATTCTTCAAGCTTACAAATTCTCATTATTAAATTAAATACATAGATTTTTTTTTTAAAATTTTTATTCTATGTATATTTTTGTTTACTATTTTAGTATTGCGTTTGAATTTTTTATTATTATTATTATTTATTAACGTCCACTTTTTGCAACTAAGGCAAATTGGGACGGGTTATCTACAGGTCAAAACCCTTTTCTAGCTAGGGTGGGATTTTAGAATGTTTTCAATTTTTAAAAAGTCCGTCACGCAGGGGCTGCGTAAACTAAGCAGATTTCCCACGTTAAGTTTTGCAATAGAGAAATCTGCCTAATAACAACTGTAGTAGTAAGAAACCTCTAAACCTAAAAAACATTATTTAGGGCGTAATAACCCAGTAGTTTCCAGCCCAAAAAACAGTTAACCTAACCTCTAAACCTATTCACGAAGGACGATAGTTATGGAAATGGCCGCCAGAGCTCTCGTCGGAAACTCCGAACATAGCCTATTGGTGACACGCAGAATACAAATGCAAATATCTCGGTTAATATTCAAGATAGAGAATTAATGTATAGAACATTATTTATAGTAAATTTAATTTGCAATAAGATTGGTTCTATACAATCTTTTGATCCGACGTATAGTAACGGAGATATTTCGAATTTTCGAAAATCCTCCCTTCTAAACACCCCCTCCCACTGGTCCGATTTCAGCCGTTAACGAACTTGATCTTTCTTTTTGCATAAAACGCTTAAATATGAAGTTTGGTAAGGATCAAACAAAAATTGCGACCGCTAGAGCGGTAACAGACAAATATATATATATATATATATATATATATATATATATATATATATATATATATAGATATATATATATACAGTTTTGAACGGACCTCATTTTCGTCATCTACTAGGTAGGATCGATGGACATTTGAAGAAAAATCTCGAATATTCCGTCATGAGTACAACCTCAATAGCTGATTTCCCTTAAGGGAAATCTGCTAAAAAAATAAAAATTTATAAAACATATGTTGATATCATGTGTCTACAAATCACAATTCTCTACTTAGTAAGGGATACATAATCTGTATGTGCACATTTAAAATTCATCCTACCACTATATCGCATCTGGCAAAATTGCTTAAAAAAATTGCTGATCAGGAAGTTCAATAGAGTATTCGATGTGCTTTAAAATGACACCAGAATCAATATTCTAGGACCAGTAGAAACGGAGATATTAATGAATGACCGGCTTACCCTATCACTCGCTCCAGTGTGCGGCGTCGTAATATTAATTATTAGTAATTTAATTATTTTTTAGCGATTTTTCTTCCCAAAAAATAGCTATTGAGGTTAGTGACATTTCAAAATTTAACAAAACTTTATTCAAATCATCGCGAATAATAGAAAATGAGTATGAAATCCACCTTGGCTTTGACAGAGACTGAAATAAGAGTAAATGTAGTGTTTTATATATCAGTAAACATGTTGTTGAATCAATTATAATTTTAATGGCGGGTCTCCGCACCCCCTTTCCATTTAATTAATGAACTTATTCATGCAATTACATTTAAAATATTACTTATTAATTTCAAGTGGGTTCATTGTGGGTATTATTAGTCCCTAACCATAATTTGGTTTCCATTCTGGTTAGTTTAAAGATTTCTTTTTCTAAAAAGTATTTAATAGGTTTTACTATTGTTCGAAGTACAAGAGCGTACTGTTGTACCAGTTTCACTATATATGTAACTGCCAACATAACTATTATAGATTGTAATTTGGTATAGTTTAACTTTCTTCTAATTGTCTGTAAGCAAGTACCAATCTTAAGACGGTCGCTACTTATTAGCAGATTTCTCTTAAGGGAAATCAGCTATTGAGGTTGTACTCATGACGCGATATTCGAAAAATTTCTTCAAATGTCCATCGATCCTACCCAGGAGATGACGAAAATGAGGTCCGTTCAAAATTATATATATATTTGTCTGTTAACGCTCTAGCGGTCGCAATTTTTGTTTGATCGTTACGAAACTCGGAATTTAATCGTTTTATGTAAAAAGGAAGATCAAGTTCGTTAATGGCTGAAATCGGACCAGTAGGAGGAGGGGATTTTCGATAATTCGACAAATCTCCGTTACTATACGTCGGATTGAAAAAATGTATAGAACCAATCTTATTGCAAATAAATTTACTATAATTATTGTTATATACATTTATTCTCTATCTTGAATCTTAACCGAGATATTTGCATTTTTATTAATTGTAATGGACGAGCTATGGTTCTCGCCGAAAGCTAGTCCGGGCGTTTCCGTTACCAATCGGTACTCGTATGGAGATTTCTCTATTGTATAACTTTACGTGGGAAATCTGCTTAGTTTACGCAGCCCCTGCGTGACGGACTTTTTTTTTATTTGAGGCTGAAATATATAATAATCTGCTTATAACGAGCTTCTGCGTTGACCGTGTAGGTGAAATAGAGTTCTAGATAAGACATGCTGGATGCCCCGGTTCGAATCACTACATTCATGAAAAATAATAAAATTATGAATTATTTACTGACGGTGCATTTCAACCTAAAAATCAATAAAAGAAAGTCAGTCACCCAGGGCCTTGTCATCTCATTTCACCACCCATTCTGCATTTCTCTCAAAGTAAGGCTATGCAAACAGAAATTGAAATTACGCTGTAATTTGTTTTTAGTGACTCTAGTTACTTTAGTAAAATTCAGACGATTACTGTAACGTAAAGTGGGAGTTTACTGAAGGCTAAATAAATACATATTCAAACAATTCACTTTATAGTCCAGATAGGAGAAGCATATGTTGAGAAACAATTACAGAAAAAGAAATATGTAATTTAACATTGGTCCTATAACATTTTTCGATCAGACTCATAATAACAGTGGTATTTTGAAGTTGGATTCACCCCTCCAATCCCCCCTCCCCCTGGAAATGGGATATATAATATAATACATAAGATAATACATCCGTAGACTGATAAGTTGACTACCCTTTTATAAAATATTGCATTTTGTGTAACCGTCCTTCCTCCTTATAGAATGTTTATGCTTCCGCCTGCATTAAGAGTAGCTTCTCAGTATTACTGTTCCTCTATCTTGTCTCAAGGCTTTGCCTGCGCAGCGTTTGCCATCAGTCTATCTTATCTCCATAAGATATTTTTCTTTAGACTATTTTTTCTTACGGGAAATCAGCTATTGAGGTCGAACTCATGACGCGTTTTTTGAAAATTTTCTTCAAATGTCCATTGATCCTACCCAGGAGATGACGAAAATGAGGTCCGTTCAAAACTGTATATATATATATATATATATATATATATATATATATATATATCTGTTACCGCTTTAGCGGTTGCAATTTTTGTCTTATCGTTACCAAACTTGATATATAATCGTTTTATACAAAAAGAAAGTTGAACTTCGTTAACGACTAAAATCGGACCAGGGGGAGGGGGGGGGTTAGAGGGGGAGAATTTCGAAAATGCTTAAAATTTCCGTTATTATGCGTCAGATTGAAAAATTGTTCAGAACAAATCTTAATGCAAATGTAATGTTCTATAAATGTTGTTATGCATATTTTTATCTTGATTAGTAACTGAGATATTTGCATTTTTTAGTTTTCGTTCTTCAGTAAAGCTCCACTCTTACTCACCTCATATTAACAATATTCTATTATGTTATGAAGTACTTTATTTGAAGCTTAAATACCAAATATTGTTCTCATTGAAAATTTAAGTTTTGAGATCAATGCAAATAAGTGGCGCACGTGGGAAATCTGCTTAGTTAACGCATCCCCTCCGTGACGGTCTTTTTAACACTTCACTAGCTTGAAGTGAGTATTGTTAATTATTCATTTAAAGTAATTTTAAATTTCTTTAAATCATGTTAGTAAGTACTATTTAAAAAAAGTAGTAGTAAAACTATAGTTTTAATTCATGAAATCCTGTATGGCAAATTGTACGTGAGCGTAGTTGCTCATTCATAGTTTCATTCCCTGATTAGATATTTCAAAAATGTCGGTGTCGTATTTATAATTTCTGTTCAGCTAAAGGCTGTACACTAAGGGCTTTTCCAAACGTAAAGCAAAATCTTCCATATCTATCGGTGAATACCGTCGTAACTGGCTGATGATCGAGTATAGCTGGCATTGTGCTTCAAGCCCATCAAAATTAGTATTGTACAACTTTTATAATTTTTAATATCTTCAGATGGTGATATCGCATCGAAAGTACAGCTAGTACTCGATTATCAGCCAGGTACGACGGACTTTACCGCTAGGTATGACAAAAGTATCATTTATACCGGCAGGACCAACCCTTTATTATTTGATTTACTGAATATTCCAATTACTAGTCATTAACCTCGCACTGGGTCCTAGCATCACTCTTGTCAAGAATAAAACGTTACTAAGACTGTTTGAAAAACGCTCCTAACTAACGTTAAATAGTAAACTACTGACTTACAATACAGTAAAGGTGTTATAAAGTATGGATCATGGGTTGAACTAAATCATTAAAAACCCCAAAACTTCGTGCCTACACTAAATAACCTGGCAAACGATCGCCATTTTCTTTGTCTATGTTCCCCATCTTTTCCTCATATTAATACCAGTACACCTAGCTCTTTCAGAATTAACTACTGGTTGGTACAATAATTTCTTTTTCGTTTTCAAAGGCCATCTCAACTCTAATGCCGATGTCCTTTACTCCCTTCGCCTTTAAATTCTAAGACAATAAATGTTTACTGTCGAATATTAACTGTTTTTACACCTCTTGTCTTTTATTCGCAGTTTAGTAAATATATTGTCCTCATATTTGTTGTTAGACATTTGTCACGTTGGCTCATTTTTACAATATCATTTAATTTCCTTCATAGTTGGTTGAAAATGAAAAGAGGGAGATGTGATGTATAAAATCATTGATGTCAAATTATGAGAGCTAATAGATGTCAATTTAGTGAAATGACCTCAGCGTGATGTAAACACATGAGTCCTCCTCTCGCTATCTACTGTAGCTAATAAATATTGCGCTTTGTTTACACAATAGACTGATCTGATAACCTTATCAACAGATATCGCATCAATAATCGGATAGGGAACTTCTAATTGAATACCAAAAAATCAACAGATGATGTAATAATTGAGGCAGGGGAATCGTTCATTGAATAGGGCTACAAATTCAAAAGGCCTTTACAGTATATTCACAGGCATTTGACTGAAACCATTCACCACCAACGATTAGGCATCCTATAAGGACCTGCAAACGATGGAGAATGTTCATTTAGCCATTCATTCATTCATGATGAGTGATCGGAAATACTATTACATACCTATAAATGAAATAACAAGATTGCGCTTGTCAGGCTCTGTACCCTTCAAGATAGACGAAACTTAACGAAACTCAGTACCTGTGTTAGCACCAACACTAGATTATAAGCTAGCATTCTGTGGAACGAACAGGTGTAGGTGTTGCAATGACGACCAGAAACTAACAAGCGTCCTTTCCTTTTCTATTAATGTACATAAAAAAATGCTTAATTGGTTCTTTAGAGTAACTTATGTTGTATAAAAATTGCATCGAAGTATTGTTATAGTCAACAATTCTTTCCTATATATGAAACTTAGTACCTGGCACCTCACTTCGAAAGATTGCCGCAGTTTCATTGAGCTTCTCAAATCCATGTCAATATTTTAATGTCTTTAGCAGGTTGCACGAAAAGTCAATCCCGAACATTAATTAATTACAATTGTCAGTTTTCCCTAAAATGTAAATAATACTTTAATTAAAATATGAAAATTAATTTAACAAGAAATTTTAGTATTGTGAAGATAATGTATAATACAATAATCATATTTGTTAATGGTAAATGAGCGATAGGTTGGTTGGCAAAACTAAGTATAGGGGGGGACTTCCTCTTTGAGTCCATCTCTTTAAAATATTGGCACTCTACAATTGTTGCTCTATACGTTTTTCGTAGTTCAAATATTAAGCTGGTTAATTCGTAATTTCTTATTTTCAGCCTTCTGTAAACCCCACTTCTAGTCATCGTATTTTCACTTAAAAATAAGCAATATATGGTGACATGAAATCACTGGTGTGTCATCTGCCAGTGTGGGAAATTTCTTAGTTTACGCAGTTCCTGCGAGTCGGATTTTGTTTTGTTCTTAGAATGATTGGTTGATTGTAATTTCGTTAGAGATTTTAACGATGACATTTTCTATAAACAGAACGAAAAGTATGATTTTGTGAAAAGAAATAAAATAGTAAAGAAGTTCTCAAAGACTTCACTTTTGTCATATTTAGAAAGAGTAAAGTGACCTCAGCTTGTTTATAGAAGTTGTTACTAGAGATGTGAGTATTCGGATGAAGTAATAGAACTGAAAATAAACAACGCCCCTTTGCCTATTCATGTCCTTTTAATTTTGTTTTGGTTTATGAATTCTATTTGCTAGCACTGAAATGAACATTAAAAATATCATAAATGAAGTAGTAATATTCCAAAGGATATATTTATTAGCTTTTTCTGAGTTTGACAGGTCTGTATTTCAGCTAGCCTTCAAACGTTTCTTGCTCTTTTATGTTCTATATTCTCTTTAATGGAGTCTTTAAATTTAATGGCCGGTTGTAGGGGGAATAATAACTGCGCAGAACATTAAACTTTTCTTTATTCTATTTATTTTAACAATAATTTCTTTGTTGTTAAAAATAAATTGCCAATTCTACCTTAAGCTTACCAAAGGGTTTTTATTGTGATACATTTTATCCGAAAGTTAGAGATAAGTTTAATGGTTGTGCTAATCAAGCCGTCAAGCTTGTCGAGATAGTATTTGATGTTTTTCACTAAACCATTTTTATTTTGGATAACATTTCAGCACTACAACACAGTGATTTATTTTGTAGGTTTTAAAAGTTTAATTCTATTGTAATTATAGAGTTTTGTTTTATATTTAATTTAAATAACAAGAACTCATTTGTATATACAGACTTCTTTAAAGCTGGATGGTGAGAGCGACAATTTCATACTAATCGAAGAATTTTGTTTTGATTTAGCGTTTTATCAGCAGGTAGCTGAAAAAATTTCCAACCCAACAATGAATATTACGAATGGGATGATAACCTTTATATAATATAAAGTGGACATTAATAAAACTATGTAAATATTCTAATTACTGGGTTTTTCCAAGATGGTATTAAAGTACAATAGCTTGTATACTAGCTGTACAAAGCTGTTTTTTTTTTATTTATTTACTTGAGATACAATGGCGGTTCATCATCAAACAAGAAAGAATATAAGAGTAAAAATTAAATGAATATTACAAATCTACAAAATTAAATATTAGAAATGTACAAAATACATATTACAAAGCACAAATATTATATCTAAAGAACTAGTAAATTTACAAGAACAGAAAAAAAAAACAATAAAGGTGTAAAATGGAATGCAGTAGAATCTGAAAGGAGGTACATTTATAACCTTATGATTTACAAATACAATGTTTACTGTAAATAATTTTTTATAATGATCACTTATAAATAGATACAGTCACATCATATAGTAAACTATCCAGTCACCCAGACTTGCCCGAAGAACTGTGTTTTACAAATACATACACACACACACACACACACACACACACACACACACACGAGCGGCACACCCCTATACGCGCAGCAATTTAATAGTTTTTATATTTATTCAAACAAACCATTATATCTTGAATATTTAGAAACATCATCTATAAATTGACTACTGTTGGCTAGTAGTTCTCATAAATTTCTGGGCCATGGCTACATTTTACTTGTCTACCGGTCAGTAATAGCTGTACAAAGATACATAAAATTGTTAATATTGGCCAATTTGTTAAACATATTTTCCCTAAGGATTCAGGTCATGGAACCGGTGTAGAAAACTTTCCTCGAATGTTAACCGAACCTACCTCGTAAATCTCATTCTCTCTCTCTTTCTTTCTTTCTCTCTCTCTCTCTCTCTCTCTCTCTCTCTCTCTCTCTCTCTCTCCATATATATATATATATATATATATATATATATATGTACATACATACATACATTCATATATACAGCCATACACATACAAGTTTTCCTTATTCCAAATATGGGTTTTCAGGACTAGATTTCTGCATATGATTTCCATGTAAATCGCATGAAGGATGTATAAACAAACAATTTAAAACGTAATTGTGTGGAAACATACCCACAGAAAATTCAATTCAATATAAAGGACATTCTTTTTAACATGAAAACTACTGCCAAAAAGAAATTGGAAGTTGGTATTTCTTAATTTCGAAGTAAGTCTGATTTAAATGTGACTGTCATGGATGTTAATTTTTCTTTGTGAGAAAGTTAACCTGGGTGTAGGTATAATAGATGAGAGTGAAGGTTACTGTTTAACGACCCTGTTGTTGTTTTAGCAGCTATTAACTCTTTATTCGATTATGTTCATTATTTTCTCTATGTCCCCTATTTAATTTTAAAATAAAATTCTCCCCTTTATTCGTGAGATTTGAATAATATTTTCAATATTTAGCAGATTTTCATAGGGTGCATTGCTTGATGATGCAATTTTCTAAAAACATTTGTTACTTTTCGAAAAAAATATTCACCGATCCTTGAATAAAAGATTTTGTGGATGATCCCAGCATTTCATTTAGACTAATTAATAGTTATTTAACCCAATTTCCTCGGTGGTCTCTAAGTGACTGCTTATAATATTTTATTAATAAATAATGTTTATTTACCTTTTGTTTATTTGATTTATCTAACAGCCCTTCTTTTATGTTCATCTTCTTGACGTTGTTTTCTTAATGTAGTTATTTTCACGTCTCCTGACTTATGAATATTAGCAGATTTCCCTTATGGGAAATCAGTCATTGAGGTCGTACTCATGAAGCGATTTTCAAAAGTGTCCTCAAATGTCCATCAATCCTACCTAGGAGTTGACGAAAATGAGGTCAGTTCAAAATTATATATATATATATATATATATATATATATATATATACTTGGATGTTAGCGCTCTAGCGATAGCAATTCTTATTTGATACTAACAAAACTCGATATTATACTAAAGGTCGAGTTCATTTTCCTCTCATATTAAAAATTTGCTTTTATATTATGACGCATTTCATTTGAAGCCAAAATACCAAATAATGGTCTCATTGAACTTTTACGTTTTGAGATAAATGCCAATACGTGACGCACGTGGGAAATCTGCTTAGTTAACGCAGCCCCCTGCGGGAAGGACTTTTTTTGTTTAAGTTTTGCATGAATTTGCTGGACGATGGAATTTCCGTTTTCAGATTGACGCCTATGTTCCTAACTGGCCGAAGTAAGACTTGTCAGGTAGGAAATTGCGAGGAATGCTAAGAAAATGCGCACAGTCTAATATAGTATTTTTCGTCATCCTGAGAATATCACCCCATCACTTAATAATGACAGCAGAGGCGAGGAGAACATTAGTCATTCGGTTAACAGCCAGACCTGTAGCGTCGTAGATTCTTTGGGAGGGGCTGTGTCAAGATGTTAATAGGGGGAGAGTGTAAGAGAACGTTGAAGCCACCTCTATGTTTACCAGACTGTAGGACATCAAATGGGCAAGATGTTTTTCCCTCTCATAAAATTCATTTTAGGTGGTTACATTTACATTAATGCTTAATATTTTAAATGCTATCTTTTTTGATATCTTTCAAGGATTTTTAGGTATTTTAGAGTTCGACGCCACGGCATATTAAAAATAGGACGTGAGTTCTTTTAGATCGATGGAGTCCGCTACTTAGACCCTCTTGATAGGACTTTAAGTAGAAGCTCTTGGACATCGATCCACATGTTTCATACTATTTCAGCAGGCGAAATTCTTAATATAAGCGAAGGTTCTATTCTCCTTTGATGAGACTAGCACGGCAATCACTTTCGATTTTTAGTTGAGGCTCCACAATTAATGGCATGATACGGAGAAAAAGGAGGTCTTTTTATAGGTTTTTGGTAGACCATATTTTTTTGGGGGGTGGGGGGGGGGTTTGAATCGTACATAAATATCCATCATTTCGTATCTCCCAAGTTTCTTGTCTTTTAATTTTTCCTGGAGTTCGGGACGGGTCCTTTCTCATAGGGGTTTCGTTGAAGCAGTCATTCCATTTTTGACAGGATTTCAGACTTTGTATATGATCATTGTGGGGTTGTCTTTCTCCCCATTCATGATGAGGATGTCTTCATTCTTCTTTTGGCCTGAGAGGGCCTTGAGTTGCTCCCGTAACAGATAATTCTTGAACAATCTGGATCTTATTGGTATGCGATCCGTCTCTGCAGGCCCCGCGATGCTGAGGTTCTTTCTCAGGTTGGTCTCATTAGAAGCTATGAATAACTCCACAGGCAGGAAATTGGGGGTGACAGTGAAATTCATTCCCTTTTCCAGGGCTCAAGCACATTTCTTCGCAAGCCTATACTCCATAAGTTGACGGCGGAGGACTTCTTCTTGTTGTTCCTTTGGGTCCTTGCATGGTTGGTGGGCTGTTGACGGCCCTTTAAGGTTGTTTCCATTTATTAGATTCCAGATCCTTTGATTCTGCAAGCTTTGGCTTTTCATTGCTCAGAGTTATCTTCCCCTCGGTGTCCTTTAGTGGAAGATGCGGAGTCAGTGCCGAAATCGGTAACCGATTCTCTCCCGGGGGCTTCTCTCCTTGCCTGCAGTAAATGTTGTGGCAGTATTGAGAAGGGGCCCGAATTGATATTCTGGGCGAGGAGGCCACTAAATCACAAAGCAGCAGGGGCTGCGTTAACCAAGCATATTTCCCACATGCGTCACGTATTTGCATTAATCTCAAAACTAAAAGTTCAAATGAGAAAAATATTTGTATTTATGCTTCAAACAGAGTGCTTCATAATATAACAGCTTTTTGTTAGTATGGCATGAATAGGAGTAGGGGTTTACTAAAGGCCGAAAACTAAAAAATGCAAATATCTCTGTTAATATTAAAGATAGTGAAAACATGATTATAACAACATTTATAGAACATCATATTTGAAATAAGATTGAGTTAATACAGTTTTTCGATCCGACGCATAACAACGGAGGTATTTCGAATTTTCAAAATTCTCCCCTTCTAATTCCCCCCTCCAACTGGTTCGATTTTAGCCGTCAACGAAGTTGATTTTCATAATTCTTATGTTGCTGGATGTGGGAGGGCAAATCTGGGAAACAGGTCTCAATAACACGAAGTCTTCCCACCAATTTATTTATTCACGCACAAGGCCTTTCGGCACTAACGTGCCATCACCAGGTGCTTTGCTGTACTCTAGTAGTAATGGCCCCAAAGCCCTGTCGTCAACGTCAATTATACAGCAAAGCACCTGACGATGGCACGTTGGTGCCGAAAGGCCTTGTGCGTGAATAAATAAATTGATGGGAAGACTTCATGTTATTGAGACCTGTTTCCCAACTTGATTTTCATTTTACATAAAACGTTATATAGTTTTGAACGGGCCTCGTTTTTGTCGTCTCCTGGGTAGGATATTGTGTACCCATATCGAGGAGTGGCTACAATGTAGAAGGCACCTAGCCGCGAGGCCTTAATCCTTCTACACCAATCCAACAACCTCATGGTGACTGAGGACTCGCTACGATGGACAGAAGCGAGTCCTATGGAAGGGACAGTCTCCTACTACCCAGCTCCCACACGAGAGAAGAACTCCCGTACATGTACCAGTTTTCCTGGCCTGTACGTCCTTGTGCTTTGAACACACGACCACTACGTCTATGACCGGCAGTGAAGGCAAGCCTCCACTCCGGACACCACCCAGCCCGTAGTTCACATTGAGTAAGCAGACCTTACCCCATTAAGGCAGGAGTGATCCCCTGCCCGGAACAGCAAAGCCGACTAAGGACCTACTGTTCCTACGGTTCCCCTACCCAGCAGCTACACAGCGGGGGCTTACTGCTGCCACTGGGAAGGGCCGGCCCCGTGCCGGGACCCTGGGTAGGATAGATGGACATTTGAGGAAATGTTTCGGAAATCGCGAAATGAGTACTACCTCATTAGACGATTTCCCTTAGGGGGAATCTGCTAATCGCCGGTGAAAATCAGAAGAGGAGTTTGCCCAGCGAGGAAGTCAAGGAACCGATGTATAATATAAACAAATATTTGTATAGCTTCTTTACTGAATATATATATGAAACTTGCCAAACTTGCTTGCGGTCACGTCTTACGATGTAAACACTAATTTTCTATGATCTTTGATTTTCGATATGGATATACCTGTTTTCTCCGACGTTTGAATTTCCATCTCAAACATCGGTAGACATGAAGATATGATGAGGTTATCCTCCTTCTTTCTAGATGTATTCACATGCTTCTGATTTCATTTTTCATTTGAAATACCTTTTAAGTTATATTATCTACATTAGTTGGGAAACTAATTGTGAACATGTCCAATGGACTTTAATGTATATAAAGTTTATGTCCATACGTGAGATTCACATGCGACATTTGTTCGTCTCCTTAACATAGTAGTGGATTTCCTCTGACCAGCTACTTCTCATGAATTAAGAACACCGAGATTTCGTGGGGAAATATTGTGTAAAATGCACATTTTTCACTTTGGTAGGAGTGTATGGTGGTAGGTAAAGTATGGTGATTCTGCTACTGTAGTGAATTGAGACTGCTCATATTCGGGTTATCACTTTTTTTAAACCAGGCTGAAAGTAGGGTTTCATTACACAAACACACACACATACACCCTAGCAAACACCAAACTTATCAGCACACCTACTGCACGACTGTTATAAATGTTTGTTTATGTATATAACGTTACAATTGTTATGCGGCCACTCCCATATTCGATATTTAAAAGTCCTACGTAAAATTCCAGGTAAATTCATCAAAGGTAAAAATCACGAAGGAGGTGAATAGCTAAGTTGTAATTATGGGTCCATTGATAAATATCATTGAAAAAGTTATTTCATTGAGTTGCTGTTTGATACATTTTGTTCAAACCCAAAATTTGTTAGAACGATTGTTTTGCTTGCAGGCACATACTAATGCGCAGGTACATACTAATACTCTGCTCATACTAATGCGATTTTCACCTTGCGCTGTAAAATAGTTTCTCATATCCCGTTTAAATTGCATAACTTTTTTTTTTCACTCAGTGCCCATACCAAAAATTTAAAATGGAACATCTTTTTTTATGCCACATCAGCACGTGGGAAATCTACATTTTTCAGTTTGGTTGACAGACTTTTCTCTAACTCTGCTAACGTCATTTGGCGAGTAAACGGATAGTGTGAAGCGTAAGGCGCAGACCTTCAGAGGAAAGAGTGACGAATCGGCCAGCCGATGGCCTTGCCAGGTACTTACACTAAACAAAACTCTTCAACTAACAGTGTTGCATCTCATTGTGCACAAAACTAAACACCCGCAATTTTTATGACAGTGGGAATTTTATTTCAATTGCTCAATGAAATCATCTCATGCCTGTCGGAGATCACGTTCCATTGGAACGAGTCTGTAGACCATTTTTTCTTAATTGATATGTATCCTAATTTTAGAATATGTTAATAGCTATGGGGCTCGAAATTGTGTTTTAAAGCGGTAGCCTCATGGCCCATGGTGGTTGGAATCCATTAATGTAGTAAGCTAATCATTTTTAAGTTGTTCATATTATTTCGTACAATACTGTTCTTTTGTTGAATTGGAAGCCCTAGTAAAGTCATAAATTTAAATATTGATATTTGTATTCTATCGAATTACACTATTAATAATTTGAAAATATCGGATATTTTACAAAATTTGAATGCAGCATATCTATTGCTTGCTATAAAAGATGCTAGGAAACGTAAATAATTTTAGAAAATAACTTATATATATTGTCATTGCCATAGAGTATTCTACTGTTTGATACTTATAATTTATTATATGTAGATATTTTCTGTTTATTTTGAATCATAAATTTTGTATTCAATGTAGACAAACTAATTTTGTTTTTCGTTTTCAGGTAATACTTCATCTAGTGGTTTTGAACATATTTCGTAAGTATTAATTTACTTTATTGCGGTAAGCTTATTTTATTGTTAAGAAATGATGATTATGCCGTTATATCAGTGGCAGAGAGAGAGCGTCGGACTTTAGATATCCTAAGTGTAGCAATATCTAGCATGATTACTTTAATGGGTGACCATCGAGTTAGTTCACCGGTTTACTTCCACAGCGCGCTGTTATCAGACATACATACATATATACTCAAATGTTTGTCTAACTAAGATCATAATTAAAACCTACTTACAAACTGAGTACTGCGTTGATTATAATTATTAACTTTGTTTCTCGTAATTTTATAAATATCTACAAATATAAATAAAATAAAATTCTATATGTTATTGGTATAATTTTGATGTTGTTGGCCTTGAATTATACCCAAACGTCTCTATAGCTGTAGATTAATTTTACCGTACCTAACTGGCACCCATAACTAGAAAATCCAACGGCAGTTATCTAGGATATTAAAAGAGAATAAACCTTTACTTATCTGCTTCAGGTCTTGCACAATTGACGTGTCATACTCTCTTTACTTCTCTTTGTAGAATTGGTATGCCACAGCCAGGGAATGGCTGGGGATACATTAATGTTGTGATTTAAGTTCTTATGGAAACTTAAGGCGTTGACCTAAATTTCACCTGGTTTAATGGTTTAATTCTCAAACGGACAATAGGAATTTGTTTAGATACGAACTCATTGAATGTAATACTTCGTTTCACTCTGGATAGAAAAAGGTGGTAACATGTAGACATCCCTTTCTACTTAGCCATAAAAGCACATAGTGAACGTCAGTAAATACCAACAAAGCTCTTAAAGCAACCAATCGACATTAAAAGTTGGTGTATGCATGCCTACTTAGGAAATTTAGACAGGACTTGTCTTTCTATTTCTTTAACTTTGAGAAGCTTCCGTCAGGAGACAATGGGAACTACTGTATATCAATGGCCTGACTGGCATGGTGCCGTGCTTAAAGAAAAAAGCATGGAACAACATAAAAAAAGATGTATTATAGCACGTGGTTATTCGTTGGTCTAAGGAAGCCAGATTCCAGTAGTGGTAAAAGTGAAAATACATTCATTTTTGAATTGAACTATATATGATTTGATCGTAGAAAAAAGCTCACTGTCTGCACTAAATAATGAAATTTTTAGCTAATATTTTAGTAGGAATTAAATAATTAAATATTTATACTAGAAAGTCAATTATTATTCAACATGGTTGACTAAAGTGAATTTGATAACCTACAATCTACAATAATAGCAGTTTTTATGTTAAAGATAGACAAGGAAAATAAAACATTTCAGACTTAGCATTTATTATTGACTAGTGCTCAATTTTACTTGCCCTTGACCATACTGACAAGAAAATCAATGTAACACAATTTAAAAATAAAAGAAAAACCTAATTACTAAGTTGAATAATGATGCTTAGTAAGAATTTAGGAAGGAATCTGCTAAATAATCACCCATATTACACTAATACACAGCATATTACTGCATTCACAGTCATTTAATGGGAATTTTTTTCTTAGCAGTCTCAATACCTCGAAGTAGTTGATTGCGTTTTATGAATGAAGTCCAGCCTTTGGTGAAACGATAAATAGAGGGTACTTATCGATTATCGGAAGGTCACCCATTTAAAGGCGATTATTAAATCATAATTAAAAAAAACAAAACACTTTATTATGTAAAATAACATGTCTAAAATTTATTTAAATGACAAAATGTAATTTCAAATTGGAGTTAGCACAAAACTGGAATATATCGCGGAGTAGCTGCATAAAGCGGCCGTCCCCGGCCGTCTGCCACAGGAAAAGGTAGCTGTCCAAGTAGTGTAGTAATAAACGATCATTAAGCGGTGTTCATAAACACCAAGTGCTGTCAATATATGATCACTCAGTTTCTGATAAAAAGAAACAGAATGATGACTAAGATGACCTAGTCATGAATGAACAGTCTATGGCAATTACAGCAAATAGCGAAAAGTGGTTTTGGAACAGAAAATATTTTGTCTGTAAATAATGAGTGACCTTCCTTTAACCATTTGGTCATTTATAAATTATGGAAGTGTTATATTAAATAATAAAGTGATTTAATTATGATTTAATAATCGTCTTTAAATGGGTGGCCTCCCGATAATCGATAATTATCAAAAAGAGTCCTACTCCTCTCCTTCTGTAGCGATGTATGTTTATTGTCTATTCTAGCCAATAGCCCAATTCAAAATTTGTTTTTTGTATTGAATACTAAGGACGGGTACCGTCACTATGGGTAGATAAAAATAAAAATAAAATTTTAAAAACTATTTTTAGCTATATAAATTAAGGTGATTCATTACACATTAAATAATATTAAATCAAATGTTTTCTAAAACTGATTTTATGAAAAATATATTTTTGTAGCTGTTTACTATTACCGGTTTCGATAATTAATTATTGTTTTTATCTCATCTAACTTCTTAAATGTTACTGTTAAATTTTCCAGTTAATCTTGAGTAGCAATTAGAAGACGGCTAGGGTCTTTTGCACTTTAGGGGAGCCAGTGATTGCATTAAGACCAACTGTTCCTAGAAGAAGTGATAAACACATGATGTGGTGGTAACCTCAACACTGCTCTTGGTTATCAAGATAACGCTGCCATATTATAAAATAAACATTCTAAATTATTAAAGTAGAACATTTATTTTAGGATGAATAATAGAAGCTAAGTAAACAATTTTTCTTTAAATAAGAACAAATTCTGGCCATATCCTTCAGTATTTGTTCGAAAAAATCTTTGTCCTTATTCCTCTGTCTCCATAGAAATTCACATAGATATGAGTCTATTAGTGTCCGTCTTGTGCCGCATTCCTTTCTGTTTCTGTTCGCTACACGTTAGCAGATAATTGAAAATGAGGGGTCGCCAGCATTTCGGACACATAATATGCCCCATTGCACAAATGTATTGCTAGTATTAGATTCAATCATAGTATTGATACATCATATTGACAATATTGTCTTAATAATTCAGTTATTAACGTATATCTGAAGAATAAGTACATTATTGTTAAAATTATTTTATTTACTTAAAATCAATTCGATACTGGAATATCGGACTCAATTAACAATTTGAACTGTGATGCCTTAAGTACTAAGCCTAAGTCTCATCATTACTTTCTTATATATGTATATAAAATTGTTAGAAAATACATTTTACTGTGGCCCTTTTCCTTTTTGAAGAACTGAGACACATTATGGAGAAAAGAACGAGATATTGGGTCATCTTAACGTTCCAGTATTACTTGAACTGAAATCAGCAGTCCGTGGGAATACAAGGTCTGCTCACAATGCCAACCCAACAGTGGTTGACTCATGGCTATTTCGACAGCAAAGTTTGTACGTAGCTTCCTCAAATGAAGCTTGACTATTCTGTATTAAATTAACTCGGCGATATATGTTGCTAATTTTGTAACCTGTCTGTGAACAATGATGACTTAGTTTTTATGCTTACTTTCCTTGTGCCTTACTGCTCTCTTATATAACGATTTCCAATGATAGGAGAAGACTTAGCCTCAGTTTTAATAGAAAAATCATTGTGTCACTCGATTGTAACAGCCTATTGTGTGAACAATCAGATAATAACTCGTTAGATAAAAGTGCTTCTAGGATGGAAATAATGTAACCATTAAATGATTTTTCAAGCAAGTAAGATAATTACCTCACAGTAAAACTAGGCTTGGGTTCAAAATTACTTTATATTTTTTATTTCTATGTGAAGAAAATTCCATCTGATTAAATTTGTATTTCGTGTGGATTTCTGTGCTTGAGTGTATATTGTATAAGGTGATAATTTTCGAACGGAATAATAATTGCCCTTGAAATTGGGAATTTAAACTTTATTGAAATACTCAGAATTTTCATTAATCGGAAAAATCGCTGTCTTTGGCGCAATATTAATTTCACACTATTAGTCCATTTACATTCACACTACTCACCCTATGAAATATATATACCTAATTGAAATAAAAAAAATAAGGAAGTGCTCATTAATTTATTTCTTAGCATAATGAAATTCCCAATATTTTATTAATCCCCGAAAAATACTTGTCTCCATTATCATGTGTTTTAAATTGTAGGCATTAACGATTTTTGTTCTTGGCACTTAGCAATATGGTAATTGCAGTAAGGGCTGAATAATCAGTTTTCTGCGAAAATGTTATTGTTCCATTCGCTGCGTATGAGAGAGGTTCAAATAACTTACACATTGCAATATTACGGGCTGAAATATAATTGAAATGCTTGGAAAAAAAAGAAAGCTGTGGAGTAATAGCAGACGTTTCAGTATTTTTCATACATTTTTCTACAGATATTAACATGTCCAAAAAGAATGGAACCTTATGAAAACAATAGTATTCCGTGGCAGATGGTACAACGTGAATAGTTTATACTCTAGGGCCGGAAAATAGGATCACACAACCTTTCATGTTTCTACGTCGTTAAAATTCATCCCTAAATGGGTATCACACCTACGATGGATCAAGTGCTCCTCAATCACGTTACCATAATTTAATCATATCCAAGCTATGAATATTCATTAGTTATTGCCGTTTAAGGGATTAATACTCTAAGCTTATAAGCTCTCCATTGAACATAAAATTATTATTATTATTATTATTCCCTAACTTTTAATATATTTCAGAAGCAAGAAAGAAAAAACCATCGTCGCCTTTAAACGACATTGACAAAGACTTTTAAATAGTAATTTCACAGATAATTGTAAGAAGCCTATTTCTCCTATCATTATCGCACTAACTATTTTACGCAAAGCTAAGGAGTATTTGTTGAAGCTTTTAAAAGAAAAAGTAATTAATGAACTTATTGCCGTTTCTAATTTAATTATTTCAAACGGAAATAGATTCGACTTACTTTAATCTTCTTTCATTCACAAGGATGGAGCATTATCAAAGAATTTCTGGAATTTAAATTTAAAGTAATTATAAAAAGATTGCATCTTAATTAAATAATCATTGTACTTATTTCCTGAATAATTCCATTTAAATACTGGTCCGATTTGAATTCATGAATTATTCCGTCAGTATTCATTCCGTTCTTAATTTTTAATATTTTTATATTAAAGATTAAATGTTTGAGTCGAAATATATGACCAGTTGTATGTACTCGTTGTGAGTTTAACTCATGTTTGAAGTTGAATTTAATTGTAATAACTTTTATTGAATTATTTCATCTTTTTTTTAACATTATACAGATAGGGAAATTACAATTTATTTCCATTATCGTCTATATAAAACATGCTATTAATATTCTTGCCTTTTTATAAAGCACTCTAGAAAATAACAGGATAATGAAACTGGAACATGGAACTATTTTTCTGTTAGTGTCTAAGGGAATGAGCTATCTTTTGGAAAATGCTTATTTTTATAATGTACATTACATTTCAACACTAATCATATTAATTTATCGTAACTGAATTTATATTATTTATTTCCTGCATTGTAATAGCCGTCACACGGTTTGACCATTGGTATTTTCTTGTTAATATCCTCGTAAACTGGGAATATATAGCGAAATACGGCGGAAGGAATATAAACAAAAGAATACTAAGAATTATTAATGTTTCGAAATAATATGAAGTGTTATGATAAATTATATAGGTAATATCCAGTTCACATTATAACAAGCACTACAAAAACATCGTTAGCACCCACATAATTCTGTTATCCTTGTCACATGTTTAATCGTTCCTCTTTTGCACATTGTATTTTATTTATTTATGAATGCCCCACATTAGATAAGAGCCCTCTTGTACATCCACTTAATATAAATTTTATTGGTAGTTCGGTGACAACTGACTATATATATTGGTTGTCTTTAAATATTAGTGTCAGTCTAAAGTGGCCTGCACGGTCTGGCTAAAACTTCTTCCTTTCTTGATCTACTGAATATTGTCAGCAGGTTGCAGACAGATCTCTTTATCAATCATAGTTTGTTGGCAATTTCTGTACCTATACCATAGTAACCAGAAATGCGTAATTTATTGTTCTTGTGACTTTAGACAATACATATGTTTTCCACATTTATTTCATGTAATCTTCTGTAACTTGGAATTTGATGCAGATTAACAATAGATATGACAAGCTTATATTTTCTCTTTAAAAACCTAAAATATACAATTACAAAACTGAATACAAGAAAGTCCCAGTGAATTGACTTTTTAATATGACCTTGAACTTTAGAGCAAGGGAAAAATCCGAAAGAATTATTGTAAGGATGACCTGGAAACCTTTGGAATCTCGCCAATCGGAAGTACTTCAAGAGGAACGACGAACATTCAGATACCAAAATAATGCTCACATATTAGTAATAAATTCCATTGTAAAGTGTTTTCATCTACATACAAAAATTTATAGAAACCTTGTTTTTTTACTATTGCTCATTTATTCAGTAAATCTAAATAAAAATTAGTCTTGATTTTAGTAGGCTATTACAGCAATAAGTAAGGTGTTTATTTTTTATAAAAGAGGCTAGAGCCAATGTTTTCTATTTTCATGTTCTTTATTGGGCTTACTTGACATAATTCTCACTAATAATGCAATTCTATGTCTTATTTTCGAAATGAAGCGCAGTAAGTATACATTTGAAACTAAATAATAATTTAGTTCTATTTTGAGAAAACCCTCAATAGGAACCCCAATTTTTAATTTTTCAATTCCCGAAGCAATCTTATTTAGAACGTTTTTACAATTCCACTTCTAGCCACTTAAGCTAATGGAGTTAAGCTCCTTGTAGGTATTACCACACCCTTTTAATTTAGGGAGAATTTTAGTAGATTCACTTCAGGAAAATCAAAGATTGAGATTGTACTCATGAAGCAATTTTTCAATATTCTTTTTAAATATCCAATGATCCTCTATAAAATTGATCAAAAATGAGGATATATTCTTCTATTTATATAATCTCTTCAACTCCCCTCTTTTCCCTTCTCTACTCTACCCTCACAAACTTGATCCCTGTACTTTCAAAATGATGATTTTCCCTGCAATCAAATTTCTCTCCATTTTCGTTTTGGAACGGCAACGGTCATCAAGCAGAGCTCACCCAGTATATTACGAAAAAACTATTTCCTCTATTCTATCATTATATTAGTTCCAAAAACTGGGAAACCTTGCCGCAGTATTAACTGCTTTCAAACAAATACTTCCTCTGTTATGGTTTCTAATCACACACTGAACATTTTAGTGCAAAATATATATTAAAAAACTGTATTTCCGTAAAAACGGTTGTATCTCTGAGATACGAGTACACGCGCCCGAAGGCGGAATATTCTTGACGCGCCCGACCGAGGGTTAAGTCTTATACTACCAAATCCTTTTCCGTTACTTTCAGAAATATTTGCAAATACTCCCACTGAAACAAATTTCATCGACCTTCATAACATTATTTCCATTTACCAATTTGATATCCTTTTAAACAGTGCAGAGTTCAAAAAAGCCCTCTATGTTACAGTGGTATTACACAGCTTCTTTAGACCTGTTCAAACATTTCATCGTTAAGAGCACAATAGATTGATTTCTAAGTTATGAACTGTGTACCTTATTTGGTATTACTGAATCACACCTATTAATAGGTCTTTCGTTGTGCTGAAAGGAGCCGCATTCCCGGACACACAGATTCTCAGTGAAGTGTACTGGATCGCTTTTTCTCTATAATAAACAGAACTGTTAATCATAGACTTCCTAATAAAAATATAGCGACATTTGCAGAAGATCTTTGTACTTTTAGTATAAATTCATAATAATATAATAATGGCCAAATATGGCACATTAAAACAAACTGAAGCAAATGTCATCATAAAATCTTCGCAATTCTGCGTATATCCAACAACTACTGCTGATCGCTACCGTAGGTATTATTAAATGCAGGTTGGTCTTGAAACCATTGTTCCAAATTTAAACGACATTACCTAAATTTACGGAATCGAGAGTTTTGCTGAAAAGGCTCAACGGAAAAGAAACTTTTGATTACTGAAACCATTATAAAGTTATGATTTAAACCGGGAACAGATAAACCTTCGAATGACAGGAGTATCAAATTCATTCAATCAAAAGTTCTAAGAAGCATTGTATAAATCCATAATTTGTTGAGGATGCCATTGCAACTTCACAATATTTCGGGGCGTGTGAATCTTTCTAAAGCCTGGGTTTCTCCTTTTTTCTAAAACTGATACCCCATTAGACTGAAGAAAAGGTGGTGCAAGCGAGATCTTTTTATGGAGCTTAAAGCCCGAGAAGCTTCTTTACACATCTGAGCTCCAGTCGCACTCCCTGTAGAGCTGCTACTACATTAGCTTGAACTTTTATCAGATTTCCCTCTAGGAAAATCTGCTGTGGAGTTTGCATTCATGACACGAATTTCGATCAATTTCTCGAAACTTCCCAGGAAATGAAGAAAATGAGGTCTGTTCATATATATATATATATATATATATATATATATATATATATTCTGTTAACGCCTCCAGTATCGCAATTTTGTCTGGAAACTCGATTTATGAGCATTTCATGTAAACTGAAGATCAATTTCGTTAACAGCTGAAATAGGACGGTGGGGTGGTTTAGGGCGAGAGGAGATTGAAAATTCAGAACATTTCCGTTATTATGAGTCGAATAGAAAAATTGTTTATAACCAATGTTGTTGGAAATTTAATTTCTTTTACATGCTGATCTGCACATTTCATGTTTATGAATACTAAAGTATAAATTTACATAATTTTCAACCTTTTGCAAATTCCCACTTTTTGCAGATATATCATGAAACGTCTTAGTTGAAGCTTAAATAAATACCAAATATTGTTTCCGACGGACTTATTATAGGTTTTTGATTTGAAAATGATTATATCACCTATCACAATATCATTTGAAATTAGACGAATGGGGATTTAGAAATTTTTTTGAATTAACCCTTTATAATGTTTTGCACCGTAGTGTCAGTCAAATAGTGCTTTTCCTAATCTCAGTAAATGTCCTGTACATTTTTCTGTACCTTGGCTCTTAACAGAGCTATTTCATTTTATTCCGTTTCAACCACCCAATAAACCCACACTTCTACTAATTCTATGTATTTTTAATACTCTAATATACCATTGCATCTGTTTTTCACTGTTTATCTATGAAGTTTTGTTTTCGGAGAGAAAAGTGGAAATTGAAAGTTTGTCGTTGTATATGACGTCCTCTGTATGTTATGCGCTACAGCATTTTTACAAGGCATTTGGGAGTGATTTATGGATATTTATTGCAGGTCTTCTCGCATAAAATCACCTAATTATGGGAAGAATAATGCTCCTTTTAAAATATAGCTTTAAGTAAAATTAGCAAGGTTTTAATTGAGTTGATTATGCCTTTAATATGGCGGATTAAGGAAACAGGCTGTGAATGGCGAAAAGGATTTAGAGGCGAGGGTTTAGTGGAACTGACTAAGGACGCTGTGACAAGAGGGAGATCAAAGAGGCCCTGTGACCGCTCCAGACCCACAACTAAACTTCAGAGCAGTCGCTCCACTTCATGGGACACTCTATTTAACTAAATTTGTGGGAATAACACCTCCTTTAAACAGGTATGAAGCCTTTTTGTGGTTTGACCGCTTGGGAAACTTTCAAAAACAAACTTATATTAACTTTTAATAGCAAAAGATATAATTATTTTCATAGAACTCCTCTATGAAAATAGTCAATAGTGTAATATAAAAATATATTTATTTTCTGAATCAAAGAACTCTTATCAATTCAAACGTTTGGTTTTAGTCCTGCATACTTGATCTGATTTGTACACCTCATGACTTCTTTCCACTCTTACCAAATAAATAAACAATATGCTTTACACCACATTTAAAATCATCTCGTTTCAAAGTTATATATCTCCAAAAACGAGTTTTCCATTCAATATATCGGACCAAAAGATGTCATAAAATATAATTTATGTGTTTTTGACGTTCTACAAAACAATAAAGGGTGACAAGAAAGGTTCTATACAAAACTTTTTTATCCCTATGAGATACAGGACCGCATTTTTTTATTAGCAGATTTCCCTTAAGGGAAATCAGCTATTGAGGTTGTACTCATGACGGAATTTTCTAAATTTTTCTTCAATGTCCATCGATCCTACCTAGTAGATGACGAAAATGAGGTCCGTTCAAAACTGTATATATATATATATATATATATATATATATATATATATATATATATATATATATATATATATATATATATATTTGTCTGTTACCGCTCCAGTGGTCGCAATTTTTGTTTAATCGTTACGAAACTCGATATTTAGTCGTTTTATGTTTAAAAAAAGATCAAGTTCGTTAACGGCTTAAATCGGATTAGAGGGAGGGGGGGTTTAGAGGAGAGGATTTTCGAAAATTCGAAATATCTCCGTTACCATACGTCGGACCGAAAAATTGTACGAAATCAATCTTATTGCAAATTAAATTTACTATAAATATTGTTATATACATTTTTCTCTATCTTGAATATTAACCGAGATATTTGAAATTTTTATTAAATCTGGGCGCCTAACGGACGAGAGTTACTTTCCCGCCAAAAGCTAGTTCGGCCGTTTCCTTGACTGGCTTGGCTCTCGTGAAACTTCTCTATTGTAAAACTTCACGTGGGAAATCTGCTTAGTTTACGCAACACCTGCGTGACGAACTTTTTTTTTATTTATACTCTCCTCTAACTCCTAGGGGACGTGCTCAACTACATGTTTCAACAGCCCTTAATTTGAAATTTTTTACATTGTAAGGTTTAAAAAGGCGTTTCTTGTCAAATTCCGGGCATTCTACCCAAAGATTGCTACTTCTTTACCCAAGTACTCACATAGGCTCATGATCAATGTTGGTGCAGGGGAATGGAAAGAAGGGCAAAGTTATCACATAATTTAATGAATTATAATCTCAAATTAATAAAATGAACTCGATGGGCTGTTTATAAAAATATAGCGGTTCAAAACTGATAAAATTGATACAATCTACAATATATTTGTAATAAAAATTAATTCTCAAGTAAGTGTAAGGTTCACGGATATTACGAAAAATCTTGTAATTCAATCTATTCAATGTAAATAGTCCAATATAAACAGTCAGTGAGTCATACGTGATTCCTTTAGTCTCGTATTGCTATTAGTAGACCGGTTTGATTGTTTGAGTGAACAAGCTATAAATTTGACACCTTCAACATCACAATTTTTTTTAATATGGATTCAAATCATACAGGTAAGCTTTTTGAATCAATTAGGGGTAAAGTATTGTACACGTAGAAGAACATATCTCCCAATTCCACAAATTTAAACGTAAATATTCTGGCCTAGGGAAGCTTGTGTTATACAAAAAAGACATTAAAGAGCTCTGTAGATGAGGATGCAGCTTTGAATGTATATTAAAATAAAATGTTTCGCTCTGTAGAAATGTAATATATTTTCTTCTACCAGTAAATATGGACCCCTCACCTGCCCGGCCCGAACTCAACTTATTTTACGTTGCATCGGTTGTATATTTAGATAATGATTTGATATGTAATTTTCTGTAATAAATGTTTGCTCAGAAAAATATAATCAATCGTTAATAGAATGTTCTATGCAGAAAGGCTAGAACCTATAAGGAAGTTATTTACCAATACTGTAATCAGCATGTTACAGTTGAATAATCAAATGAGTCAGTTGTTTGTTCAACATAGTTGTTAGTCAACATTTGATAAATTTGGTCTTCTGACATTCAAATAATCATGGTTGATGCTGACCTATGATTTGATCGATTCATTTGATTTGGCATCGAAATAGATGACTAGAAATATCAGGGGATTTGCTATCACTAACATGTTTCAGCAAGTAGATACTTGCTCAATAAATGCTAAATATTTATTTTAAAATATGCAGTATAAAAATACATTTGGCCGAACAAATGAAAACGAAAGGATATATATGCCAGCTTTACTGCTTCCTTCCGCTAATTCTCTAATAGCTCTCCCTGAAGTCTTATGTGTCTATAAATATTTGAGTAAGGCTTATTATATGAATTTAAATTCTGCCTATTCACTATATGTGAATACGCAATGAGTGCATTAGAATGATTAAAATTCATTGCTTAGTGACAGGTAATGGTTGTTGGAAAAAAATAAAATGAAATATAGTGTTCGTATTCTACGGGAAGAGTTCAATAATAATAATAATAATATCAAGAATCTTAAACGCCTGTTCTTGAGTGGATTCTAAGGAAATTATATTAATATATTGGAGTGTGAGGAAGCACATACTTGAATGAAGAAGTTGGTCTTCAGTGCCAGCCACCTCCTGCCAAAAGTTATAATATTTCTTACTTACTTATAAGTTTAAAGAACTTTTATTATATAGAAAAAGTATTCTTTTTTTAGATAATTGGGGGACTCTAACAAAAAAAATACCCAGCCGAGAAAGTTTAAATTTTATTTTTATTACTTTAAAATAGTATTCATGTGATATTCCCTTTTATGTCAGTGAAATACACTTGATGTCAACATTTTATTTTTTTTCAGCTCAATTAGTATTAATTATGTCAAGATAAGGTCACCAATATTATTACTGCGTAACCGGGGTTATTTAATTATAAGTTAGTTTAAAGAATTTCCGGTCATCGTATGTAAGCTATACAAAGCTAAGTCCTGGTGTATACTAAAGGGGTGAACGGAATTCCAAGTCAATTAGATCATCAAGAGTTTTCTGTCATCAGAAAGACAGATTCCTCTCGCTTTCTATAGAAGGATTCGTTTACTAATCGTCATTAATAAAATAATTCCTGATATTAAATGAGGGGCGTAGGTTAGCCATGTGAGGTAAAGCGTTGACCTTAATCTCTGAGTGGCGAGTTCGATTTTCGCCTGGGCAAAGGAATGAATGTGGAATTCATTAAATAACATCCTAAGTCCCTCCCTGGCTAGAAAAGGGTGGTAAGATGTAGATAACCCGTCCCAATTACCCCTTAGTTGCAAAAAGCGGACGTTAATAAATAATAGTATAATGATATTAACTGTAGCATGTGCTATATGGTTGCTAGGTGATGGAACCTAATGGAGCATATGCTATACGGTTGCTAAGCGATGAAACCTCTTGTTACGGTTACCTTGTTAATAAATTAGTTTTTGGGTTATGACTATACTCAATGAACTTCTAGTTAGTAATAGTACATTTACTATGCTATAAAAAAGGTCCGTCAGATTTGTTGATTCATATTAAAAGATTAGGATTCGTCAGGAATCGAAGAAAAACGTCCGCCCCGCAGACGGTTCGTAAACAAGCAGATTTCCAACGAGCTGAAATGGCAAGATGATTGTGGCATCTGAGATTTCTCTACCCATGTTTCCACTAATAAAAATAAATTATTTATTAACGTCAACTTTTTGCAACGAAGGCTATTCCACTAATAAGAAACCTGTGTAACGAAAACTTCCATTGAGTAGGAGTGGAGGTTAAAGACACTGAAAAAAAACACCCCATTAATATAATTAGAGAAACATTATAAAGAACAATAATAGCAGGTCATTATATGATTAACAAGATTGGTTACCGAATAGTTTTTGTTCCGGCTCAAAATAACGGAGATTTTAACTCCTTCTAAAGCCCTCCCTCCTCCTAACCTGACTACGAGTGTTAACGAATTTTACCATAAGTTTTAAGTTATTTGTGTTATTTTTACATTATGTGTTTCGATGTCTTAAAGATTGAGCATGATATCGTTCAAGAAAATACTGCGATCTCTAGATATTATAATCTTCTTTGATTTCGTTAAATCGGATAGATTTGCTTGTATCTCACACAATGAAGATTCTTTAAAACCTTATTTCATATTTAAGCTAGGAATACGGCTTAATAATATTTTTTATTTATTTCCTGATATATAATTTAAATTTACGTATATCTAGCCTACAGTAAATTTAGCATTTCTTCTCAATTGAAATCAGCTATTGAGAAGAAATCCTAAAGATATTATTTTTTATAGTATTTTCATTTGTGTAGCAATCCTATGTCTAAACATATTTCTCCACATGATGCATGCACACACATACACACACACACCCAATATAGTAATTACAATATATATATATATATATATATATATATATATTCATACAAATTTGAACAGACCTTTTTTTCGATATATCGTAGACGATGGACATTTGAAGAAATATTTCGAAAATTTGGTCCCGAGTACAACACTAATAGCTGATTTATCTTAAACGTAGCAATCTTGACCTTTGATAGCAATGGGGCTATATCAGAACTTTTAATCTCTATTCAAGAAATTTTGTGTTTCTGTGGTGACTGTCTACCTCCCATGGCATTTAAAAACAATAATGTTTTTTCAGCACTTAATAATCAACTATGCCTGAATGTTGTTCACTCTTATGTTTCTTTTTCTGTAATCGTTGAATAATGGTAACATTACTAAACTGAAATGAGTGAAGAAAGTGAAACATTATGCAATAGAGTGAAGAAAGTTAATTGCCTTCTTAATTAGTAATAAGTATAAATTAAAAAATAATTTGAAGTTGGAAATTATAATTAAATGCTTTTAAATGTTTCTTAACATTGTAAGAATTTATTTTAACAAAATAAATTGAAATGTGAATGAATTATTCGTGGAAATAATCAATATATTTTAACATTTAAATATAATAATAATTACCTTCCTTGTTTATAACCTGCACTTGTTTATAACAGCACTACTTCACAATCATCACTAGTGGTTTTATAACTATGCTTATAACCTTTCACAACCATGCTTATAACCTACCAACAACATACCATAATCTTCACAACATCCTAATTTTGTTCATATTCTGGTTAGATCTGATCATGTATTACACGATTACAGAAAAAATTTAATATTACACTCGTGACGAAAGTAGAATTTACAACTCTCGTGAAATTGCCACACTCGCTTCGCTCGTGTGGGAAAACGTTTCACTCGAGTTGTTAAATTATCTACTTTCGTCACTTGTATAATAAATAACTATTTTCCTCTTCATATTGTATTATTTTAATCAATTAAATGTGAAATGCTAATTTCATAACATTATTTGATCCTCAATAAGCTCTCCTTTATTATGCATCGGAGTGAAGAACAGATATATGGCAAATCGTGTTTAAAAATTAATGTCCTCCACTTATATATCCTCCTGTAATATGAATATTATCGGAGTTATTTCTATTTTTGAGTTTTCATCCATGAGTAACTTTTCCTTAAAACGTTTAGGAATGTACGGCACAAATTTATTTATTTGTTATTCCAGGTTTCTAATGAGACTTCCAGGCTAGAATCTTCGAGATCATTTGTGTGCCATCTAGGATGTGGAAAATTGGCTTAGAGTACGCATGCCTTGCGTTGCAGAATTTATTGTTACCGGCATTAATTCCTTCAGAACATTACGAAAGCTATAGCCTTGTACACCATACGTATACGTGACGGTTTGTGCATACGCCGCCTGATGGAGTTGCAATTGTGCAAACATTATAATACGTAAAGTGATTTGAAAGAGTTCCTCATTTCCGCGTCGATGAATTACTGATATTTATTTTTCTTTTATTTGTTTACTTCACAATGCTGTCAGCCCACGTGGTCATTATCCGTCTAGGGAACAAACTGTTGCTAGGAGATTGAGTATGATGTCCATTCTAAATAAATTGTCCTAATGAAGCTTACTACATTAAGCAGGCCTTCCGCAAAGATTGCTCGAATCATGTCGGCAAAGATTAATGGACTTTCTCTGATAAATGGCCCAGTTGGAAGAAAACTTTCCATTTTATTTCCACTCAGCTCTCATGTTTTCTTGTAAATTGGTTTGCCGAAGGAACCATTTATTTTTTAAATAACTCAAACCTTCAAACTGAATTCAAAGCATCACTGTTTTTATTGTTTTAGAAATGATTTATATTGACGAAAAAATGAGGAATTCCATAACTTATGGGATTATTAAAATGAAGAACAACAAATTTTGAAGCTGATGCTTCTGCGAAAAAAAAGGCGCTTACAAAATTCCATAATAGAAGATAGATGGATGGACGTGAAAGACAGAAAGAAAGAAGGATTGTTGAAAATTGTTTTCAGAAGTAAACATCATTTATTGAATCGGTACTCTTTTTTCTTGTAGATTTCACTTTTTCGTGAAATTTACAATATTCTTTCAAAACTGTATTCATAAACTTTTCAATGAATATCTTTGATGACTACCTAAGGGTCCCTTTTGTTGTTGTCGTTATCGGTCACGTATGGTACCCAAAACTAGCTTTGCCACCGTTTCGACATAATGTATTATCTTTATCTATGCCTTCTTAATTAAAATATATAAGTTACATTTCAAAATTTAAAAAAAAGAAAAATTGTGTTACTCGTCCATAGAAATTATTAATTTCATGAGTATGGACCAGAAAACAGTATAGTTAGTAAATTTTTTTCATTAAAATTTTCACATTTTCTTTTTTCTTTCACACACACACACACACACACACACACACACACACACACGCACGCACACCACACGCACTTGGCTTTGATAAAAGTGACATTTCACTTATAAAGGAAATATTTTCACTGTTCTAATAGACTGATCGTGAAAATGTAAACATTCAGTGGATTGTTCGTGCCGATCGATCTACAAGATTTATAATGACGTAATTTCAAAGGTTCCAATATAAACTTGTTTACCCCAACCCGTATCATAAACCACTTATCAGAGTCATTCACTATCTCACCAAGACCTTATACTTTAGGAAGGCGTTACTCACCACTTTATACTTCGATGTAGCCTCCAGGATTTGAAATTTTGACTATTCTCCAGAATTTACTTTGGGAATCATGTTTATGCCAACCTATTTTAAGTTAAATTGGTCATTTAAATAAATCATACAGTTTCCTATTTAAGGGCATTACTTTTTTTTCATTCCTTACCAAGGTGAAGAAACTTTTCTGGGTTTTCTTAATGGCTAATACACAATTTCATTTGTGTAAAATTTTAATGCTAACAATTTTGTCTTTTTTCAGTTTTGTTCACCGGTTATTATCTTTTTGAATAACAAAGGAGGTATTTATATTTTGTTTTGTTTAGATCCTTCAATAACCCCCCTCCCGCCATTACTCGTGTGGTTTTCACTTTATGTAAATGAGTCATTAAAGAACTCTTGTCCATACTAATATTCCATTTCTGTTTGCATAGGCTTCTTACTAAAGAAGAAATAGAGAATATATGGAGAGTTGACATGTGCATTCTGTCATTCACCCAGACGTGGGAAATCTGTACAGTTTGTGCAGCCCCTGCCTGACGAGCTTATAAGTATTTTCTGGAAACAATGTTACAGGGATGATGCTACCTAATCTTTGTAGTCAAAAATCATATTGAATACTCGAACAGGCCCAAATTATACATTAAAAACATATTTATAGAATTCCATAAAATGATATTAAACTTAATTGTATTATGACTTTAACATTTATGAAAACATAACACATACATTAAAATTTAATTTAGAACGTTATTTAGAAACAACTACAAGTTAAGATGTTTATTAGTATCGTATTCACTGACGAGCTTGCATTTTGTTTATGAAGTTTACGTCTAAAACTGTAATTGATATAGTTTTAATGTCAGAGTTTTCGTACAATAAGGGTGCCTGTTAAGGAAGAGGGAAGGAATAAGAAATATTATTGAAAAGGAAGTTAGGAAAAGTTTTTAAGGAACGAGGAAAATGAAGAAGAAGAATTTTATTTGAACTGGGGTGAAAGAATTGTTCTTTGGGAGCCTGGAATGTATTTCGCCTTCTTGGGCTGGCTTCTATTGAAATTTTAACCTGGCGAACAGGTAGTCTATATCTGAATACTCCTGTGTAATGAAGGCTTGCATTTTCCTCCTCTGAAGGAGTTCATATTTATACCTGTCATTCTTAATGTGTCATCATATTTTATTTATCTTTTTTTTTTTGTTGGTATTTAAATTCTTATCTGTTTCTTGTTGATAACATTTAATTTAAGATTGACTGAACTGCTTCTTAAAAGCATTGCAGTTATCCAAAAAATCCAGCGCTTTAACCCACTTTGCTACCTACTGCCTAATTTTACTTTAATTGTTACAATTCTTTCTCTGTCTGTCTTTTGCTTTGGTGATGTTTTACTTTTCATAGTAAAATAAACTGTTTTTTAACAGTATTAAAATGTGTTGAATTCAAAAAAACGTTTGGGAGTCTAACACATTTAGAGAGTTGCGATAACATGTTACAATTTTTAATTTCCTAATATAAATAATGCTTAATTTTTTTTATTTTCAATTTTAAATCCTCCATGTGAGTCAGAATAAATTTATAAAATCCTAATGATAAAATATATCTTCATGTTGACCTTTATCTCACATGGTAAACCTAGAGTGGCGAGTTCGATTCTTGCCTGGGCAAAGGAAATTATTTAGTGACGAAATTCATTAAATAACGTCCTAAAATCCCACCCTGGCTAAAAAAGGGTGGTAACCTGTAGATAACCCGTCCCGATTAGCCTAAGTTGCAAAAAGTGGACGCTAATAAATAATAATAATATCTTCATGTGCATATGTTGATGCGTCATTAAAATAACTTAAGCATACTCAATTAATGACAGAATATAACGAAAAATATTATTAAAACATTTGATTTCCGTTTTATTATTATATTTTTAATAATATGTAATATTTTCCTTAATTTGCCTTTTAACGTAATTTCTTTCTTTAATAATTATTTTTAAACCCTCGGAATCAATTGACTACTTCTGAAGTAAAAAATTCAAAAAATGTTATTATCGTTATTATCTATACTTTTCACATGTTCGTTTAATTGATTATTCACCAGTGTCAGGAATTCTCCCATATAACTTACAACTTATAACTATTACAACCTATTTCTTAAAATTTATAATTGGATTTTATTTATACGTTGTTTACTTTATAATTTATACTACTGAAATTATTTTAGACTTTACGTCTATACTACATATTATATTACATACCAGTTGTAAATCATCCTTATTTTCTTGAATATTTATTGAAAATTGTAACATGTAGAAATTCTATATTTATTTTTTTCCCCCACAAAACGATTATTGAGGCAGGGGGTACTTTCTGAGGGCCTGTTTACACAAAAAATCTCTTTTAGATGAACCTCATATCAATATTTTAATTAATTAAAATTCAACAAATATAATAAAATATTTAATGTATATATATATATATACATATATTTAATACAATATCATATTTAAGTTACTATACAACTTGAAATTCAGATTAAACAATTATATATCACTGATTAAAACACACGTTTGTCACATCTGTGTCTCAGCTTATACACTCGTAAAATGGTAAAAATATGCACAGATGATCAAAATAAATGTGGAAATAAATTAGAAAAACAAAACAAAAAATAACTATTGAGGTTTATTGAAGTTTCTTTTTGCAATTGACCATCACCTTTTCTTTATAATTTTTGGCGTTGTCTTAACATTTTTCTGGCAGCCTATCAAGCTCTATTCTCCACGTGATCCAACCTTTGCAGTTTACAATTTCATAATGGCATATAATTTTAAATTATACATTTAAAACCATAAATTCGGCATTTCCTGCCCGTATGTTCTGCTTTCTCTCATGACAATATCATGACCTCTCCCCAGTTCAGGAATGTTCTTTTTTTCGTAGTGTATCAGTCCCATACATACCTCCATGGAATTGTATGTCTGATTGGCCGTTTAGTAAAATTGTACTTTCGTCTTCCTGAGGAAGTACCCTGACTTATGTCAGCTTCCAGTCTATTGGTCTCCATAATTTATTTAAATATAATGTAATTGAAAATTAAATTATTTATTAACGTCCACTTTTTGCAACTAAGGCTAAAGTACTTGAGAAACATGAGGTACCTCAAAATGACGGGACTACTTAAATATGTTAAATTGGTGTAACCGAAATTATAAACATGAAGTTCCTTAGTTTTTGTAAGACTAAATCAAGCTCCGTAAAATAAATTATAAATTTCTAATTCATATTTTCAAGTTTTATCTTAATTAAAATCGAAATAACGAAGGTAATTTTGTAGAAAACAGATTTAAGTATATTATAAGGAGTAACTAATGTTTAAAAGTAAATTATTAAACACTTTGTTTGTTGTGACCTCCGTGTCTGTGAAGTATTAAACTTTACCTCACTGGCGACAAAACAAAAAATGAAAAACATGTCCCCTCAGATTGTCATTGAGTTAATAAAAAAATAGACTAGTTAATGCTTCAAGAGGGAAATACATGATTAAGGAATTATAATTGCTATTGCTGAATTTTAAGCTTTCTTTTTTAAATTTATTTATTTTATTCTAAAGTCATTTTTTTTAATATTGCAATCAAAATAAACCCTAAAAATTAAATTTTTTAAAGGACTCAAAAGTAAAATGGACGTTCGTATTCAAATATACGTTTCAGAATTTCTAGAATTTGTGGGTTAAAAGAAAGAAAGCAACCTACCTTAGAGATATGACACTTTGTATTTCTGACATTTAGACAGGTGATTTGTCTCTACGGAAAATTGGTTCTGACACCTGGAACCCTAGAAGAAAAATGATATAACCTCACATCTTAGGTTAGGGCGTATTTTCTAATCCTATTTGTGCGTTCGTACTCAAAAAGACAAAGGAAATGTTTAATCTTAAAATTAATTCAAAGTTATAGTGTTAATTTTTTTCAGAGGATTATTAAACCTGTTAGAAAATAAAACCTAGTTTTAAAGGGTGTTATATTTTTAGCAGATTTCCCTTAAGGGAAATCAGCTATTGAGGTTGTACTCATGACGGAATTTTCGAAATTTTTCTTCAAATGTCCATCGATCCTACCTAGTAGATGACGAAAATAAGGTCCGTTCAAAACTGTATATATATATATATATATATATATATATATATACATTTGTCTGTTACCGCTCTAGCGGTCGCAATTTTTGTTTGATCGTTACTAAACTCAATATTAGGTCGTTTTATGTAAAAAAAAAAGATCAAGTTCGTTAACGGCTGAAATCGGACCAGTGGGAGGGGGGTTTCGAGGGGAGGATTTTCGAAAATTCAAAATAACTTCGTTACTATACGTCGGATCGAAAAATTGTACAAAGTTAATCTTATTGAAAATTAAATTTACCATAAATATTGTTATATACATTTATTCTCTATCTTCAATATTAACCGAGATATTTGCATTTTTATGATATCAGGGCGGCTAACGGACGAGTGACTTTCCCGCCAAAAGCTAGTTCGGCCGTTTCCTTAACTGCTCGGCTCTCGTGAAATTTTTCTATTGTAAAACATCTCGCGGGAAATCTGCTTAGTTTACGCAGCCCCTGCGTGACGGACTTTGGTCCGCAGAGAAGATGCTATCCTGGTTGAATTCGTGAAGGAATTATATAAATATTAAATTATGGCAACCCTAATATTTCTACACATTTAATAATCAAGTTTTTGGTTAAACTAAAATTTGAAACATCTCAGTTATCCTGTCGGAAAATGGTTATAACCAATCTTACTGCAAATTAAATTTTCGATTTTTTTTTGTTTTTTTCTCTATTTCTAAATACATTATAATTAAAACATTTTCATTTTTTAGTTTTCACCATTCAGTAAACCTTGACCCTTCCTCTTTTCAAATTAGCAATAAGCCAGTATAACTTAAAGCGCCTTATTTCAAGTTTTAATTCGACGTATAGATTTCATCCGACTAGTAGAAGGAGTTGGAAGGGTTTAGAGGGGTGGAAATAAAAAAGAAACTATCTCCGTTATTATGAATCGGACCAGAATATGATACATAACCAATCTTGTAAATTTAATGTTCTACAATTGGTGTTATATATATTTCTCTGACTTGAATATTAACCAAGATATTTGAAATTCTTTTATTTTCAATCTCCTCTAAACTCCGACTTTTAAGAATGCGATTTTCATTTAGTGCACCTTTACCACTAAATATCTCAGGTGTGTGGAATATATTTCAAGTTCAGCTGACATAGGCTTTTTATTATACGAAGAATTGAGAATAGATGTTGAGATCAGTAGTTTGTATAATATACGGGGAATCTCCATAATTAATATAGGAGCTGCACGACAGAGTTTTTGTGTTAACCCTTTAACGGGAGATAACACAACTAGTATATCCTTGTAGTCACCAACTCTTACTTCTGTGCTGTAATAACATTACAATGCCGGAATGGAATTCAATCTTTTTTCAACTAATCCTAAGATAAAACAATCTTTATGACTATAAACTGCATTTATTTGACCTGCATTTATTTCATGAATGATATATAAGTTTGCCAATAATTTGATTGAGGGGGAAAATCAGCTGATAACATCGATACATTCAAATGATGAGCAGTGTATAAATCGATCGTATGTTGCCAATGAAATGCATAAATGAATCAATAGAAAATATTTCACCTGTTTTTCCTTCATTGACCTTCCACCATTTCCCCTTCAACGAGGATTGAATTAAGGTCACATTTCGATGATAGTAATACGATTGTGATCAGGTGAAGATAAAGGAATTAAACAGTACTTGCGTTATTCAGTCTTTACGGGAAACCATTATTATTTGAATTCATTGCCACTTATTATAATAATATAATAACTGTTGGATTGCTCAACAATGACTGTAGGTATTAAATTTGTATTATGTGATGATTTTGTGCAGAGGTTAATTCAGTCTCATATGTCTACGGATAACCATTTCCGTTTCCATCCAGTAATTCCTCAATATCGAGAAAATTACCTGTCTTATAAACGAATATCTATAGCAGTGTAATAGAGCCAATTTTCGTTAGAAACCTATGCGGTAAAGACTGTGTATATATATATATATATATATATATATATATATATATATATAGCGTAAGGTGTTAAATCCCTCCTTTACTAGGGTTAAACCATTCATAGTAGCTTAAGTAAACTGCTCAGGTCGTTATTTAATTAAAAGTTTACGTGCCGCAACTGAGTTGGCAGAGGATGCCTTGAGACAGGGCCTGTTTTCTTAAGCCTTCAGGCATTGAACCTGTCAGCTGTTCTATCTTGTTAACATTATAGACTCACCAGGCACTCACCTCCTCTACAGCTTCGTTAGCCCTTAATGATCCTAGTCAATTAGCAAAGATTGATTCAATAGGTTCATAGCAAATAGATCACTTTCAAATCGTTAGTTGTTTTGTTTTATCATTTTTTAAACTTGATTACAACTTCCATTAAACAAGGATACTCAACGCTTCAGTCAATGATACTTACAGTAATAAAGTCAATAAATAAATTGATGTAATATATAATAATGAAGAAAAAAAAACAACTTAAAAAAACTGAAATATTTACTTATTGTATTGTACAAACCTTGAAGGACCAAGAACTCTTAAAACAAGTTTTAGATCAAGCTTGACTTAACGTTTAAATTTAGAAATTTCCTTCAACGATCTTATAATAAATAAATTGCCGTGTACATGATCAGTCTTCCTCGATCTCAGTTCTCTGATATACAAATGAATATTACCAGGTTGTAACCATTTTATTGATGAGCTGTTACAATAACTTCAATAGATTATGGAAACTTATTCCCTTGTAACAGCTTGTAAGGTCTTGGTTCCTGAAGAGAACTGGTTGGAGAATATATTGGCTTGAAAAGTAGACTCCAGATTTTATATAAAACAAGTCTTTATCTGAAACTCATATCAAACATTTCTCTATTTAGTTGATATTATTATTGAAACTTAGCGTTCACGGATAGAAGTATTTGCAATCATGTTGAGAGTAATTGTGTAAAATCGATATAAATTAAACTGTGTAGAAAATTTAATAAGATATTTATCTTACAAGTAGTTGGGTCAGTTCAAATGATGATGATAAATCTATGCTAGGGTCATTAGTTCGAATTTCCATTTTCAATCCCCGGAGCGAAACATTAATGAATTTCCAATAGCACACGAGATGTTCTTGAAGTGCGCAATACAAACTGAAATAATGACTGAGTGTAGTTATTTATTTTTTATGTGCCTCAAACATTTACTTTTTACATGTGATGATTGATCAAAGAGTTGAAGGTCCTGGGATTGAAGGACCAGTTGAATATGTTTATTATTAATTAACGTCTACGTTTTGTTGAATATTAGTAAAAATAAAATTGTTCAATTCTTCACATATGTTGCTTAGAGTCAAGCTCGAAGCAAAAATTAATGGTGGAGATAGGATAAAATATTTACATTAGTCAGTCAATTATTAATTATATTTCTCACATATTCTTATGTATAGCATACTCAAAGAATACATAAAAAATCTCAAATGCGAAAGAATAAATTTTATAAAATCCTACTAAGAGTTCATTAACAATATTAAATAAATTAGTTTGTTACTTATCGATAATCCGGAGGCCAACCATTTAAAGACGATTTTTAAATCATATTAAAAAAAAAACAATTTATTATTTAAAATAACATTTCTAGAATTTATTTGAACGGCAAAATGTAATTATAAATTAGAGTTAGCCCAAAACTGGACGATGTCACCTTGCATTAAAATGGGCTAATGCTGTATAAAGCGGTTGTCCCCGGCTGCCATCTGGCACATAAACTCTGCAGGTAGGTGTCCAAGTGGTGTAGTAATAAACTGTCATCAAGTGGTGTTATTAAACACCAAGTGGTGTTGATAAACTATCACCCATTTTCTGATAACAAAAGAAACAGAATGATGAAGATAACCTAGTCATGTAATAACAGCCTAAAGCAATAGCAATAACAGCGAATAGTGATACGCGGTTTGGAACCAAGATTATTATTATTTAACGCCCACTTTTTGCAACTTAGGCTAATCGGGCCGGGTTATCTACAGGTTACCACCCTCCTCTAGCCAGGGTGGGATTTTAGGATGTTATTTAATGAATTTCGTCACTAAATAATCTCCTTTGCCCAGGCGAGAATCTAACTCGCCACTCTAGGTTTGCCATGTGAGATAAAGGTCAACGCTTTAACTCGCATGGCCAACCTGAGCCCCAAAATGTAAACAGGAACCAATAAATATTTCATCTGTAAATAATGAGTGGTCTCCAGTTAACTATTTTGTCATTTATAAATTCTATAACTATTTAAATAATAAAAGTATAATTAATAAAGTGTTTTTTTTTTTTATTATGATTTAATAATCGTCTTTAAAGGGGTGGCCTCTCGATAAGCGATAAATGCATATAGTTTTGTTTGTCATTAGAACACTGTACAAATATATGTATATACGATACACATATCCTTGCACCTTTTTTCGTGATTTGTCACATTAGTTTTGTAAAATAAGCATATTTTTAAAAATTATGAATTATTTATTTTTTAAATAACTCAAACCTTCAAACTGAATTCAAAGCATCAGCTTTTTATTGTTTTAGAAATGATTTATATTGACGAAAAAATGAGGAATTCCATAACTTATGAGATTATTAAAATGAAGAACAACAAATTTTGAAGACGGCACTTCTACGGAAAATAACCCTTACAAAATTCCATAATAGAAGATGGATGGATGGACGTCAAAGGCAGAAAGAAAGAAGGATTGTTGAAAAATGTTTTTAGATGTTAACGTCATTTATTGAATCGGTACTCTTTTTTTTTTTTTGTAGATTTCACTTTTTCGCGAAGTTCACAATACGAGTATTCTTTCAAAACTGTATTCATAAACTTTTCAATGAATATCTTCGATGACTACCTATGGCTCCAACGTCCCTTTTGTTGTTGTGGTTATCGGCCAAGCATGGTACCCAAAACTACAATAGCGTTGCCACCGTTTCGACATATTGTATTATCTTTATCAAGGTCTACTGAATTAAAATATATGAGTTACATTTCCAAATTTAAAAAAAAAAAAAAAAAAATTGTGTTGCTCGTCCATAGAACTTATTAATTTCATGAATATGGACCTGAAAACAGTATAGTTAGTAGATTTGTATCATTAACATTGTCACGTTTTTTTTTCTTTCGCACACACACACACACACACATATGGTTCTGATTTTTTAAAGAGTGGCCAACAGGAATTTCTTTCAGAACTCTCAATGAAATGTAAAATGTATAGCTCTTTTTGTTGCAATCTAAATATTAAAATATGATTTCTTGAGTTAGCCCAATAAAACACCATAAGCTAACAACAACAAATATAACCAAAGTATAAATACTAATACTAACTAATAAAGAATAGTAAAATAGTTTCCATAGGGAGATATTTTAGTAAGATAGCTTTTAGTTGCCTACTAAATTCTTCATTGGGGCTAAACTATTCGATGTTTTCTCCTACAGCCAGTCCTAAAAACGTTTCGTGGGAACTATTTCCTTTACTATGATCATAGACAGCTTCTCATACGTTTATGTGATCCAAAGGTAATCGAAATTGTAGGTCTGTTAGATGTTTCAAATTGAAACGCCGGAATTTCACTATTCATTTTATTTCCGTTTACCAAGCTTTGAGGTCGGACTTCTACCCTTCAGCATCGTGGGGAAATCGAATAGCTATTTGAATGGGAGGATAGCGATGTTTGGTCTTAAGTGACACCACAATTCGATCGGGAATGCATCATGGTGACCACTTGAGTTCCCATCGATCATGTGGCAGGCCTTTCATTAAACCAAAAATATTAAGACAGTTAATAAACATTAAAATAATAAATAGAGGAAATTAGTTTCATTATTTTCACGTACGCTTTTTTATAAAATTTACATTTAGTGGGAGTAGAAATTACAGTAAACAGTAGTGTGAGGCATAACCCCAGGACCCAATATTATATATTTGTGAGTGTGGGGCCATTTGTGTGTGTGAGTTAATTTTCGAGTGTGTTGGTATGAATGAATATATATATATATATATATATATATATATATATATATATATATATATATATATAGCATAATATCATTATAAAATTTTGTATTAAACTTTCAAACACTTAGTAAATTAATTACACATTCTTTCACTTCCGTAACTTTTGTTTGTTTCTGTTCCAGGTATTTAAAAAGTGAAGGAAGGGTTCAGTTGCATTGGGGAACCACCAACCAAAAGTTTCATACCGCCGAAAACTCGACAGTAATCCTAGAATGTGGTTTTAGCTCTTTATATATTATGTGTTCTATATTAACGGTGCAATGTTAATAAATAACAGACATAACCTCCCCAGCACTTTCAATTCCCCTTACCTTTGATTTGTCTTAACCATTTATGAAATGTAAACAAACTAACGTTTCTGAAGGTAATAACAAGATCACTAAATAAGTTAACATTAAATGTTGTTTAAGTTTACACACATAACATTCACATTTACACGTGAAGTTTAATGAGTACTTACTTTCTACTGGTTAAACATTCACAATCAGATAAAAAGCATGTGAGAAAGAATACTCTCAATCTCAGTGTTTATGTAATTTGGATCCATAGCTTTATAAGACCAAACTGTATACTTTTCTAGAGTCTTACAGAATAAACGGGAAAAATAATAAAAAATCTTTAATGATAATCAGTTTCTACTAATCAATCGCTCTTTATTATTTAAAACAACATGAAAAATGAAAATAATAATGATTAATAGTATTCATAATTGCTAAAGCTCATCAACCTCTTTTCCACCAAAAGCCGACCTAAGTGAATACATGGAACCCGAGCTGGCCCGGAGCGGACTGTGTTTGTCTTCCCACAACTTTCGGGGCACATCCGTAAATTTAGTATTATATTGTATTAATTAATGTAACTTGAATTATTCAAAACTTAAACAATCTCTGGATGTTCTAGTAATTCACTTTTCTCGGGAAAATAAATAACTCTGATAAATATTACGTAACCATGACTTAACTTGGAATTTAGATTAAGAAAGAGAGAGTGAGAGGGGGGGTGGAGACATATAATCTTCTTATTAATCGGAATCATACTTAGAACGATCATACAAATCTAATCTTATGCCTAAATATGCTATTATACAATAAAAAATTATGATTATTTATGAATTGGTTGAAACAAAGTCGCGCCCATTTAACTACTAGGCCTAAATGCCATTTTTCAGGAAAATGTACGAATGTTCTTGACTTTTATTTCTAATCACCCTTACGGCCTTACTTGCTGTCTAAAGCCTAAAATACAAATAATGAGATCATTCAATTATAAATACAGGATTATAGATTTATGAACGTATCCTGATTATTGATTATTACTTGTAAAAAAAACGTGTATAACTGAAGTTACTCTAAATAACAAAATAAACAACTTTTGTTGGGAGCTTATTTACAGAAAAATAAATAGGAAACGAAACATAGTGATTATTCATTTGAGATCCACCTAACCCTCAATTCTGTTGAGCCCTGAAATTTTATATAGCTTATAATCCTGGAGAAGTTAATTCTACCTCAGATACCGAGTTTTATTTTGTTTCGTTCAGTTCCGTTGTTTGTAACCAATAAAATTGTTGATACCAGTTATTGTTTGAGTATATTTATTGTTCATATCTTGTTATACGATAGGAATGTGTATAATAAAGGTTAATCTAAATAACAACAAACTATTGTTGTACACACATTTACCGAAAGACATATAAAAACCAAAACATTAGGATTTTTCGTTTCAGGCCTTCCTTATAATCCCCACTCATGATTGTCTCTCAAAAAATTAGTATAGCCTATTCTCTAAGTTGGGTTACTGGTATTACTCAATCTGTGTTTTATAAAATTTGGTTCATTCGTTTAGGCGTAAAAAACGAACAATCAAACACAGATTCCAATGCTAATATTGATATTGTTTCAATTCCATGTGAAATGAAAAATATTCCAAAATTTTGAGAGAAAAGTCAATGTACGGGCCGAAGTTACAATTTTATAAATAGAAAATATATATATATATATATATATATATATATATATATATATATTGTCTGTTAACGCTCTAGCGGTAGCAATTTTTTTTGGTGATTATCAAACTCTATATTTAAGCGTTCCATGTAAACTTAAAGTTCAAGTTCGTTAAGGGCTGGAATCGAACAAGGGAGTGGGAGGGATGTTTGTGGAGAGAAATTGAAAACTTGAATTATCTCCGTTATTTTGATTGGAATCGAAAAATTGTATAAAACCAATCTTGTAGCAATATTATTGTTCTGAAAATGTTATTCTATTCATCTTTGTCTATGCACGGAATATTAACAAAGATATTTGCGTTTCTTGTTTCCAGCATTCACACTTAACTCTTACTCATCTCATATTAACAATAATCTGGTATTATTAAACTTCTTATTCCTAGCTTAATCAATATCAAATAAGGTTTGACTCATTGATAAAATGCTGATTTCATGCTAATCATGAGTCTGCTGTCAAGAAATGAATGTAATCATGGAGGTAGAAAATAATATTGGCCAGTAGCAAATAATAACTAGAATAAAATCGTTGCCAAGGCATTTCAGTTTCTCCTGCCTTGTTCATTTTGGCCATTAATGACATTCTTTAGAAACTCAATGAAATTGAATTAATAAATGAGTGTAATTATTAACGTATTGAAGACATGCGAGATAATAGCTGTTTAGCAATTTAAAATAACATTGCTCTTGATGTGAACTCATCAGAATACACGATGGTTTACGAAAGTATTACGTTTCATATGAGCGTCGGCAACGTACAGTCATTGTTAAAAAAGAAGTGGACAATTTTACGATTTAAGTAAACGAGAATATATGGCAACGAATGTAGAAGTTCAGGGACCGATAGATAAATAAAATATATTTTTTATTTAACCTTTCTAGAAGTAGAGAAACTTGTTATTGAATAGCCTATCTGTGATTTGATAAATTAATTAAATACATCATCCTTAAAGTGAATTAGTTAAACATATATTAATGCATTCTATTACACATTATCCTTAACGTAAAATAGGTAAACACATTATCCTTTACTTAAGTAATGCAACTTGTTATTGATTAATCTATCTACCTGTGTTTTAGAAAATTAGTTAAATACATTACCCTTAACCACCTTATTAAACCTGATCAAATTGTCTTTCTCCTTAATCAGTACGTCAGACCTTTATTAATTTACTCATTACAGTGTGTTCCATTGCAAGAGCTGAAGCACGCTTATTAAAATTGTAAGAATCTGGGTAAAGGGAACTTTAAATTTCTTTCAGATACCTTTCTCATTATTTTAGAGGTTTTTGGATGACGGAGAGTGAATTCATAATGAATCGGCTTATACTCAAATAAGCATCTTCTAAGTTTATATGGGGAAAAGTTTTGTCATGGAAATCTGTAAAAGCACAATCTGATTGATGAAAAAATTCAGTCACGTCATCTACCACCCCATTTCTTGGAATATCATTTATTCTATAAAAGAGTTAATAAAGAAAAGGTGTGATATTAATCTAGTTGTGATATTATGATATTTACTAGGTGTGATATTATTCTAGTTGAGGTGAATGCTAAAAGATTAGCAATTACAGACAACAGTCCCTAATGATAGCAACCTATTCAACACAATTACTAGAACTATACGAAGAAAATGTTGAGAATTTATTTCAAAATTTGTGTAATTCAGTGACTGAAAACGGCACTATTAAAAAGGAATGTAGGAGTGCTACAAAAAGTATCTTTTAACGCCTTAGATGACCTTTAAGGCAGTCAATGGAGTTAGGGAATATCAATGCGATTCCTTTTAGAAGGAAATATAACCTTTGATATTCCATGTCAGCTGTTCTACGCGACCTATATATATTTGTGTATTGGGCATGGAATATGCGTACAATGAAAGGTGCCGACTAAGGGAGCTTTAGGGAAGCCATAGAAGTGCTAAGGTAGCGTCCGACCCTTTTTGCCGTATGATGAATGACAGGGATCGAACAAGAATTCAGCATGATCTGGGGCCCCAATTTCGTCTCTGCTCCTTGAAAAATGAGATTATGGTAAGTGGGAAGTTTTCTTGAGCCAAATCTTCTATTATCCACCAAAAAATTGAATATCTATTTATTTATTAACGTCCACTTTTAGCAGATTTCCCTTAAGGGAAATCAGCTATTGAGGTCGTAATCATGACGCGATTTTCAAAATATTTCGTCAAATGTCCATCGATCCTACCCAGGAGATGACGAAAATGAGGTCCGTTCAAAATTATATATATATATATATATATATTTGACTGTGAACGCTCTAGCGGTCGCAATTTTTGTTTGATCGTTACGAAACTCGATATTTAACCGTTTTATATTAAAGGACAGATCAAGTTCGTTAATGGCAGAAATCGGACTAGTGAGAGGGGGGTTTAGAGGGGGATTTTCGAAAATGCGAAATATCTCCGTTATTATGCATCGGATAGAAAAATTGTGTAGAACCAATCTTATTGCAAATTACATTTACTATAAATATTGTTATATACATTTATTCTCTATCTTAAATGGTAACCGAGATATTTGCATTTTTATGAAGTCTGTGGTCGGGTGTAGTTCGGATTAGGTCGGCCGCTTCCGTAACTGATCGGCTCTGGTGGAAGCTTCTTCTAACCTTACCTGTCGTTTCTAACCTAAAGTAGCGGTTAACCTTCTTTTGGTGGTATCAAAAACCTCAAAATCGTTGAGCACTTATTTTCCGTGGTTTATATTTAGCTTTTTAAGAACGATATGCTCAGTAAGATTTCTCTGCCTTTTAAGAAGTTAAGGTCCGGAGAAGGAAATTATAAATATTGGAGGTGTAAACAAATTACAAGAAAGCACTTTTAATTGGGCAGATTTAGATTTTGGGCAACCCTGACAAAACAAAGAAACATCTGATGTACACTTCAGATCTGTGATCTCTGAATCTTTCCTTAGACAAAAGTTATTGCAATTTATACCTTCCGTAGTATGATCTCTTTAATGCTTATGTTGTAAAATATTGAATTATCGACTTACTTTTCTTTTACATTCAAATTGCAAAATTTCTTTTTAAATTAAAATTTAATATGAACAATATAGCA